>JAXQQM020071952.1:0-88847 GCA_034641835.2 Pinus albicaulis
CTGAAATGAAAAGATGTTGTAAGTCTAATAAATCAAAAACAGTGAACTAGTGAGCATGAAACTAAACTATTCTTGCTGCTGTCTAAAAAAAAAGAAACTATGCTTAAAGAAATTCAAAATTGCAACAAAGTAAATCTAAATCAGATTACATCAATTTATCTTCTGATCCTTCATCATTAGTCCAGCTATGATTTTCGGAAGTAACCATAAACAACTTGAGTAACTGATATCTAACTTGCAAAAAGTAAACTAATATCAAACCATACATTCATAATTCAATCCCTCACCATCAGTCCAGCTGTGGCTTTCGGAGGTAACTGAAGATGTCATGCACAATTTAACATTTCTAACTTGCAGAAAGAAAACTAATACTAAACTACACACTTCATAATACAATCCCTCACCATCAGTCCAGCTGTGGCTTTCGGAGGCAACTGAAGACGTTATGAGCAGTTTAATATATTTAAATTTGCAGAAGGAAAAATAATACTAAACTACACATTTCATAATACAATCCCTCACCATCAGTCCAGCTGTGGCTTTCGGAGGCAACTGAAGATGCTATGAGCAGTTTAATATATCTAATTTTGTAGAAAGGAAACTAATACTAAACTACACATTTCATAATACAATCCCTCACCATCAGTCCAGCTGTGGCTTTCGGAGGCAACTGAAGATGCTATGAGCAGTTTAATATATCTAATTTTGCAGAAAGGAAACTAATACTAAACTACACATTTCATAATACAATCCCTCACCATCATTCTAGCTGTGGCTTTCAGAGGCAACTGAAGATGCTATGAGCAGTGTAATATATCTAATTTTACAGAAAGGAAACTAATACTAAACTACACATTTCATAATACAATCCCTCACCATCAGTCCAGCTGTGGCTTTCAGAGGCAACTGAAGATGCTATGAGCAATTTAATATATCTAAATTTAACTACTGAAACAATTAAGCAAAACTGAGTTAAACAAAGCAATACTGAAATGAAACAGAAACTAAGAAAAACACATTAGCATCAGAACAATGTTAATTCCAAGTCATTAGTCAAAAAGCTATGAAAATGCCCGGACTGCCTATCTATAACCTGAAACAAGAACACTGATCAGTGATTAACAACATAAAACATGAAAGACAGAAGTGAAATGGAAAGAAGGAAAGTTTATAAACAGAAATGAAAAAAAATGAAATGTATAAACATGTGAATGGATTATGGCACAATGAGCTTTAAAGAAATGAAATAAGAACTATACACTAATGCACAAAACCTTAGCTGAGCAGGGGCCCTCTACACCAGCCTTGGCAACGATCTTCAAGTACGAATTAAGTTGGAAAACATAGTCTTCTTATATTAAAAATGCAGTCATAACAGTATGGTAGTATTACGGCTCAAAGGCAGCGTAATTACATTACAGAGCAGACTTAATAAAATTAACAGAGACTAATCGGGACTAACTCTATATGCGTATGCAAATGCGTTATATATAACAAAAGAAATATAACTGTCTCCTAAAGTTTATGCTGGTGTAGAACACGTAGACCATTACGTCCACGGATCTAGGATCATGGCCGTGTTGAAAAATAAATCTATGAGAAGTGGATGCTTGAATTCGACTATGGAGCCATGTACAGATGTCGACTTGTCCTCCGCAAGCTCAGAAACGGCCATATGAACCTTTACGTGACACGGAACAGAGTCCTGTCACCGTAAGACTCTATAGTTGACTTCCATGTGGACGCCTTTGACCGCGGCTTCTTTAGATGAGTTTGCTCGAACCAATAGGACACGAACCATGTCCACATCATTCCTGACTTGCCCATGTGGCTTGTTTTCCCTGTAGACACCTGTAACATAGAGTTTCACAAAATAGCTGCGGAAAGTTGCAGCAGCTGCGGAAAGTGGCAAGATTCCGCAGCTGAATGAACAAAATCTAAATCAAATAGCAAACACAAAAATATAATTAAAAACCATCTCATATGCTCTTTTTCAAATGATATTGACAACTTGGGAGGTTCAGGTGAGTGAAAAAGGTATAGAAAAGTGTATGGAAAAGATGCAGAATTGAGACTCAACATACCCCCACTGTGAAGGTGTTGCATGTCCTCATGCAACCAAAATTTTAATATTCCTTCCTTAGTTCATGTGTGTTGACACTGCAGCCAGCACATCCAATCCTCTCCTCCTCTTCCTTGGTGCTGCTAACATTTTGGGTTTCTTCATTAAGCACCTAAATTTGATATTAACCAGTGCTCTGCTCAACTTCTGGCATTTTCTTTTCAATTTCTTGTTCTTCTTTTGCCATATTCCCAGATGTAGCATAGTATTATCATGGATGATTTTGTCGAGTTTGCCTTGTTCCTTCAATGTCTCATTTTCATTTTTGATATGTTTATTCAAAAGCTCTAACTCAAAAATTTCCTGTTTTAGTGATTGGACTAAATCATCCTGTACTGTATGAGGCTGGATAGACGAAGTACTGGGACCTATAGCTGCCTTTTCCAAATATTCTATATAGTCATATACTTCCTGCTACTTGGGGTCTATTTCAGGTGTCATTTTTATTGGGTTGTCCCCAAAATGCCGTGAAGGAGAATAATCTGGCTGAGGAGGGCTCACATCAATATCTTGCTGAGAATGGGATGGAGTATGTTCAATGTCTGATTGGGAATGAAATGAACCAGGTTCACTAACTGACTGAGATGGACTATGGTCAGTTGGGGACTGTTCAGATGTTTCCTCTCCCAAATCAATGAAATGAGGACCCTTCATTTGTGTTTTCCTCAATTTCCCCTTAAGTCTGCTGCTTCTTCTCACACGCTGTGGTGCACTATCCTTTTGTTTTTTTTTTCCTTTCTCTGTCTTCTTGGCCATAGAGAACTGTTTTTGAAGATAAAATAGTCTTTCAGATAACACTTGATTATCTTCTTCTTCAGAAGAAGGAGTTTTATGTATAGCCTCAATAGTTTTTCTTTCTTTTGGTGTTATTGGCTTCTTACCCTTGATTTCTTTCTTCTTCCTTTTTGACAGTCTTTCTTCCCTATCAGTTCTTTCAATTGCAGTAGTAGGAGTATTTTGGATTTCATCAATTTTTCTTTTTCTCCTACTTCTTCTTGTTGTGCTACCTTCAGGAATTTCCTGAGGTTCCTCAAAGAAATTTCTAACTAGAAATTGTTCCCATGTGTCTTTCTTTTCCTTTAACTCCTTTTCAATCAAAATTTTTATAAGGCCGTGGTGATATAGATGAGGTTCTACATCTCCTAAATGTTTCTGAACAGTCACATACATTTTCTTCAAGCTATTTAACAGAAAATATGGGAGATTGAGAGCTTGATTATCTAGAAAATTCATCAGTAACCTAGTATGGTACATGTACATGGACCCAAAACGGCCTTCACATGTAATGAATTTTTGAACAACTAGCAGCAAAGTAGCCCATTCCTCTTTCAATGCATGCACAGGAATTCCTCTTTTAAAAACAGTTATGTCCATACCTTGGTTTCGTAATATTGTTCTCCATGCTTCATCACTGATACTTTTATTCTTAAAACAACGCTCACCCTCCTGAAGAAGTTCTATGGATGTTGCTATAGATGCTTCATTGACCGCAAACTTAAGGTCTCCAATCTCTGCTTCCAAGCCATTAAACGACCTTGCAAATGCTTTTGTAACTTCTTTGTGATAACCTCTGAACTTCTGGATAAAACGCAGCCATTTTGCTTTCTTCAATATCTCCCTTACTTGCGGATATCCCTCCATGAACTTCGGTCCTTCCGGTTCTGCTCTTAGCAATTTACCCATTTCTCTTTTTGCTCTTCAAAGAATTTCCTGTGTGGAGGATTCAAATGGAAATAGAACGGCTGAATGCACAGAAACGAGCTCAATGACTGTGGGAATATATTATAGAATGGGAATGAGCACAATGAACGGAATGGAGTGAGACTGTGGGTAGATATCTGAGAGTGGAAATGAGCACAATGAACGGAATGGAGTGAGACAGAATAAAAAAGGGTTTCGTGAGCATAACAGAGATACGACTGTGCAATTGACAGAGTATAACACATTCGGCAGCGTTTTGAAATTTGGTGGCTGTGAAATAAATGTGAACACGTTTCAATCAACGGTTATGGATTTATGCAGCTGTAAGAGTCCTTGGTCAAATCAAATACGTCTCATTGTCACCGGTGGAATATTGTATCATGAGTGAAAATCGGGGGTTTAATGATGGAACCGTTTGGGAATGAATGCGAGAGGATAGTATGGAGATCGTGAAAGGTTACGGAATTGTCAATAATCATTGCACATAATGGATAGAGCTTATGGTTCATAACTATATAAAAATGTGTTTTCAATGCTATTTGAAATAAATTTTATTCATACCTTTGGAATCCTTGCCTTTTCCTTTGGTCTTCAACTAATTGCTCTTCATTGGTGTCTTGAATGCTCCATGTCTTCATTTTTTGATCCTCTCACCTGCATTTTATTTCATGATTATGGAAATAACATCTGGCTGTACATTCTTTTGAAAACAGAGTTGTAGCTGCGGAATCTGCTTCTGGCTGCGGAAACTGGAGTCAGCTGCGGAAACAGATGTCAGCTGCGGAAACTGACATAGCTATTACTTGGATGAATGAAAATGAACAGATGAAAAATGACCAGATGGAAATGGTCATGAAAAAGATTTTTATTGATGGAATGGAATGAAATGGATAAAATGAAGTGGAATGGGGTGAAATGAAGTGAAATGAAATGGAATGAAGTGGAATGAAATGGAGTGGGTGGTCACAAGGCTTGTGAAATGAAAGAGAGATTTTTTTTTTGGAAAATATAGAGTGTCAGGTGTTCCTGATTTTCACCCTATATTTTCTGTATAAGACTGCCAATCAGTGATTGGTTTTCAGGCTTATACCAATTTTTTTTTTTTTTTTTTTTTTAACTGAAAAGAACAAAAGCTAGGCTGGTGGAGAAGAAGAATTCTTCTGTACCAGCCTGATTGCAGAACTTTCTTGAAATTTTTTGACAAAATCCTCTTTTGAGAGTGGCTTATGATAAACTTTCAATCTATGGCCATTCACAATAAGAGGAGTTTGAAACTCATCAATGGTCTTGATTCTTACTGCTCCATTGCTAAAGATCTTGTCAATCTCATATGGCCCAAGCCAATGAGTTTGAAATTTTCCTTGAAAATATTTAAACTTGGAATCAAATAACAATGCCCAATCTCCTTCTTGAAACTTCTTCTCTTTGATGTACTTTTCATGCCATTTAGCTCTTTGATATTGAACTAGATCAGTTCTTAGAATTGCCTCTTGTCTGATCTCATCTAGCTCATTAAATTGCTCCATTCTATGCTTTTGGGCTTCTGATAAGTCCATCCCCAATTGAACTGCTATCTTGAAGGTCTTGACTTGGAACTCAATGGGGAGCAAGACTTCTTTCCCATAAACAAGTTCATAGGGAGAATGTCCTGTTGTATTTCTCCATGTAGTTTTGTAGGCCCACAAGGCTTCAGGAAGCCTTTCTGCCCAATCTCTTCTATGTAGATGAACAGTTTTGGTGATGATACTTTCAAGAAATTTATTTGTGGACTCCACTTGACCATTTGCTTGCGGGTGGTAAGGAGTAGATCTTCTGTGCTTGATTTTGTATTCTTCCATCAACTTCTCCACCAAATTGGATGTGAATTGGCTCCCCTGATCTATCACAATTTCTCTTGGAACACCAAAGTGAGTAAAAATATCCTCATAAAGAAAATGAATAACTGAATTTTCAGTAGCAGATACTAATGCTTTGGCTTCTACCCATTTAGTAACATAATCAGTACAAACCAATATATACTTCTTCTCCTTAGATGGTGGATTAATAGGTCCAATGAAATCTAAAGCCCATTTTTCAAAGGGTTCAATGAGTACCTGTGGTTGTAATGGCATTTCATTTGAAAGGGTAGGTTTCCCTACTCTTTGGCAGCTGTCACACCTTTTGACATATTGTTTTGCATCTTTGAAGAGGTAAGGCCAATAATATCCTAAAGAGAGGATTTTATAGGCCGTCCTTTTGTCTGCAAAGTGTCCACCGCATGGTTCATCATGACATGCCTTAAGAATATCAGGCATTTCATCTTCCCTGACACATCTTCTGATCACAAGATCTGGCCCTATTTTAAACAATTCGTTAGAAATCCATGAATATTTTGAACTCTCCTGAATAATTTTTCGTTTTCACTTGGAAATAAATGTGAAGGTAGTTTTCCTGTAACCAAATAGTTAGCAATATCTGCATACCAAGGAGTCTTAATAGTTACTGCAAACAAGTATTCATCAGGAAACTTATCCTCTACAGGAGAATCTTCTTTAGTATTATGAATCCTAGACAAGAAATCAGCTACTATATTTTGTTTTCCTGGTCTATCCAACACAGTAATATTGAATTCTTGCAAAAGTAAAAGCCATCTTGTCACTCTGCCATTAGTAACAGGTTTGTTCATCAAATATCTAATTGCAGAATGGTCAGTATGAATAAAAGTTTCATAGCTTGTTATGTAATGTCTAAACTTATTAATTGCATGAACAACAGCTAAAAACTCTTTTTCAGTCACAGTATAGTTCAACTCTGTGGGAGTCAAATTTTTACTGGTGTAATAAATGGCATAAGGAATTAAATCTTTTTGACCCAACACAGCTCCAAGAGCTGTATCTGAAGCATCTGTAGAAATATGGAAAGGAGGTTTCCAATTTGGTCCTCTCAAGATAGGTGCTTCAGATATTCTTGTTTTCAAAGTTTCAAAAGCTGATTGACAATCAGGATCCCATTTAAATTCACAGTCTTTTGTAAGCAATTTCAAGAGTGGAGATGCTATTTTAGTGAATTTTTCTATAAATCTTCTATAGTAACCAGTAAATCCTAGAAAACTTCTAACATCTCTTTGACAATTTGGAATAGGCAACTTGGAAATGACTTCAACTTTTGATCTATCAACCTTAATCCCATCTCCTGAAATATGATGTCCTAAAACAATCCCTTCAGTAAACATCATAAATCATTTTTCATGGCTTAATGAAAGGTTTGTTTCTTTACATCTTATAAGGACTTTTTCCAAATTTTCTAATGCCTCTTCAAATGAATTACCATAAACTGTAAAATCATCCATATAAACCTCTACACAATCATGGATTAGATCAGAAACAATTCCTAGTACTGCTCTTTGGAATGTTGCGGGTGCATTACATAACCAAAAGGAAGCACTCGATAGGCAAAAGCCCCCCATGGACAGGTAAATGTGGTCTTATCTTGATCTTCAGGTGCTACCTGAATTTGATTATAGCCACTAAAACCATCCAAAAATGAAAAGTACTTTTTGCCTGCTAATGTATCTAATACCTGATCAATAAAGGGAAAAGGAAAGTGATCCTTTAAAGTTGCTTTGTTCAATTCCCTGTAATCAATGCATACCCTCCATTTACCATTCTTTTTAGGTACTATAACCAAAGGAGAAACCCATCGGCTATCTGAAATTGGATAAATGAAGTTTACATTGAGTAGTTTTTGGAGCTCTTCTTTCACTATCTCCCTAAGATTTGGATTCATCCTTCTTTGAGGTTATCTGATTGGTCTACTGTTTTCCTCAATATAGATGTGATGGATGCAAGTCTTAGGATCAATACCCTTCATGTCAGTATACTCCCATGCAAATGCAGTAGAATGTTTTTGCAAGATTTTGGTTAGTTCTTCTTGTTGTGATTTTTCCATATGTTTGTTGATATTCAATGTTTTTCCTGGAAAAATCTCAATAGTAGAACTACCAAACTCTTCCATAGAGTAAAGAGACATTTGTCTTGATGATAAATATTCTATGTCGGATTCCAACTGAAATTGTGTGGGGTCATATTCTGAGGATGTCTCAAAATTTTCTAATGTGTTCAGAATTTGACTATCCTCACTGATTTCAGAAATGGTAAAGACAGGTTGTATAGTGTCCTCATCATCAACCCATTCATTGTCTCCTACTTCTGTGATTGCTCTTGCTGGAGGATACAAATTGAATTTCTATGTCGAATTACCATTAGAAATGTACATGTCCCCAGATCTACAACTAATAAAAGCATCAGCTGTGGCTAGCCAAGGTCTTCCTAAAATAAGTGGGTGCCCTCCTAGATTACTCTTAGGAGTCAAAATCATAAAATCTACTGGATATTCCCAAGAATCTAAGGAGACTGAAATATCTTCTAATACACCATATGGTTTAATAATGGATCGATCTGCAAGTTGCAGTAAAGTAGGTGTAAAAAGAAGGTTAGGAAGTTTTAGCTGGTCCATAGTCTGTCTACTCATAATGTTAATAGCAGCCCCTAAGTCAATCGATGTGTTTGGAATTTCTATCCCATTTATATGTGTCTTGACAATTGGACTTCCTGGATCTACATACTTCTGCATGGTAATTTTTCCCATCATAATATCTGCAATCTTTCCTACTAGGTGGATTCTTCTTGTGTCTTTTAGTTTCCTTCTTGGTCTTTTGAAACTCAACTCCTTTATGGTTTTTGCTAGAATAGGAATCTCTCGAATGGCTTGTAGCAAGGGAATCTTGATACAAAAATTCTTCAATTCATCTAGAAAGTCATAGTTAGGCAACAAGATTTGTTTTTCCACCCCCTTATCAATTTGTAGTCTTTCAGGAAAAGGAGGTGTAGATGAAGATGCAGGTTGCTCAACTATAGGAGTTGTGGGTGTTAACTTTTCTTTTTCTTTTTGAATATTTGAATTTTGAAGAGATTCTTCCTCAGAACCCTTATTTACTTGAAGAGAATCCTCCTTAGAGGTATCTTGCTCTTGGATATCTATAGAAGGTTTTTCTAAAACTCTACCAGATCTGAGTTGTACATCGTTGAGAGGAACAATCATATAGGTAGGAAATTGTTGTCCTTCTACCATGTAGGTGTTCTGAGGATTCTTATTATTAGGATTTGGCAATGGCTGAGCTGGAAGTTGATTTGTCTTTTGTTGGTATGGGAGCATGAGTTGAGGATTTGGATTTTGTTGAGAAGGTTGTTGTTGTGGAAATGGCAATGAAAATTGTGGATTTGGGTTTGGAAGTTGTGGAGCTTGTTGATTTTGAAAAGATGGAGGATATTGATAAAATTGAGCAAATCTCCCATAAGGATTTTGCATCCCTTGTACCCATGGCTGATATGAATTTTGATGTTGGGGCCAAGGTTGTTGCCAAGGATTCCAATTTGGTTGGGTTTGAAAATTCATAGGGTTGTTAAACCCTTGAGTTTGTTGTCCTTGCCAAGGTCTCCTTGTGACAAAACAGAGAGATTCTACTGAATTTGGGTCTTCTTGAAAGACATCTTTGAGTCCAGGAATTGAAGGACAATCCTTGATCTCATGATTCTCTGAGCAAATCATACATGTTTCTACAACTTTTGCATCCAAGGGACATTCCCTTAAAGCATGTTTCTTCCTACATTTCGGACAAAAGATGGCTAAAGCATCTTTTTCTGCTTTCTGCTTGTTTTGGATTTTAAGGGTGTCTAGTTGTTCACTAAGGCTCCCTAAGATATCAGTTTTGAATTCATCAAGCATGTTACCAATCTCTACCCTACTTACTGATCCAGTTGCAGATTTGTTAGCCCTAATAAGAGAAGGATCCTAGGCCCTTTTCCTGTTTTAGATTTTCCTCTTGAGAGATGGACACATAGTTCTGTTATGTCACGAAGTGGAAGTTGAGAAATATCTCCTTTCCCCATCATGTTTAAAATATCTATCCATTCATCTCTAATGACTTTTAATATGAGGGCTTTCAAGGTTTCATCATCTAAGTTGCTCATCTTTGCTCTTTTCAAGTTGTATTGAAATATTTCAAGTAAGTCTTCCAAATTTTCATCTTCTTTTTGCATCATCTTGAATACCTCATCCTTGTGATTGGTGGGCATACAATAGTCCAAGTATCTATCCAAAAAATTTTGTTTCATATCATTCCAAGTCCTAATAGATTGAGTAGCTAATCCCATGAACCATTTCAAAGCAGCTCCCTTCAATGTTGAAGGAAACAGTTTGAGTTTTTGAGAGTCTTCCATATAGTCATAGGTTCGGCACATGAATTCAAACTCAAACAGAAATGTTTCAGGATCCTCACTTCGCAATCCATAAAAGTTGGGGAGGACATATGGTGAGATATTTTTCATTGTTGTATGAGTTTCCTCATCAACTATAGGGAATCCAAACAAGTTGTCTCCTTCCCTATTTCTACCATTATTTCCTTCACCATTGTTGTCTCCATTGTTTCCTCCTCTTCTACCTCTACCTCTACCTCCATCTATTACTTCCTCCACCATGATAGTTTCTTTAGAGTCCTTAAATTCCTCTAGTTTTTCTACCAAGGGAGAATGAGAGAAAGTCTCTTTGTTTTCTAAATGGGATTGAGTAGGTGGTATAGGAGAATCCTCTAATTCAGCTGTTCCTTGACTTCCAAAAATCTTAAGGCTAGGGGTAGATGGTGGTGAATCGGGTCTATGCCTTGAAGAAGATGGAGTTGTGAAAATCGAACTCTTGGCTTTAGCTATAAACCTTCCCCTAGAATCTCTTGCTCTATGCATGTCATTTTTTATTTTTTAAAAAGTTGGGCTAATAATTCTCTTTCTGATCTTTCAGGTCACACTAGGTGCAAGAAGAGAGCATACTTAAGAAATTACTGAACCAATAACTCTCTTTTCTGATCCTCCAGATCACACTAGGTGCAAGAGGAGAGCATACTTCAAGAAGTTATCAAGTTTTCCCTTCTTTTATGATTTTGTGTTTTTTTTTCTAAGAAATTGGCTACCTAGTTACACTTCCCCGGCAACGGCGCCAAAATGTTTGGTCAATTTAGTGTATCCTAAATTGTTGCATTTAATTTGTCAATTTGAGATTCGTAAGCTGATGAAGTGCGGCGCACTATATGTGCAAGATAACCTATTTCTTAACTTTTTGTCGTTTTTGGTTTTCTAAGGTGAAATGGAAATTCTAAAATGAAAACAAGTATGGATATATTTGTTCAAGGAAATGATATCCCCTATAATGATTTACCAACTTGAAACTTAAAAAGGAATTTGAAATTTTCAATGACAAAACTTGAAAGGAAATGAAAATGTACTGCTGAAATGAAAAGATGCTATAAGTCTAATAAATCAAAAACAGTGAACTAGTGAGCATGAAACTAAACTATTCTTGCTGCTGTCTAAACAAAAAGAAACTATGCTTAAAGAAATTCAAAATTGCAACAAAGTAAATCTAAATCAGATTACATCAATTTATCTTATGATCCTTCATCATTAGTCCAGCTATGATTTTCGGAAGTAACCATAAACAACTTGAGTAACTGATATCTAACTTGCAGAAAGTAAACTAATATCAAACCATACATTCATAATTCAATCCCTCACCATCAGTCCAGCTGTGGCTTTCGGAGGTAATTGAAGATGTCATGCACAATTTAACATTTCTAACTTGCAGAAAGGAAACTAATACTAAACTACACACTTCATAATACAATCCCTCACCATCAGTCCAGCTGTGGCTTTCAGAGGCAACTGAAGGCGTTATGAGCAGTTTAATATATTTAAATTTGCAGAAGGAAAACTAATACTAAACTACACATTTCATAATACAATCCCTCACCATCAGTCCAGCTGTGGCTTTCGGAGGCAACTGAAGATGCTATGAGCAGTTTAATATATCTAAATTTGCAGAAAGGAAACTAATACTAAACTACACACTTCATAATACAATCCCTCACCATCGATCCAATTTGTAGCTTTGGGCTGTGAAGATGCTATGAGCGGTTTAATATATCTAATTTTGCGAAGGAGAAAACTAATACTAAACCATACACTCATGATTCAATCCCTCACCATCAGTCCAGCTGTGGCTTTCGGAGGCAACTGAAGATGTCATACATGATTTAATATATCTAAATTTGCAGGAAAGAAACTAATACTAAACTACACATTTCATAATGCAGTCCCTCACCATCAGTCCAGCTGTGGCTTTCGGAGGCAACTGAAGACGCTATGAGCAGCTTAATATATCTAAATTTAACTATTGAATCAGATAAGCAAAACTGAAATGTACAAAGCAAGACTGAAGTTAAACAAAAGCTATGAAAAGAAAACTAGCAGCAGAACAATGTTAGATTCATGTCATTAGTAAAAAAGCTATGGCTGAGTACCTTTCTCTAACACGAAACAAGAACAACGTCAAATTGATTAACAACATAAAACATGAAAGACAGAAGTGAAATGGAAAGCAGGAAAGTTTATAAACAGAAATGAAAAAAAAATGAAATGTATAAACATGTGAATGGATTATGGCACAATGAGATTTAAAGAAATGAAATAAGAACTATACAATAATGCACAAAGCCTTAGCTGAGCAGGGGCCCTCTACACCAGCCTTGGCAACGATCTTCAAGTATGAATTAAGTTGGAAAACAGAGTCTTCTTATATTAAAATGCAGTCATAACAGTATGGTAGTATTACGGCTCAAAGGCAGCGTAATTACGTTACAGATCAGACTTAATAAAATTAACAGAGACTAATCGGGACTAACTCCATATGCGTATGCAAACGCGTTATATATAACAAAAAAAATATAAATGTCTCCTAAAGTTTATGCTGGTGTAGAACACGTAGACCATTACGTCCACGGATCTAGGATCATGGCCGTGTTGGAAAATAAATCTATGAGAAGTGGATGCTTGAATTAGACTATGGAGCCATGTACATATGTCGACTTGTCCTCCGCAAGCTCAGAAACGGCCATATGAACCTTTACGTGACACGGAACAGAGCCCTGTCACCGTAAGACTCTATGGTTGACTTCCATGTGGACGCCTTTGACCGCGGCTTCTTTAGATGAGTTTTCTCGAACCAATAGGACACGAACCATGTCCACATCATTCCTGACTTACCCATGTGGCTCATTTTCCCTGTAGACACCTGTAACATAGAGTTTCACAAAATAGCTACGGAAAGTTGCAGTAGCTGCAATTTATTTTTATGTTTGTAGATGGAAGGTGAAGAAGAAGAAAACAATCAACACTGTGAACAAAAAATTCCTGAAAATAACCCAAGTCATGGAAGTAGCTCTAGTAGTGACAACAGTTCAAGCGAAGAATGATGATCACTATGTTTGGATATCAAAGCAAGGTGTTGTATTTTTTTGAAATATTTGTCTGTGAAATCAGACATTTTGTTTAATGTAATGGACATAGTGTCGCAATTGAAAGACAAAGGGATACCAATAACCGTCCCATTTTGTACGGCAAAGATTGTCTTATATATATATATATATATATATATATATATATATATATATATATATATATATATATATATATATATATATATATATATATATATATATATGTTTTAATTCATTCTATTGCATTCTCCATTGACGTTCTCAAATGCACTAATAAAAATTTAATTCATATGAATATTGTTATAAGATATATATGTGTTGACTTTTGATGAATAATGAATTTTTAAAAACCAAAATAATTATGATATGATATAACAAATTAATCCAAACATCACATTCAAATGCATTAATAAAAATTTAATTAATATGAATATTGTTATAAGACGTGTCGACTTTTGATGAATAATGAATTTAGAAGAATCACAATAATTTCACTGTCATAGATCGATGTTTCTAAAAAATACAAAATGAACACCGGTGCGTTTATATGCTGCAGCGCACCGGTGCGTTTCTAAAACCTATGGGCACTGCACAAATACCAAAACCAATTAAAAATATCGGTGTGTTTGTGCGATACAATGTACCGGCACTTTTATGTGAGACTACGCACCGGTGCATTTGTACGACGTATGGGCACCGCACAAATAACAATACCATTTATAAATATCGGTGCGTTTGTCTGATACTACGCACCTGTGCATTTCTATAGGTCTACGCACCGGTGCGTTGAGACGACCTATGGGCACCACAAAAATCCCAAGACCAATTGGTACGGCCTCGTGCATTGTATCACAGAAACTGTGCCCGGTGCGGTTTTATACCTTGACGGCTCTGTTAGCCCCCTATAAATTTTTGACAAAGCAAAGTAGGGGGATAAATTGTTTTTGAGCCTTCAAGGAATGCATCTCCCCTGAAGACACATCATCCTTGAAGTCTCCTGTGCCTTTTCCTTTGATAAATTTCCCTCTGTTGACTCCTTTTATAAGGTCTCATTGATTACATAAATTCTGCTCCAAAAGGCCTACATTAACCCTTATATCCCTGCAGAATGTTCCTTTTCACCTCTTATTCATTTGTCAAAACCCCTTTTCTTTACCCCCAAATCACCCCCCTAATCCTTCTAAACCTCTCCAAAAATTCCCCCTAAGTCCTATACATACTCCTTGGTTGGCCGTTTAAACCCCCATTACCCCTATCGTTGCCCTTCATTGCCCTCAAATTGCACTAAAAATTGGAAACAAACCCACTTTGCAACTTGCATTAGGCCTTAGCCCCTTTCCGCTAGCCCCTCAGCCTTTTCTCCACGATACCCGGGCGCTGAAACCGAGCGCTGGCCCGAAAGGCGCTTACTGCAAATGTATATCGGACGTAATTTCAACCGTTGATCTGTATAGATCGGACGGCGATCGCAGTGCCCATAGCTTCCATTGTTCACCCCGTTCATCGCCCTGATCGTGCCATCACCGTCAATTTACCCACAGATCTGACAGTTCGGAGTCTACCCGCCCCGGTGGTCCCCGCGTACTATTCAAAAACCATCCAGTTTCTATCACACCGCCTTTGGGCGGAGGGCGGTATTTTTCAATAAGCCAGCGATTCCACTCATCATTCGACACGTGGCTCCGACACTATTTCAGAACCACTACCCCATCGCGCATTAACGTTCGTCCGCGGATGCGTAGTAATATGCACGTGCATCGTCCGATCTGGGGCAGTTGATCCAATGGTCGTCGTTCCACAGAGCTACGCACGAGTTAACCCATGGCAGCCGTACCCCTGGCCCACAGTCCAGCGCCCTCCGATGTGCTTTCCACCTTCGATCTCTGCCGAGATCAGATGGTCTAGATTTAATTGCCTCGCCGTTAACCACCCCGCCATCGCCTGGTCCCGCCACGTTACCCCCACGTGTATCCACCGTACATCCGCTCAACCCATTGCATATATTTGTTCAAAAGTCAATTTTGTTAAGGTTTTTCATTTAAATTTCCTCTGCGCTCCGCCAACCTTCACCAAGGCTTCCCTTCATCATTCCACTGCATCGTTCCGCCATTTCACCAGCCGCATGACCATTTTCATCATCCGCACTGCATCCATTACCCCCATTCATGGATTTCATAACAAGTTTTCTATTTTGCATGGTTTTGAGGTGGTGAAAGCCACCATGATTCGCACCTGCTGTCACAGTGACACAGGAAAAGACCGTGTGCAGAGGCAGAAATCATGAAGAAAACCCGAGGAGGTCTTACGATAGGACTTGCATTAAAGACCAGGGTATTACTCTGTGAAAATGTCCCGGCACCATTAACACACAGATTTCACAGTTAGAGATTTAAATTAAGCAGCAAAGAGATTAAGGCACACAAATGAAGATATATAAGCCGTATGTTTAGAGATTTAAAGGTAAATAATCAGATTGAAGACCCATGGATCACGTAGAAGGTACAGCACAAAAATCAGTGTGTCAGGGTTTCTACATCAGCAGAATGTTTTTTCCTAAAAAAGGATAGAGCACCCATGCAGCTTTTATTATACGCCGTGTTCCTAAAGAAATTTCCACCCTGATAACAGTCTAAAGCTACCAGAGCATTTGTTTCATAACTATGGCAGACTTCTCAGTCATTCATTTATCTTTTGTTATTCACCAATAGTACCACAGAGTCCTGCAGCCAAAGTACATCAGAGACATACCTGGAGTAAATAGAAGTCTGACGAAGCCCATTTTTTCCTCCAAAGAATGCCAAAGATCAATACACAGGAGTTAAAATAGAATGGGCTTCAAGCCTTTTTTCTTTCCTGAGTTTAATGCTTCATTTAGTATTGCACCTACCTCCTCGGCTCATCTCCTGCTATAAAACTCATGAGAAAATTATTGTAAAGGTGGTTGATCAGTTATCAGATAATTGCAAGTAGTTTATTTTGAGACACAGTCTCTGTGTAAAGTGTTAGATAGGCCGAGGAATATGATTTCAGACTGAGTATTCAGCTATTGGCAATGTTGTAGTTGACTAGTATTGCTATTTAATATGACAAGCACATTTCTTTGGATCCTGATCTAAAGCAGCGATGATGTTTTCCTATCTCTGTGTTCATATTCATTTCATTTCGTTTCTACTGGATTGCATCAGAATATTGGCATAGGATTTACCCTTGTTAGGTACCCTATGTTTCTGCTCTCCTTGCCATTGATGTTTTTCTTCTAAATGTGTTATCTAAGAATCGATTTCAGTTAATTTAACCAGTGTAGTGGATGTTATTTCCTATTCTCTGATGTATGAATTAAATGTATCTGTTCTTAGATGTTTCTTGTTATGGATTTAGTTGGAAGATTTGGGAACACTGGGGATTAGAGTTAGCCCTGTCCACTAGGATCCTTGTGCGACCAACTGGTATTTAACTTTGTGCCCTGAATCTGTGTTGACTTCTCCTCTCTTACCATTCCATATCACACTATCATTTTTAAGATCCAACGTTTTAGATGACTAGCCCAATTGAAAGCCTGCCTATTGATTAGCGAACAAATCCTTTCCTGACTCCATTTCCCAATGGTTTTGAATGCTCCCTGGAATACTTCACCTCTGCCTTATTCCTCTTTGCTCATCCTTGTCTTACATTGAACCCTTCTTTCCTGATAACCAGCAACTACACAAACAATCAAACAAACAAACCCTGAGCCTTATAACTAGCCTAATATCTTAACACTGAGCCTCAAAGTCATATACCTTTGACATATCATAGAGGGATCTTTCTCTAGACCCAGGAGGGCTAGATCCTGAGGTCTGA
Organism: Pinus albicaulis; assembly: GCA_034641835.2. NCBI lineage: Eukaryota > Viridiplantae > Streptophyta > Pinopsida > Pinales > Pinaceae > Pinus > Pinus albicaulis. The sequence goes on from JAXQQM020071952.1 coordinate 17,025, forward strand.
AAGTGGTTTGATGTTGTCTCATCTTTTGGTATTTCCAACCTTGCCAAAACATGGGAACCCCAACATAATGGCGACTCCACTGGAGATAATCTGAGTATTCCTCACCTTACTACATCATAAGAGCCTCAGAAACCTACAATATTTGGTTAGGTTGGAAGTTAAGCACTCATATTCACACATCAACCTCTATACCTTTTATTGTGTTCTCCCATACTTTTGGACAGAGTCTGGAAAGGGCCAGGTAGCCTCTAGATCTCACACTCTTTCAGAGGTGACATATCTAGTAAATTACCTCCCAGTCAATCTCTGGTTAGAGTTTGTTGTGTTTGGAAGATATCCTTGAAAAAGGACATCTCATAAGCACTGTGGTGGACAGTTTACCCTCTAGAAACATCCTAAACCTTCCACCTGGCGACTCCATATTTCCTAAACGATTAAAAGACTCCACTGGTAATCAGTAGGTCTACTGATTATCTTGGTCCACATTAGACTCCACTGGAAGACCAGCCTCCAAAACAACATCAACCACAGTAGAAGTAGCAAGTAGGGTTAAGCTGCTTGGTTGGAAAATAGTATTCTGGCTTCAAGAACCATTCACACAAGAGCTTATCCTAACCCAAACCCACCGGAAATAGTTGAAAACCCTAAAAGAATCTTCAAGGGAGCTCCTACGTCACCTAAAAGACCAACTATTTCCAGCCACATCCATAGAGCTAACTCTGCACCAGAAGACTTTACAGCTCTATCACACTTTCACCTTGACCTAGACCTACCTAATAGATTACCTAGAACTAGGTCATTCAGTGTCCTAGACCAGCCAGACCTTGAGCTCCCTGGTTCACCACCTCAAAGTGGTAAGCACCTTGGGATTAGACAGACCCCTCCATCTACACCTCCTGATATACACTTCATTCAAAACTTGGGGCTCAGTCACCCTAGATCTGCTCATCAGTCTTCTACTAGTCACAATATCCCTTTCATCCATATACCAGCTGCTCAAGTCAACCCTTTACCCCATCAAAACATCATCATGGCAGCCTGGTATGCACCTCTAGTTTTACCTGAGCCTCTAGTACCCTTACCCAATGACTATCAATCAAAAATTCCACACTTCACTGCAAAAGAGTCTACCACAGCCCAATACCATGTAGATAGGATGGAAGATTCTTTTGACTACATGGAGATAGATGATGATACAGTCAAGATGAGAATCTTTTCCCAGAGCTTAGGGGGTGATGTGAAGAAATGGTTTAAAGGCCTACCTCTGGGTAGCATTAATGATCTTACATCTCTGTATCAGACTTTCATAAAAAAATGGGAGGTTAAGGCCAACCCTCGCCAACTCCTAGTAGAATACATGAGCCTTAAAAGAAACGTAGGAGAGAGTGTCCATGATTACACGACGAGATTTAACAGCATTTACAATGCTCTCCCTCCACATATGAAACCTCCCCAAGGTATGGCCCTAGCGAAATACCTTGAAGGCTTTGATGCTGACATGGCCTATCAGCTTAGGGATAAAGAGTACAACACATTGGAAGACATGCAGAAAGGAGCAGTGAATATAAAAGCCAACTTGATTGAGAAAAGGGCAAGACTGAGAGCTGAGAGGAGGGTAACATATAGAGATGACAGTGTAGCTTCCACATCTGACCCCAATTATGACCGTATATCTAAAAACGTGGAAGAGCTACAACAAATGGTGAAAAAAATGGTTGTCACAGTTAGTAACCAAAACAGAAATCAAAACCATAACCAGAACCAAAACTTTAGAAGAAACAATGCCACTCCCAACAGACAAAGAGAATCAGATCAGCAAGTTATTCCCCCATTCCAAGAGAATTTTCTTGATGAAGATGAGGGAATCATAGATGATTCTGAAGGGAACACAATAAATATGTTTGAAACAGAAGATTCAATCCATAACTATTACTCAAAATAAGATCAACCCTCACCCTCTTATTGGGACGAGGAATGGTTAGAAACTGAAGACTACAGGTTAGGATTTGAAAATGCCATGATGCAGGTCAGAGAACAGTATGAACTTAGAAGAAAAAAGAGCCAAGAAACTACCAAACCAAAAGCTTTTGAGGTTACCATCAAGAAGAGACCTGAGAAAACTTCTAAAGCAACTGCTGAAGGTAACAAATCAGCAGCTGAGAGTTTTGGAAAGAACAAAGAAAAAGACAACCAAGACACTGATACACAAGGTAAACCAACTAGCAGCACTAGCACTGCAGTTAGTGCTCCTGATAAAACAGTTTCTAACATTGTACATAGTGAGAATCAGCACACTGATTCAGCCACTAAGGTGGTGACTAATAAAACAGAGTCGAACATTCCGAAGAGTCGGTCCACTTTCAATTTGGAGAGTGAGATTGCAAAAATTAAAATCTCTATCCCACTCTCTGAGCTGGCCATTTAGGATGTATATAAAGGCCAAATTTTGAAAGCTTTGAACCTAGGTGAAAATAGTGACACTGTAAATCTGAGTGATGATCAACCAGCCCTTCTGTTTGGCCCAAAGATTGAAGGGAAGTTTTAGGAGGGGGTAGTTCCACCTTTTTATATCAGTCTCAACATTCATGACAAGATTCTTCATAATGCAATGCATGATTCTGGAGCATCACATAACCTAATGCCTAAAGTAGTGATGGAAAGATTGGGCCTAGAGATAACCCGTCCTTATAAAGACCTATATTCATTTGACTCTAGCAGAGTAAAATTCCTCAGCCTAATTAAAGACCTGTGTGTGAGTCTGGCCCAGATACCGGAAAAATGTATGGTCATGGATTTTGTGGTGGGAGATGTGCCACCCAAGTATGGCATGTTATTATCAAGATCATGGGGAGCCAAGCTGCAAGGAACAATGCAGATGGATGGGGCTTATGCCACAATCCCAATATTTGGCCAACTTAGAATACTGTACAGGGAGGCACAATTGAAATTCCTGGTTAGTAGCCCTGAAAAGCCTGAAAACTCTCCCTTGTACTCTGTACATACAAACCTTGACTCCTTCATCCTTTGTAAGGATGAATCCTTAGAAGGGTCAACGTCCCAAAACATAGTTACAAACAAGGAAATAGAGGCCATGGACTTTAACATAATGGCTACTCTAGACTCAGAGGAGAAAGACATAGAAAACCTTGAGCAGTGCACTGAAACAAAAACTCAAAGTGAACCAGAAACAGAACACAATCAACCAACTAGTCACCTCTCTGATTTCCACACCCATAACGAAAAACAAAATGACCCACAGCCTAAAGCAGCTCCTATAATGCTACATGATGGCAAACCCAGCTATAGGGAGGGAAGTGAAGATAAAACGGAAAATGAACCCTTGTGAGAAATTAATTTCGACGGGTCATGCACCAGGAGAACTGCTGGGGCAGGAGTGCGGATACATAACACAGAGAGCGATTACGCAAAGAGCCATGCCTACAACCTGCACTTCAAGTGTACGAACAATATTGTAGAATATGAGGCTCTGATCTTAGGCTTAACTCTGTTGAAAAAACTAGGAGCCTGTAGGATAACTGTACGTGGGGACTCTGAGCTGATTATCAAACAGGTGAATGGTGAGTACACAGCGAAACATCCAAGACTAAGAGCATATAGGAATGACACTCTGGATCTATTGAAAACACTTATCGAGTACGAATTAGTGTTTGTTCCTAGGAGTCAAAATGTCATTGCAAACGGATTAGCTTGCCTAGCTAGCTCATACCCAAGGACTCCAAGTGACCAACAGATCATCATTCAGACCAAATTTAGACCTGCAGTGCCGGACAATGAAAAATATTGGCAGGTTTTTGAAGGAGACAAACAGATCGAAGATTTCCTGGTAGGCAGAAATGAGTTTGAATTTTCTGATTCAGACTCTAAATCTAACAATAGCTGTCTAAGTGAAGAGTCCTCAGACGAAGAAGAAACACCCTGTAACATAGAAATAAAATATTTAAATGAACATACTGGAAATCCAGACGAAAAATGTGAAAACGCAAATAGTGAAGAAGTAGAGGTGCTGCAGACCAAAGATAAGAACATACCCCAAGGTTTGGCCCCTCTGGAAGACCTTTTTGACTTTGATGATGTAGCAAAAAATCCCACTATAGAACATGCAGACTCTGATGTTGAGGAATGCAACATAGGCACTAAAGATAAACCCAAAATGATCAAATTGGCTAAGTCCCTTCCTACAAACATGAAAAAGAAATACATTGACCTATTCAAGGAATTCATTGATGTGTTTGTTTGGAGTTATGAAGACTTAAGGGCCTATGACACGAACATCATACAATATAAGATACCCTTGAAAGAAAATCAGAAGCCCTTCAGACAAAAACTTCGCAGAATAAACCCAAAACAATTGCTTGCAGTGGAAAAAGAGATTAAGAAGATGTATGAGGCAGGTATAATTGTGCCTGTGAGGTTCTCTGAATGGGTATCATACCTAATGGTTGTGAGAAAGAAAACAGGTGAGATTAGATTATGCATTGATTTCAGGAATCTTAATAGAGCCTCACTCAAAGAAAATTACCCTTTTCCTAAAATGGAACATATTCTTCAGGGGGTTGAACTGAAAATGGAAGGTACTTGAAAAGGGTGCAAGGTATCCATTTTCAATTATGTAATTGAGTGCAAAAATAATCTAAGTTTAAATCTGAAAATGTGAGAAATTCATATTTCTAATACAGAGATAGACTGTAGGGGCATTTACCGGATATTTCACCTTTCAAAGAAAGGATGAATCCAGAGGCTACCTGGCTCTCTTATAGACTCTGCCTAAATAAATAATAGAAGTAAACACTCAGATTTAATTAAAATGATCTTGCTTTAAACTTGACGTTATGCGGAAATTTAGCTTGCAAATGGTGTATGTCTTTTCACTGTTTATGTATCTTAAGTGTAATTTTTTTTGCTGAAACTTAACATGGGTATTAGCAAAAATATTCAGCAATATAATATCAAAACACAACAGCAATATAATATAGGAGTTCACCCCAACTCTTGGGTTACATCTCCTGGATCAAGCCTCCCAAAATGGGCTTGTCCTCTTGTATTAAAAGCTCTCAAATGCAATACAAGATTATAAGTGTCTCAATAGAAAAATATGAATATATAAATTGATTCAGAAGGCAGTAAAAAACTAATAATTCCTTTTCAAATTCACTAAACAATGAAAGATTACCATAAACAGTGATTTCTTCATTAATGTCCTGCTGGTGCTTTGAACTTCTCTGCAACTTTTCAGGCTGTAGAAGTCCTCAAATTCCTTTGAAACCACTTCCAATGGATTCATAAGGTCGAAATTATCTAAAATAGAGCTTTGGTTCACCTCAAAATGATAACCACAACTCAAAACAGCTCAAACCCCAAAATGGCCATGGTGGCCCTGAAAACTCTCCTAAAGGTTTTCGGCCTCTGAAAGTCTTCAAACAGAGCTAAGACCTATTCCAATGGCTTTGGAATGCAGGAAATAGTCGAAAATAAATTTTGGTTCACAAAAAAACGCTAACCACAGCTCAACCAAACTCAAAACCCAAAATGGCCCTAGTGGCTCAAAAAGCTTCTCCAAAGCTAAACAGGCTGAAAATGAGCTCCAATGGCTCTGAAACCTACGCCATTCAGTCCAAAATGCTGAGAAAATATGAAATAAAAAACAATTTCGTTCCAAAAGGTTGAGTAATGAGAAAGTTATGACCAAAACAACTTTGCCCCAATTTCCTCCACTAAATGTGGGGCAACTGCCAGTTAACTCCACTAAAAGTGGAAGTCCACCTAAATTTGGGAGCGCCTCCAGAATCTCCGCCATATTAAACTCCACTTAATTGAAGCTTAATTAAATATTAAACTTGAGATTAGGCTTCTTAAGCGCTCTTAATCATTAAGCTCCCACACTGGTCATATGATGAGGTTCCATGGGAGGAGGGCTGGCCCCTCCGTGCTCCGCCGGACCCACTCCACTAAAAGTGCAATAACTTCTTCATATGGTGTCCGTTTTTCGAACCGTTTACCGCACCAGAATCAGGAAGACAAGACCTATGAAACAATCTTGGTTTCAACCAATTTTAAACATTTTCAAATTTGAGTTTTTTTTTTCCATGGCTTGGACTTGAGCTCCTGATCAGGGGTAGTAGGCTCTAAAAGGATCTCCCTTCTAGATGGTTTTTCAGGTTACAACCAAGTCTTAGTAATCCCAGAAGATTAACTCAAAACAGCCTTTACCACTCCATGGGGCACTTTTATGTATGTAAAAATGCCTTTTGGATTGATGAACGCTGGCGCAACCTTCCAAAGAGCAATGGATATATCTTTTTCAGACGAAATAGGACACTTCATTGTCATCTATCTGGATGACATAATAGTCTACTCCAAGACTGAAGAAGAACACCTAGAACACCTGAGAAGATTATTTGAAAAATGCAGAAGGTTCGGTCTGTCACTGAATCCCAAAAAGACTGTATTTGGGCTGCAAGAAGGAAAACTTCTTGGCCATATCATATCGAAGAAGGGGATTAGGATAGATCCACAAAGAGTTGAGGGAATACTAAAAATCACACACCCGAGAAACATCAAAGAGTTACAGTCCTTCATTGGGAAAATCAACTTCTTGAGGAGATTTATTCCCAACTTAGTTGAACGCCTTAGAAATATGACTAACATGCTGCAGAAAGGTGTAGGAGTTAAATGGACTATTGAAGCCAAGAAATATTTTGAGTCAGTAAAACTTGCACTCACCCAGGCTCCTGTCCTAATCAGCCCATATTTCTCAAAATATTTCCTGATCTTTTCATTTGCCTCCAAGCATACGATTGTTGCAGTTCTACTGTAGAAAAATCCAGAGGGAATGGAACAACGCATTTCTTTCTTCAGCAAAGCACTCAGGGATGCACCCTTGAAATACAACATTATGGAAAAATAGGCCTATGCTCTGATTAAGGCCTTGAAAGACTTTAGGGTGTACATATTGCATTCCCACACCATAGCCTAGTACCAAATATAGTAGTTAAAGACATTTTTTCCCAAGACCCATATGGGAAGAGGGGCAAATGGATTGCTATGATCCTAGAATACGACCTTGAAATAAAACCCACCAAACTGATTAAAGGTCATGGCCTAGCTCAATTAATGGCTGAATCAAATCTACAAGCCCTAGACATTAACATGGTAAATACCTTAGATGAGCAACAAGAATTTCCTGATCCCACTGTTGAGGAAAAGTTTCAGAGCTCTCCTTGGTATTCTGACATTCTGTATGTGCTTACACACCTCAATGCCCCCCTAAACTATCAAAGACCAAGGCCAGATTCCTAAAAATAAAATCCAAAAGCTACTGCATATTGAATAGTTGCTTATACTGGAAGAATCCGAATGGCCTATTGCTTAAATGTTTGCCTGAAAATGAGGCAGAGAGGGTTAAACAAGAATTCCATGCAGGAGAGTGTGGAGGCCACCTAAGTTGGAAGGCTACTGCAAAAAAAATACTCAAAGCTGGCTACTATTGGCCCACACTCTTCAATGATGTCCATAAGATGATAATTGCCTGTCACAAATGCCAGATTTTTGAAGGAAAAAGAAAGCTCCTTCCCGTACCTCTACAACCCATCATTGTTGAAGGTCCCTTTTTGCAATGGGGCCTAGATTTCATAGGTGAAATTCACCCTGCTTCTTCTGCACAACACAAATGGATCCTAACAGCCACAGACTATTTCACTAAGTGGATAGAGGCCATACCTACTAGGAATGCCATAGATTCAGTCATCATTAGTTTCCTAGAAGGTCATATCCTCTCTCGGTTTGGCTTCCTAAGGAAAATAATCACTGATAATGCTGCTTATTTCGGATCCAAGAAAATGGTTGATTTTTGTCACAGGTATCAAATAGCGCTCGGTCATTCAACTGCCTATTACCCTCAAGGTAATGGATTAGTTGAATCATCAAACAAGAGCCTGGTGATCATCATCAAAAAGCTGCTGGAAGAGAACAGAAAGTCATGGCATAACAAGCTAGTACATGCTTTGTGGGCTGACAGGCTTACAACAAAGAAGTCCATTGGCATGTCACCATATCAGCTTGTCTATGGGACAGAAGCAGTGTTTCCTACCAGCCTTGGGGTACCAGTGATTAAGCTGGTCCAAGAGATTCAAACAGAAGAAGATAGTATGGTGATAAGGATAAACTAGACAATTCATCTCCAGCAAACAAGGGAACAGGTTTACAACAGAGCAGTGAAGGTTCAGGAAAATATAAAGAAATTGTTTGACAAAAGAACCAAAGTTGCTGATTTCAAAATTGGGGATAAAGTTTTGAAGTGGGACTCAAGAAGAGAGGACAGAGGAAAACACGGCAAGTTTGACAGTTTGTGGCAGGGTCCATACATCATCCAAGCCACTGTGGGCCCAAATGCTTTCTTCCTACAAGAATTAGATGGTACAGAGCTGTTTGGGGGTCCTGTCAATGGCAGGATTCTCAAACACTACTTCTGCTGATTTTCAATTTCCAGTTTTCATTTCAATTGTACATACCATTGTAGTTTTTGTTTTCAAGAAAAAGAGAAAAATGTTTCAAAAAACGGAAAGGAAGGAGAGGTTCAAACATGCTCAAAACATGAACCTCCGAAGTGAAAAATATTGGCTCTAATATGATCAAAACCTGAGCCAAAGAAAGTAAAGACAGCTGGTCCTAACATGCTCAAAATCTGGACCGGCAAAGAAAAAAGAAGAATCAGCTCTAACATGCCCAAAACTAGAGCTGGAATGAAGAAAAAGAGTGACTCTAACAAGCTCAAAACTTGAGTCACAAAAAGGAAAGAAGGATACTACAAGCTTCAGATTTCAAGCCTTCACAGTTTTGTTTTCAGTTTTCTGCAAATTTATGTCCATGTGTAGCTATCTTTATGCCTTGGACCCACAGCAAACTAGACAGTCTAATCCTGACTTAGCTGTTTTTCAATTTCTGTTGTAGAATATAGAGAAGAAATCTGTTGGACAGTTTAATCCCAGCAGATAGTAGATTAGGTAGAGAAACATGTGAGACCAACAGTATAATATGGTCTCATGGAGTAATAAGGGTAGATTTAGAATAGGTTTGTTTTCAGTCCGAAAAAAATAAAAATGATGTAAAGGGTCTGCTAGCTCAAATGCACCCTAGAAGAAGAAGAAATGCTAGGACTGTAGTGTGGGTAGGTAGATTGATTGGGAAAGTTTTTCTGCTAAATTGATGTCTTCACAATTGTGGCAGCTGAAAATCAAAGAAGAAGGTGGCTTAAGCAGCAGGCATCTGGCCTACACCAAAGATCATTTTTCTAAATTCTTGACTCCTTCAAGAAGAATCCATCCCCATGTGGAGCCACTGTTAGCCCCCTTATAAATTTTTGACAAAGCAAAGTAGGGGGCTAAATTGTTTTTGAGCCTTCAAGGAATGCATCTCCCCTGAAGACACATCATCCTTGAAGTCTTTTGTGCCTTTGCCTTTGATAAATTTCCCTCTGCTGACTCCCTTTATAAGGTCTCATTGATTACATAAATTCTGCTCCAAAAGGCCTACATTAACCCTTATATCCCTGCAGAATGTCCCTTTTCACCTCTTCTTCATTTGTCAAAACCCCTTTTCTTTACCCCCAAATCACCCCCTAATCCTTCTAAACCTCTCCAAAAATTCCCCCTAAGTCCTATACATACTCCTTGGTTGGCCATTTAAACCCCCATTACCCCCATCATTGCCCTTCATTGCCCTCAAATTGCACTAAAAATGGGCAACAAACCCACTTTACAACTTGCATTAGGCCTTAGCCCCTTTCCGCTAGCCCCTCAGCCTTTTCTCCACGATACCCGGGCGCTGAAAACGAGCGCTGGCTCGAAAGACGCTTACCGCAAATGGATATTAGACGTAGTTTCAACCGTCGATTTGTATAGATCAGACGGCAATTGCGGCTCCCACAACGTCCATTGTTCACCCCGTTCATCGCCCCGATCGCGCCATCGCCGTCTATTTACCCACAGATCTGACGGTTCAGAGTCTACCCACCCCGGTGGTCCCCGTGTACTATTCAAAAACCATCCAGTTTCTATCGCACCGCCTTTGGGCAGAGGGCGGTATTTTTTGATAGGCCAGCGATTCCACTCAGCATTTGACACGTGGCTCCGACACTATTTCAAAACCACTACCCCATCACACATTAACATTCATTCGTGAATGCGTAGCGATATGCACGTGCATCGTCCGATCTGGGGCAGTTGATCCAACGATCGTCGTTCCATAGAGTTGCGCACGAGTTAACCCATGGCAGCCATACCCCTGGCCCACATTCCATCGCCCTCCGACGTGCTTTCCACCATCGATCTCCACCGAGATCGGACGGTCCAGATTTAATTGCCCCGCCGTTGACCACCCTGCCATCGCCCGGTCCTGCCACGTCACCCCCACGTGTATCCACCGTACCTCTGCCCCGTCCCATTGCATATATTTGTTCAAAAGACGAGTTTGTTAAGGTTTTACATTTAAATTTCCTCTGCACTCCGCCAACCTTCACCAAGGCTTCCCTCCATCATTCCTCTGCATTGTTCCGCCATTTCACCATCCGCACGACCATTTTCATCATCTGCACTGCATCCATTACCCCCATTCATGGATTTCATAACAAGTTTTCTATTTTGCAGGGTTTTGAGGTGGTGAAAGCCGCCATGATTTGCACCCGCTGTCACAGTGACACAGGAAAAGACCGTGTGCAGAGGCAGAAATCATGAAGAAAACCCGAGGAGGTCTTACGATAGGACTTGCATTAAAGACCAGGGTATTACTCTGTGAAAATGTCCCGGCGCCATTAACACACATATTTGACAGTTATAGATTTAAATTAAGCAGCAGAGAGCTTAAGGCACGCAAATGAAGATATATAAGCCTTATGTTAAGATATTTAAAGGTAAAGAATCAGATTGAAGACCCATGGATCACGCAGAAGGTACAGCACGAAAATCAGTGTGTCAGGGTTTCTACATCGGCAGAATGCTTTTTTCCTAAAAAAGGACGGAGCACCCATGCAACTTTTATTATACGCCGTGTTCCTAAAGAAATTTCCACCTTGATAACAGTCTGAAGCTACCAGAGCATTTATTTCATAAGTATGGCAGAATTCTCAGTCATTCATTTATCGTTTGTTTATTCACCAATAGTACCACAGAGTCCTGCAGCCAAAGTACGTCAGAGACATACCTGGAGTAAATAGAAGTCTGACGAAGACCATTTTTTCCTCCAAAGAATGCCAAAGATCAATACACAGGAGTTAAAATAGAATGGGCTTCAAGCCTTTTTTCTTTCCTGAGTATAATGCTTCATTTAGTATTGCACCTACCTCCTCGGCTCATCTCCTGCTATAAAACTCATGATAAAATTATTGTAAAGGTGGTTGATCAGTTATCAGAGAATTGCAAGTAGTTTCTTTTGAGACACAGTCTCTGTGTAAAGTGTTAGATAGGCTAAGGAATATGATTTCAGACTAAGTATTCAGCTATTGGAAATGTTGTACTTGACTGGTATTGCTATTTAATATGACAAGCACATTTCTTTGGATCCTGATCTAAAGCAGCGGTGATGTTTTCCTATCTCTGTGTTCATATTCATTTCATTTCGTTTCTACTAGCTTGCATCAAAATATTGGCATAGGATTTAACCTTGTTAGGTACCCTATGTTTCTGCTCTCCTTGCCATTGATGTTTTTCTTCTAAATGTGTTATCTAAGAATCTATTTCAGTTAATTTAACCAGTGTAGTGGATGTTATTTCCTGCTCTCTGATGTATGAATTAAATGTATCTGTTCTTACATGTTTCTTGTTATGGATTTAGTTGGAATATTTGGGAACACTGGGGATTAGAGTTAGCCCTGTCCACTAGGATCCTTGTGCGACCAGCTGGTCTTTAACTTTGTGCCCTGAATCTATGTTGACTTCTCCTCTCTTACCATTCCATATCACACTATCATTTTTAAGATCCAATGTTTTAGATGACTAGCCCAATTGAAAGCATGCCTATTGATTAGCAAGAAAATCCTTTCCTGACTCCATTGCCCAATGGTTTCGAATGCTCCCTAGAATACTTCACCTCTGCCTTATTCCTCTTTGCTCATCCTTGTCTTACATTGAACCCTTCTTTCCTGATAACCAGCAACCAAATAAACAATCAAACAAACAAACCCTGAGCCTTATAACTAGCCTAATATCTTAACACTAAGCCTCAAAGTCATATACCTTTGACATATCATAGAGGGATCCCTCTCTAGACCTAGGAGGGCTAGATCCTGAAGTCTGAAAGTGGTTTGATGTTGTCTCATCTTTTGGTATTTCCAACCTTGCCAAAACATGGGAACCCCAACAGGCTCGGTATAGGAACCTTCGACTATCCCGAGGCCACCGTCTAGATGACACGCACTGGTGTGTTGCAACCTTAGTAGCATATTGATGAAAAAAACATCTGTAATAACCTTTGGCCGCCCAATTTTTTTAGTTGTGTTGAATTTCCATTAAAAGCTCCAACAAAACCTCCGTAACCATAAACAAATGTTGTAGCAAATGTTTTTTTGACAATTTTGGCCAATTTTATAACACTAAAAACCTCCTTTTTAACCTCCGCTAGAGGGTCTTTTCCTTGTAGTGTTACTTGCTTCGTTTGTTACTGGCTGGCTACCTTTTTCTAGGATTTGAATTTCTCATTACCTGTCAAATATTTTTGTTCGATGTGACCATGATTATGGAAACTTATCCTTCCCTTTCGAGGCCGTAGAAGAGAGCTCTACCTACCCACTTAACTACTAAGCTAGATCGTTTCCCACAAACTTCCTTAAAGGCATCCAAAGCATTTTCATTTCATATGTGTAATCCGGAACATAGAAGGGACAATCAATCCTATTCTAATGTATTATAGAGATATCAATGACTAAAATCCTTGAGCAACATTGATTGTTGTGGTGTCACTTTACAGTAACTAATTTTTCTATTTTTTTTTACCAGGTCATACCATTACTTGTGGCCCCTCTTAACAAATTTATTTTGGTACACTGATTATGTTGGGATAAAATTTGGTTAACCTCTTTGACGGACCTAATGATCCGATTAAAAAAACCCTTAGCATTTCAACCATGAGGAAGTACAAAAAATAGTTAAGTTTTTCACATAGTCAATTAGAAAAATGGAAACAAATATGTCTTCCCTCACATTTCACATATCCCCCATTTTCAAACAATCGCCGTTTTTCAGAAGCTTTTCCATACAATGATAGTTGATTATTTCTCTAATGGTTGGAACCTTTGAGCATGTAGGAATTCCCATTATCTTGAAAACTAATGTAGAATTCCAAGAAATCCATGGTGATAGGTCCTAGTGTTCTTACACATTCATCACCCAAAGATATATCACAACCACCCATTTCAATGTCAAACATGTGGCTTCCATTTTTATAATTTAGGGAACAATTCCTTGTAAGCAAGGAGGAAGAGGTGAGAATAATACTAGGTGACAAGTGGCAAGTGGGAATGTATCTCGGTGTATTTGTAAACATCTAATTGCAAATCTCATGTTTAGGAGACAAACAACTATTAATGACCCCATTGATTTCTCCAACAATTGACTTCATTATATTTTGGATTTTATATACTACAATATATCTGCATTTGTGGCATTCCTCTTTTATAGTCTTCCTTTTATTTTTCAAATGCCACTTATATTACTTACACTTATGCATTTAGTTACACTTGTTATCATCATCTTATTTTCGTAAGTCTTCTCATCTTTGTTTGTAAGAAAATATAAGATATTGGGAAAAAAATTGCCATCTTTTAGTAACATTTTGATTTATTGTCAACTGATTAGCGCAAGCTAATGTGCATCTTTGACCCATCCAAGGTGTTAGCCAGCTATAAAATTTGTTATACCAAATGCTGGCTAAAACTCTTTAGAGCCTTCAAGGAACAAATTTTATGACTAAAAAGCGTTGGCTCTTGAAGATTCTTGAAGCCTCCTGCCTCTGTCCCAATCTTCACTACTATGCCTTTTTTCCCCTTCATAAATCTTGCTGATTCCCAAGGAAGAATACTGCTGCAAACACCTATTTTCCTTTTCCCCTTCTCCCAACACTAACCTCATTTTTAACCCCTTCATATCCCATGAAACCCTTCATTTTCATGTTTTTCCCCTTTTCCCTTTGTTCAACATCCCTTGGTAAGGTTTTAAGACTCCCCTTTGGCCTTATCGAAATTCTTAAATTCCTTTGAAAACCATTAAAATGCACATTTTTATGTATTTGGGACTTAAGCCCCCTTGGGCTAAGTCTTTAGTCCTCCCTCCCATACGCCCTGGCGCCAGAACCAAGCACCAACTCTCCAGGCGCTTATCGCGTTGCCCTTAGCCCCTCCTTTCTAGCCCCCGGTCATATTATCCTCCATACACCCCAAGGTCCCGCAGTCGGGCGCCAAGCCGCTTCGTAAATAATATTTTAAAACCTTGGTTTATATTAAAAAATCGACGGTTTTATTATTTTATAAAAATTTCCGCCAGTTCCAATTTTAAATCGTTCCGCACCATCAATCTGATCTGAAGATCGGACGGCGCGGAGTCCATCAGTCCAGTGGTCCCTGCCAACCACTCACCATTCCAAAAACCGTGCGGTATTCATCGCACCGCCTTTGGGCGAGGGCGGTTTTCTCCCGATCGGCAGCGATTCCATACGCTGGCCGACGCGTGTCCTGCGCACTGTTCATAAAACCATTGTCCATCGCGCATTAAAGTTCGTACGTGGACCCCGTGCGATATTGGCATCCACCGTCCGATCTGGGGCGGGCCATCCAACGGCTATCGCTCACCGAAGATGCCCGACAGTTAACCGGGCCATGGCGCGGCATCCAACTAATCTCCGCCATCGATCTGATCTGCAGATCGACGGTTCATATTTCATCACCCACTTTCGTCGCCCAGTCAACATTTCCCATTTTTGACTTTCCATTTTCCGCTCCCGACCGTTGATCTCTGCACGATCGAAGGCTCTGATTTAAACAATTCTTCCACCTTCCCTTGACTCCTCTAATCAAATCCCGACCGTTGGATGATGCCATCCAACGGCCACGCTCTCTCCACATGCCTTCTGAAGCAGTAACCTATAAATGCATGTATTTTATAATTTTTGTTCGTATTTTGCAGGGTTCAAAGGTTTTTTCACTATGTCTGAAGAAAATTCGAAGGTAGAGGGTGACGATCCTATCACCTTCGATTTTTCAAAGGAAAACATTTGCAGGTGTTAATTCCACGTTTCATCAATCATCCATGAAGCATTGATGCCACATAACCCTGCGCAGCCCTGCATACCAACAGAAACCATGAATCGGGCACAGTCAGAGAATATCAGTGACGAAGATCAAAATGAACCAGGACAGAGGATGGAAGACATATTTGCGGGGATCATGGCTAAGAATGTTTATCAAAAGCCTAATCCCCAATTTAAAACACAGTTAAAGAAGATCATAAGTGTTTTATCAAAAGGAAAATATCCACCGCCGCAACTGAGGCAAATTGATTCCTCCCAGCTACAGAAATGCCACCTGTACCTCAAAGTATTCAATCAGAGGCTGAATTTATTGATCAGGACCAGATATCTGCCTCACAACACAGCCAAAAGGTAAATTCTGCAGGAAAATTAATGACAAACATCTACAGAGTTACTTCGACACCACATTGAGCCTCAAAGGTCAACAAAATCTCCCACCAAGCTTAATCTTTATGTAAAAACATTTAATACAGAGGACACCTATTGTAAGTTTCTTCATTGAGCCCCTTAAAGGCCGAGAAGCCATTAAGTCTGTATTAATTTTCCTGAGAGATCTTTTATCAGATCTCACCTCCTCATTCTTCTATAAATACTTCTGCAGAAGATGAGAAATTTTTGGTTGGTTGGTTGTTGGTTCATCACTAGTTGTAATATTGAAACTCTCTGAAATAAATACATAGTCTATTGAAGTTGAAGAAGAAACTGAAGTCTTGGAAGTTTTGATGATGTTGTTGCATGCTTGTTCCTGAGAAGGCTCTATCATTGGATCCATGAGCTTGGCTGCTGGCGAAGTATTCTGAACTGTTTGATGTTTTCTCCTGTTTTCATTATGTTCCATAATATCTTACTACAGTAGGTTGAAAGTTTTAGGCTAAGAAATGACTCCTGGAAGCACCTTAGACCTGTTCATCCTTCATTTTTTTATGTTTTCTTCTGCTGAAGTATTTTAGAGTCTTTAATCTCTCTCTTTAGTCTTCATGCTTGTTTATTTCCTTAATAGTTCGAATAGTTGGTTTCAGCATGATTTATGGTTTTCCCTGCTTGTCTACTGCCACTTAAAAACTGTTATTGAAGTCTCCCTTTGAAGTTTCTTGTTTATAGCGAATCAAGGAGGTTTGTTCCAATCTTTCCCTTTGTCCTTGCTTAAACAGTTGCCTTGAAGGTATTTATAGTTGTAAGGTCTTTATAGTTGTAATCATAGATGTGTTAGGTGTTCCCTTTTCTATGACTGCAATTATCAGTGAATCTTTTATGTTTTCTAAGTCATTTGAAATAAAATCTTTGAGGAAATAGGGTGTTCCCCGAATCTTAGATTTCATTTTAAAAGTTGTTTTGAAATCATTATTTGCTTAAAGCTGTGATTTGTAGAATTTATGGTTAGCCCTGTCTATCAAAGAACTCTTTATTGTTCAAATTATGCTTTCGAATTCCCTTTGTTGAGAATTAAACCTCTCTTTCCAAATCATTAATGTTCATCTCATTCCAAAAAAAAAAGGATCTCGTGGTCAAGTTAGATTTGCCCTTTGATATCCCATATCCATTGATGAGTATGTTATGACCTCTTCTTGACTAAATTTCCCAATGAACCAGATATTTCTTTGTCATATATACCTTTCCTAGACCTTTCATGTTCTGTTGTATCAATTCCATCCAACCAAACAAACAAACAAACACCTGGACTTAATAACTACTCTAAAACCAATACTCAAAGCACACAAGATAAACCTTTGCAAAAAAATATTCGAGATATCCCTCTCTAAGAACAGGAGGAATAGATCCTGGGACTCTAAAGATTGGTTCTGATGTTTCCTTGTCTTTTGATTTTCCAAACTATCAAAACATAGGACACCAACATAATGGCGATCACGGTGGGACCACTGAGTTCATAGTTGCCTAGCAAGCTCTTATATACTCGTTAGTATTTTAAACAACCATAGAAACTCAGAAAAACCCAAAAATATTTTAGTTTGGCTTCATAATAAACATGGTGGTGGAACCATAAAACATTTTACCTTCACAAAAGCTAAACATTTTCCACCAGGTGATTCCACTGGCCTCTAGTAGCCCTATTACCCCTCTAGTCCTTATAGACTCCCTTGGGAATGCATTGAGCAAACCCAATCATGCTGTTGGTGGACAATGAGCTTCAAAACTTTCACCTGGTGACTCCACACTCTGAAACTCCCAAAAGACCTAAATGACTCCACTGGTAGAAGACTCTGAACTGGTTGAATAGACACAGTGACCTCTTTCTTGATTTATAAAGTGATTCCAAGGATACAACGAATGTATGCCCCAATGAGCAGGGAGAATATCCCTAGATTCCCACATAAAATTCCTGAAGTAGATTGGTTAGAAAACTTACCTACCTTTCAGGGCAAAAATTTTGATAACCCCTTGCTACATCTCATCAATTTTCATATACATGTGTGGAAGTTCAAGGTTCAATGGCACAAAGAATGCCTAATGAAAATGTTCATGGAAAAATTAGAAGGAAAAGCTAGGAATTGGTATGAATGGTTAGAACCCAAAAGTTTGTTTTCTTTAAAAGACATGCACCAAGTATTTTACAAGAATTATAAAGGAAACTATCCATCCTTGTCATGGGATTGTTGTGATCAATCTCAGAATATCATACAGTACCTGTTAGATATTGATGTGGATTTGGTTAATATGCATCCTGAAGATCTGTTAACAGCCATTCAAGAATTTCATATGCATCCTAGCTATCACAAGAACATGGATGAAACAGCTGAGGAAGAAAACAGTCAAGAGACCGCAGATATTCCTCAAGATATTCCTGAAAACTCAGGTGTTGATCCATCATCCCTTACAACTGAGGCTCAAGAAGACATCCAACCTCAAAATCAGTCTTCACAAGAGACAGAGATCTATTGTACTCCTATTCAAAGGAACATAGAAACATCTTCCCCTTTGACAGAAAAAGAGATATATTAGAATATTTATAAACAGTCGCTCTCTGAAACTTTCTGCAAAAAAAACACTCATGCCCATTCACATAATGAAATTTGTTGTAAAAATTCAGAAAGTTCTTCTGTAAATCAAAATAAAGAAAGACCTGCTGATAACTCAGTATGTTTTATTGGTAGTATTACTTATATTTATGATTCTCCTAACTTTGATCTATCTAGTGATGATGCTTCCCAAAAATAAGTCAATTTTGCAGGGTCATCATTAGTAGATTTATGGGACGAAGATCAGTTCCTTCAAAAAAGTAATGAACCAATGCAGATTGTCTATGATACTGATGACGAAAGTTTTCAAAACCTAGAAGTAAGTGAATATTTATTGGATCTTTTCTCTCCTTCATCTCAGATCATTAGTGATAGTTTCCATGTGATTGGGAATCACAGACTTTCAGCTCAAAGGTTGAAGGGGAAAGCAATGAAGAAATTTTTGAGCAATTTGAAACCAAGAAACCTTCTCTTGAAAAAGAGGAAGCAATAGAACAAACCCCTGCTCCAGAATACATTGATATTTTCACAGAGCTCAGCCTATTAAATCAGAATATCTCAGAGCTACAAGAGGACAACACTGTAATATATGATGAGTCCTCCAGTTCAGATAATAATGAAGATGAGGAAGTTTGTCTTCCTCAAAAGAATCTTTGCCTTAATCCAGTGGAGAAAAAAGAGATGATCCTGGTTGAAACACATCTTCCAAACACTCTTGACTAGGCACTATTTCAAGATCCCTATGCTCGCTTCTTGAAGGCATTTGAAGAAGGGATCAAGGTCATTAGGAGCAGTGTATTACCAAAAGCAAGAATATTATTTAGCACTGCTGCTAAAAAACAAAACGAATGGGAGTGGCCCTGTTTGTCCAGCTTGCCCAAGGAGATGAAAAAGGACCAATCGTGGAATCATTTACTGGATTGGTTGTACTGGAAAAGAGATTTCATCAGCTAAACATGTAAATACTTCAAGATTAGATTAGGTTAGATAGGAATGTCAATAAAGCTTAGTTTTGAGCAGTTAGTTAGTTGTTGATTTTTGTCTTGAAAGAAAAAATAAAAATCCAAAAACAATAAAAAGGAGAAAAGAGGGCAGATTGTAAAACAAGAAAGGTATAGCCCCATACCACAAAAGAGAAACAAATCTGAAAGTGTGCAAGCTTAAATGCCACTCCTGAAAAAACACACTTCTAATTAGTCATACAGCCTAATCTTGACTAATTAGCTTTAAATTTTCTACTGATAGGATAGTGAATTTGATTTGCCAAACTATTTAATCTTGGCTTATCAGTAGATAGTTTAGGATAGAAATTAAAGGTTCAAACATGCTCAAAATCTGAACCTAAGTTTACAAAGACAGATGACTCAAATATGTTCTATTTTCTGAGTCAAGAGATGTAAAAATCTGGTTCTAATTAGCTCAAAATCTGAACCAGAGAACAAAGAAGCTACAGCTCAAACAAAAGTCAAAACCGAGCTGTAAAAAGAGAAGGATGTTCTTAAAACTTTCAGATCTTAAAGCCTTCATCATTTTGATTTAATTTTCTGCAAATAATAATCTGTGTGCAGCTTGTTTTTATTCTATAGATCAGCATCAAGTTAGACTGTTCAACCCTGACTTGTATGTTTTTTAATTTCTGCTTTAGCAATTAGAGAATAAAAATCTGTTGGACAGTTTAATCCCAACAGATAGTAGAATAAGTAGAGAAGCATCTGAACTCAACTGTATAATCTAATTTCAGGGAGAAATAAGGAGTAGAATTAGATTAGTTTTATGCTTTCAAAAGAATAAAATGTTGTAAAAGAGTTTGCCAATCCAAGTGCACTCTAATGAAGAAAAAATGTTAGATCAATAGGATTGGGTAGGTAGAAGCTTGTATTGATAAAAATCCATTATTTTTTTGATTGCTAATATGTTTTCAGAGAAAATCATCTCAGCAAAGGAAGGGCAGCCTAATGGATGAGGCAACTGATCAGCCTCCGAGAGAATCCAAGTCTGAAAGTTCTTGATGCCTTCAAGAAGGCATCATCCCCAAGTGGAGCCACTATTAGCCAGCTATAAAATTTGTTATACCAAATGCTGGCTAAAACTCTTTGGAGCCTTCAAGGAACAAATTTTATGACTAAAAAGTGTTGGCTCTTGAAGACTCTTGAAGGCCTCCTGCCTCTGTCCCAATCTTCCCTACTGTGCCTTTTCCCCCCTTCAGAAATCCTGCTGATTCCCAAGGAAGAATACTGCTGCAAACACCTGTTTTCCTTTTCCCCTTCTCCCAACACTAACCTCATTTTTAACCCCTTCATATCCCATGAAACCCCTCATTTTCATGTTTTTCCCCTTTTCCCTTTGTTCAACATCCCTTGGTAAGGTTTTAAGACTCCTCTTTGGCCTTATTGAAATTCTTAAATTCCTTTGAAAACCATTAAAATGCACATTTTTATGTATTTGGGACTTAAGCCCCCTTGGGCTAAGTCTTTAGTCCTCCCTCCCATACGCCCTGGCGCCAGAACCAAGCGCCAACTCTCACAACGGCTTATCGCGTTGCCCTTAGCCCCTCCTTTCTAGCCCCCGGTCGTATTATCCTCCATACACCCCAAGGTCCCGCAGTCGAGTGCCAATCTGCTTCGTAAATAATATTTTAAAACCTTGGTTTATATTAAAAAATCGACGGTTTTATTATTTTATAAAAATTTTCGCCGGTTCCAATTTTAAATCGTTCCGCACCGTCAATCTGATCTGAAGATTGGATGGCGCGAAGTCCATCAACCCAGTGGTCCCCTCCAACCACTCACCATTCCAAAAACCGCTCGGTATTCATCGCACCGCCTTTGGGCGAGGGCGATTTTCTCCCAATCGGCAGTGATTCCATACACTGGTCGACGTGTGTCCTGCGCAATGTTCATAAAACCACCATCCATCGTGCATTAAAGTTCAGACGTGGACCTTGCGCGATATTGGCATCCACCGTCCGATCTGGGGCGGGCCATCCAACGGCTATCGCTCATTGAAGATGCTCGACAGTTAACCGGGCCACGGCGCAGCATCCAACTAATCTCCATCGTCGATCTGATCTGTAGATCGACGGTTCATATTTCATCGCCCACTTTCGTCGCCTAGTCAATATTTCCCATTTTTGACTTTCTATTTTCTGTTCCCGACCGTCAATCTCTGCGCAATCGACGGCTCTGATTTAAACAATTCTTCCGCCTTCCCTTGACTCCTCTAATCAAATCCCGACCATTGGATGATGCAATCCAACGGCCACGCTCTCTCCACGTGCCTTCTGAAGCAGTAACCTATAAATGCATGGATTTTATAATTTTTGTTCGTATTTTGCAGGGTTCAAAGGTTTTTTCACCATGTCTGAAGAAAATTCGAAGGTAGAGGGTGACGATCCTCTCACCTTCGATTTTTCAAAGGAAAAAATTTGCAGGTGTTAAGTCCACGTTTCATCAATCATCCATGAAGCATTGATGCCACATAACCCTACGCAGCCCTGCATACCAGCAGAAACCATGAATCGGGCACAGTCATAGAGTATCAGTGACGAAGATCAAAATGAACCAGGACAGAGGATGGAAGACATATTTGCGGGGATCACGGCTAAGAATGTTTATCAAAATCCCAATCCCCGATTTAAAACACAGTTAAAGAAGATCTTAAGTGTTTTATCAAAAGGAAAATCTCCACCGCCGCAACTGAGGCAAATTGATTCCTCCCAGCTACATAAATTCCACCTGTACCTGAAAGTATTCAGTCAGAGGCTGAATTTATTGATCAGGACCGGATATCTGCCTCACAACACAGCCAAAAGGTAAATTCTGTAGGCAAATTAATGACAAACATCTACAGAGTTACTTCGACACCACACTGAGCCTCAAAGGTCAACAAAATCTCCCACCAAGCTTAATATTTATGTAAAAACATTTAATACAGAGGACACCTATTGTAAGTTTCTTCATTGAGCCCCTTAAAGGCCGAGAAGCCATTAAGTCTATATTAATTGTCCTGAGAGATATTTTATCAGATCTCACCTCCTCATTCCTGTCTGTCTGCAGGTGAAATTTTGGTTGGTTGGTTGTTGGTTTATCACTAGTTGTAATTTTGGAACTCTTTGAAATAATACATAGTTTGTTGAAGTTGAAGAAGAAATTGAAGTCTTGGAAGCCCTGATGATGTTGTTGCATGCTTGTTACTGATAAGGCTCTATCATTGGATCCATGAGGTTGGCTGTTGGTGAAGTATTCTAAATTGTTTAATGTTTTCTCCTGTTTTCATTCTGTTCCATAATTTCTTACTACATTAGGTTGAAATTTTTAGGCTAAGAAATGACTCCTGGAAACACCTTAGACCTGTTCATCCTTCACTATTTCATGTTTTCTTTTGCTAAAGTATTTTAGAGTCTTTAATCTCTCTCTTTAGTCTTCACGCTCATTTATTTCCTTTATTTCCTAATTAGTTCGAATAGTTGGTTTCAGCATGGTTTATGCTTTTCACAACTTGTCTCTGTTTGCCACTTAAAAGCATTCTGACCAAGTCTCCCTTTGAAGTTTCTTGTTTATAGTGAATCAAGGAGGTATGTTCGATCTTGCCCTTTTGTCCTTTCTTAAACAGTTTCGTTGAAGTTATTTATAGTTGTAATCATAGATGTGTTAGGTGTTCCCTCTTCTATATTTTTTCAATTATGGTGAAGAGAACACACCCCATGTTTTCTAAGTCATTTGAAATAAAATCTTTGAGGAAATAGGGTGTTCCCCGAATCTTAGATTTCATTTTAAAAGTTTTTTTGAAATCATTGTTTGCTTAAAGGTGTGATTTGTAGAATTCATGGTTAGCCCTGTCTATCAAAAAGCTCTTTATTGTTCAAATTGTGTTTTCAAATTCCCTTTGTTGAGAATTAAACTTCTCTTTTCAAATCATTGATGTCCATCTCATTCCAAAACCAAAGGATCCTGCGGCCAAGTTAGATTTGCCCTCTGATATCCCATATCCATTGATGAGTATGTTATGACCTCTTTTTGACTCCATTGCCCAATGAACCAGATGTTCCTTCATTCTATATATCTTTCCTAGGCCTTTCATGTTCTGTTGTATCAATCCAACCAACTAAACAAACAAACACCTGCACTTAATAACTAGTCTAAAATCCATATTTTAAGCACACAAGATAAACCTTTGCCAACAAACATTCGAGAGATCCCTCTCTAAGAATAGGAGGACTAGATCCTGGGACTCTAAAGATTGGTTCTGATGTTGCCTTGTCTTTTGATTTTCCAAACTATCAAAATACGGGACACCAACACAAGGTAATGTGAGTTGGGATGAGTTGAGGTTGGTAACTTATGTTCCTTTTCCAAATGAAGCAAGAAAAGGTTATTTTGGTTGCCATTATCAATTACCATATATTCTAGTTTGTGCTTGATTTGACAGTTCTATGTACAAAGAGCTTTCTTGTTGCTGGAAAGGTTATCTTTGTTCATTAGCATCAAGTGTGGGTTAATATAGCTAGGATTGTTGACATCAACCTCTAAGTCTCCAATCTCTCAATAATTCTTATAAAGGAAGTATTTTTCCTTTTGGAGCTCTTTTGGCCTAAATGTTTTACATTCCTCATTCAAATGGGCAACCTTCCTATGATAGGTGTAGTATTTCTTCTTCCCACAATGGGTAGAGGATATGGAATTGGTTTCTCCTTTGTTCTACCCAATATTGTTGGGCTAGGTAATTAGTAGAAAGAAAATGAGGTCGAAATTCCCTTCATCTAAAATAATTGAATGGTCTTATGTAACTTGGCTTCAACCTTGGAACCAATTTGCATAAAATGACCTGGGGAGGAAATAGAAGAAACTCTAACTTATTTATAATACTAAGGAACAACCCACAAAATAATTTGGTGTAGAGGGTATATTTTGGGCCCTTTGAGACTCTACCTTGAGCTGGGAGAGAGATCCATATCTGGCTCTCCATTATTATAAAGATCTGGTCTCCTTGGGTCATTATGGTCGAAGGAAATACTGAGACTTTAGTTCCAATGTTTCTGGATCAAATAGAGGAACATTTTTATCCTAGCCATGAACATCAGTGTTGCTGATAAGGGCCTGTTTTGTATGGGAAATTAAAGCTACCCAAATATAATTTGTAGTTAGGAGAAAAACCTCCTTTGAAGATCAATTATCATAACTATGAACAATAAGATAAAAACCTGGAAATGATTATGCTCACTATATAAATCAATTATGGGTTTGTGGACATCCTCTTGTATTCCTGGATATTGGTTAGTTCTTCATATGACAAGACTATTCATCTTCAATAAGGATGACTTCAACAAATGGAATTGACCTTTCTTCCTTTGTCTCATATGGTTCACAAAACAACTTGATGGTATGATCAACGTTATTTTCTTCCTCATTAGAATCCATGTCATATGTAGGATGGATGTCAAAGAAAAAAATATAGGATCTTCCACTGTTCTATTCAAACTTAATAGGTAATGTTGATTGAAGATGCACATCATTATGGGTGCCAAAGTTTCTACCATATTCAAAATCACATATAGGAGTGTTGGTCTCTTGAACCTTAGGGGATCTTCAAGTTTTCCCTTCATTAATGAGTTTATTATTACTCTCATTCTCAGAGAAACTAGAACTATAGTTTTGTCCATTATCTCCATCTGCGCTCAAGATTTTTTCATATGTTGGTTGAATTTCAATTTTCCAGTGTATAAAAAAGGCATGGCATGATACCCCTGTCATCACGTGCTAAGTCTTCTCGGGTGATTGCAAGATTGGTAGAAAGTTGTTTCCTACCCTCCTTTTGATATTCCTCCTCTGCATTCAGGATATTTTCTCACACGATCAATATTTTGAAATATGGATTGTTTTCAAGGGTGAATCAAATGAAGAGAAATGTCCAAGTGTAGAAAGCTAGCTGAGCAAGCCGAAAAACTTGTAGGAAACTGTTCTTTGTCTTCTTTAACAGGGTGGTCATTAACACTGCCTCAAAATGAGTACTGGCTAGAATGAAGCAACCCATTGTTTGAACTTCACAATCCATCTTAGGAATATACCTCTCTTTATCTATACCACACTCATCATCGACATCAAAATGCAGCGTAGGTGTTATATTTATGTTTTGATCAAATTCAGAATGCAATTTTGAGCTACCAAATGTGTTTCCAGGAATTCCCATAACTTTATTACCCTCACTTAGCCTTCTACATGATCTATTTATATACATGTTTATAAGGATGTCATATTATTGCATTCTTCTTTGCTTCATTTTACTCTGGATTTAGCTTTGGCATTTTCTAGGAGTTACGTTTGCACTCCCACTTTGTACTTTTACTAGTTGTACCTTTCAGTTCCGTTGACCTATTTATTGTCATTCGTTGGATATATAAAATTATCTTATAGTATATTATATCACTTTCTACTGATCAAAATACACTTCTCTAACCTGAGAAGCGTGTTCAAGTTTCAAAGCATCTCCAAATAGATTATGATTGGATGTGTTTAGGGCTTCATCATATCTACTGCATGATTGTTTGTCTAGTCAAAAGCGAGAAAAATGTTGCACATCCTTATCATCATAGTCTGAGCACTACAGGTGATCTATACACTGGTGAAAAAATGGAAAGCAAGGCCTACATCATCAAAGGCTTCTAAATCTATGTAGTGGTATTTATAGCAATCATTTTTTACTTGAATTTTCTCTGAAATCTGAAATAGATGCCTTGTAATTGACAAAGAACCATATTGTTGTAGTGCTGGATTTCTCACTATCTACAGTAATGTTGGGGTTAGAAGATAATAGTTGATCTCCTTATGAATCTGGGATGTCTTCTTTCGGATAACCCCATTCCTTTGCTATGTCTAGTTCCAACAATCCTTTGGACATAATGATGTTGAAAAGGTCTTGGTGAGGTTTCAATAGCCCATATTTCAAATGGAACTATGCCTGCCGATACCACTACAGGAGACCTAGCTCAACAAAATCCTTGTGCAACATTGATTGTTGTGGTGTCACTTTACAGTAATTAATTTTTCCTTTCTTGTGGACTAGCTCATACCATTACTTATGGCCCCTCTTAAAAAATTTATTTTGGTACACTGATTATGTTTGACTAAATTTGGCTAACCTCTTTGATGGACCCAATGGTCCCATGACAAACACCCGTAGCATGTCATCCATGAGGAAGTATAGAAAATAGTTGAGTCTTTCACCTAATAAATTATAAAAATGGAAACCAATATGTCTTCCCTCACATTTCACATATACCCCATTTTCAAAAAATGGCCCTTTTTTAGAAGCTTTTCCATACAATGGTAGTTGATTATTTCTCTAATGGTTGCTTTGGAACCTTTGAGCATGTAGGAATTCCCATTCTCTTGAAAACTCATGTAGAATTCCAATAAATCCATGGTGATAGGTCCTAATGTTCTTCCCCATTCATCACCCAATGAAATATCACAACCACACATTTCAATGGACACCATTTGGCTTCCTTGTGAGGGAAGGCATACTAGTTTCCATTTCTCTAATTTAGGGAACAATTCCTTGTAAGCAAGGAGGAAGAGGTAAGAATAATACTAGGTGACAAGTGGAAAGTTGTAGAAATTATATGCATTAAGCATGCATATGTCCAAGATTCTCCTAATCACACACTATTTTAACTTCATGCACAATACAGAATCTATTCCACCATTGATCATCACATGCGGAAATAAACAAGATTACAATGCACACATGAAACCATAAAAATTCACACACATTAACACAGTTGTTTTCACGGGAAATCCTGAAGCTAAAAACCCCAACTATCTGTATATAATATATGTCATAGAGATCATGTAACAATCCTCATAAAAATCTTCTCACAAGCTCTCAGTACAATCCAATCGCTACACATTAATCAACTCCTGATCTTGCAAATCCATGCACCGATCTTTGCCAGCCTTTAGCCTGCCTCTACTGCACAATCCCTGCTGAATAATGGCTCTAAATGAACTCAAATCCATCCTATATTGACCACGCAATCCTCATCGACATCTCCATAAATATGTGGTGCAAACTCATGCAACAATGTAGTCACAACTAATAGTCACACTTGATCTTTCACCTACCTCTCCACTGGTCTCCACTGAAACTGTCCATGCATTGTATTTAACTGATGTATTCTTTAGTTGATTAATGAGTTATTAATTATTGAATTAATTATTATTTTAATTCACACCACTCTCACTAGTGTATGAATCAGTTAGACTAGATACAACTAGCTCAACTGTGTCTAACTGAGTTAAACTGAACACAACTCCACCAACTACTTCTACAACTCCACCAAACTCTGACACATGAGTTCTAACTGAAGTCTCCATGCAATAGCTCCACTTAACCCTCAGGAATAGCGTAATTCCTTTTGTTAGCTCTTGTGCCACATCTGTGCACTTAACTGAAGTTCTCCAAGAGAATAAGATAATGTTTAGAGTTCAAATATTATTAAGAGCTAATAATATTAGACATATCTATTTTTAGAATGACATTCTAAAAATAGATTCCACCCAATATGTCTAAAAATAGAAGTCCATCTATTTTTCCAACTTGACCAACCATCCAAAAATAGCATCCTGCAACTCATAGAATATGATCCATATGTCTAAAAATAGACATAGTCTAAAAATAGACTTTGCGCCAAAAATCACCTGTGTGGGCCCCACCTAGTTTAGGTGATTATTTTCCAACTAGGATAAGGAATGATGTTTCAAGATGCCTCCTTCACTGTTTCTTGTTGCAATCTTCAACACTCCCTCTCAACAAGAAAGGACTATCTTTGCATGCGACATGCAACTCCATGCATTCGCCCTGGAACCTTTTCAAGCGCCATGCAACTCCATGCATCTGCTCCGCAACTCTTCCGAAACTGAATAGCCTCCAAACAACTCAATGATCTGGCCTCTATCATCAAAGTCAGCCGACTTAGCACTTCTACACGTAGCCCGGGAACCAACTGCTTTGTTGGAAATGCACCCATGCACTCTTGCACTTGCTGTCAACTTTGATTCGCGCTCCAGTATCTGACACTATCACTTTGATCTACCTTCATCAATCCAACTGATCATGCTACTACTACGCTGTGGGCACCTCATAGCCAGGTTCAATTCATGAGATCCACACCATCTCATGAATCCTGCCCAGAAATCTCCTCTTGGGATTACTCATGCATGTCGCCCCACCTCTCACATGGTGGTATAGCTGCATGCACTCCCTCTGCCCATCTGGCACGAAATTTCTCTGCATGAGTGGTTGCTCCCACTCCATGATCCTCATCTTGTGGCTGCTCCACATCCCGAGGTTCACTCTTACCTGCATTCAAAACTTGCTCCCTCTCAAGCATCAATTGCATGGATTTATTTCACTTCCCAACAGTAGGAAGCTTCGTAGAAATCCCATCTACTTCAAGTCTGTAGAGATTCTTAGCTCGAATCCTAGCCTTCTTGACTTGTCCTATTGCTTTGTACCGAAGGAAAACTTTTCCTTCACTAAATACAACATCATACCCTTTATCCTCTAACATTGAGACTGAGATTAAATTCTTCTTTAAACCTGGAACATGCACTACATCTTGTAAAAGAATGACTTAACCTGAATCCCTCTGAAAGGTAATGGTACCAATGCCGTTCGCATTGTATCGTCCATTGTTGCCCAAATCAACATGCAACTGGAGATCTTTCTCCACCAAGTCACTGAAAAGGTTCACATCTTCCGTCATGTGAAAGGAAGCACCACTATCAAAGTAACACCCCGATCCCAATGCACTAGACACCATGCATGCGATCAATGAGAAGTCAAGCTCAAATTGTGAGGCAAGAGCCTCACCAGCTGTAGGTCCAGCAGCCTACTTTTTCTTCTTCTTCTGTGGACAATTTGTGGTGAAATGCCCATGCTCGTGATAGTGAAAACACTTCACTTTGGACATGTCACACTCTTTGCCATCCACACCGAATTGAGAAGGATTTTTCTTCCCCTTCCCTTTCCTTGCTTTGGTAGCCAAAGCGCAATCCTCTTCGTCATCATTCTTTGATGAAGAGCCATCCCTGGTACTCCGCCTTATGTCCTCCTGCACAAGATCTGACCAAAGTCGCTCCCATCTTGGCAGTTTCTCTCGACCATTGACAGAGTTCTCGTAGCTATGAAAACTCTTCGGAAGCCCAAGGAGAGCCAAGCTCACCATCTCTTCTTCATACACACTAACTCCTACACTCCCAAGCTCATCCCTGCAATGGAAAAACTTTTTCAAGTATATCGGAATAGTGTCATTCTTCTCCATTTTTATTTTCCTGAGCTTGTCTTTAAGCACCAACTTCCTCTGGTCACTTCTGCTTTGGAACAATTCTGTCAAAGCCTTCCACATCAACAATGGAGTGGCTTTACTGTGAAGGCTGGACACAATGTGATCCTTCACACCTTCCAACAGAATCCTTTGACACCTTGCTACCTTCTTTTTCCATGCGTCAAGTATGGTTGCATCGCTAGAACCCGGTTTAGGAATATCAGCATCTATGAACTCCTTCAACCCATTATCCTCCAGCACCACCTCCATCCTATCCTTCCATGCAATATAATTCGAGCTTCCCTCAAGGGCATACTCCAATCACAATCCGTTGAAAGACATTTCAATGAATGCTCAACTTCGACACCAAGTTCACCACTTTACTTGACAAATTCTAATTCCACTGACTAAAAACTCATTGCTTCCAATAATTGCAATCTTGCTCAATGATCAAGCACTACGATACCATGTGAAAATTATATACTAAGCATGCATATGTCCAAGATTCTCTTGATCACACACTATTTAACTGTGCTGTCCCTAGAATCTATTCCACCATTGATAATCACATGCGGAAATAAACACAATTGCAATGCACACATGAAACCACAAAAATTCAAACACATTAACACAGGTTTTTTCACGGGAAATCCTGAAGCTAAAAACCTCAACTATCTGTATATAATATATGTCATAGAGATCATGTAACAATCCTCATACAAAGCTTCTCACAAGCTCTCAGTACAATCCAATTGCTACACACTAATTAGGCCCTGATCTTGCAAATTCATGCACCGATCTTTGCCAGCCTTTAGCCTGCCTCTATTGCGTAATCACTGCTGAAGAATGGCTCTGGATGAACTCGAATCCATCTTATATTGACCACGCAATCTTCATTGGCATCTCCATAAATGTGTGGTGCAAACTCATGCACCAGTATAGTCACAACTGATAGTCACACTGCTCTTTCACCTACCTCTTCACTGGTCTCCACTGAAATTGTCCATGCACTGAAGTTAACTGATGTATTCTTTAGTTGATTAATGATTTTATAATTAGTGAATTAATTAATAATTAATTCACAACACTCTCACTAGTGTATCAATCGGTTAGACTAGATACAACTAGCTCAACTATGTTTAACTCAGTTAAACTGAATACAACTCCACTAACTTCCTCAATCAACTCCACCAAACTCTGTCACATGAGTTCTAACTGAAGTCAACATGCAATAGCTCCACTTAACCCTCAGGAATAGCGTAATTCAGCCACGTAAACTCTTGTGCCACATCTGTGCACTTAACTGAAGTGCTCCAAGAGAATAAGTTAATGTTTAGAGTCCAAATATTATTAAGAGCTAATAATATTTGACATATCTATTTTTAGACTGGCAATCTAAAAATAGATTCCGCCCAATATATCTAAAAATAGAAATACATCTATTTTTCCAACTTTACCAACCATCCACAAATAGAATCCTGCAACTCATAGAGTATGATCGACATGTCTAAAAATAGACATAGTCTAAAAATAGACTTTGCGATAAAAATCACCTGTGTGGGCCCCACCTAGTTTAGGTGATTATTTTCCAACTAGGATCAGGAATGATGTTTCAGGATGCCTCCTTCAATGTTTCTTGTTGCAATCTTCAACACAAGTGGGAATGTATCACAGTGTATTTATAAACATCTAATTGTAGCTCCTGTGTTTAGGATACAAACAACCACCAATGACCCCACTGATTTCTCCGTCAATTGAATCCATTATATTTTTTATTTTATGTACTAAAATGTATCTGCATTTGTGCCATTTCTCTTTTGTATTCTTCCTTTAATTTTTTAAATGCCACTTATATTACTTACACTTATGCAATTAGTTGAAATTGTTATCATCATCTTATTTTCATAAGTCTTCTCATCTTTGTTTGTAAGAACATATGAGATATTGGGAAAAATATTTCCATCTTTTAGTAATAGTTTGATCATTTTCAACTGATTAGCACAAGCTAATGTGCATCTTTGACCCAACCAAGGTAATGTGAGTTTGGATTATTTGATTTTGGTAACTTAAGTTCCTTTTCCAATTGAAGCAAGAAAAGGTTATTTTGGTTGCCATTATCAATGACCATATATGCTAGTTTGTGCTTGATTTGGCAGTTCTATGTACAATGAGCTTCCTTGTCGTTGGAAAGGCTATCTTTGTGCATTAGCATCAAGTGTGGGTCAATGTAGCTGGGATTTTTTACATCAACCTCTAAGTCTTTAACCTCTCAATAATTCTTATAAAGGAAGTATTTTTCCTTTTGGAGCTCTTTTGGCCTAAATGTTTGACATTTGTCATTGGAATGGGCAAGCTTCCTATGATAGGTGCCATATTTCTTCTTCCCACACTAGGTAGAGGATATGGAATTGGTTTATTCTTTGTTCTATGGTCTACCCAATATTTTCGGGCTGAGTAATTAGAATAAGGAAAATGAGGACGAAATTCCCTTCATCCACAGCTTCTTGAACCACCATTTATTTGTTGACGTTTCTAGGTTTTGCATTGCAATATAATACCCCAACATAGTTAAATAATGTCCACTTGTGGTGTTATAGGACCAAGAAATTTCATCATTGGAATCACTTAAACGAATGTGGGCCTTGCTTTCTTTCATGTCCCAAATCCTGTGCTTGGACCCATCCCTATCTCCAAATTTTCATTCAATTGACAACAACATTTCTATTAAGTGTGCATTGATGTGTCTCTGGAATTTGAACAATAAGTTTCTCTAGTAGGAAGAAATTTCCCCCAATCATAGCTATTTCATTTGTGCCAATTTTGACCCATGGGCTTGAACCCAACTTCCATGCTACGTATTGTCCAAATATGAGAAATGCTAGAGTTAAAGCCTTCCATTGGTTTGATACATTCTGGTATTTTTTTGGCGATTGCAAATCCAATTCGAACTTGAGAATTTTGAGGATTAGGCTTTAAGAGAGGGGTGCATTTTTATGTTATTTTGTTTTTGTTTTTTATGCATTTTGGTGCTCTATGGGTTGCCTATTTTCAAATGGATTGGTTTGGAATTGGATCATAAGTGGGTAGGTCTTGTTGAAATCAGTTGGTGGTTTAACCACCCAAAATAGTGATCTTGTCAAGGTCTTAATGAGATTAAATATACAAATGAAATATGACTGCAGAGAATGCAAATCAGCAAGTATAAAGACACTCAAAATACTATACATAACTCTTAGAATAGCACCAAGTTGAGTGATAGGAGCCCTTACAAATTGGGAGGTGGATAAATTGCTATAGACTTTAGTAAATGGTTGTAGATGATAAAGTAACTTGTTGTTATGCACCTCTATATATGAGAAATGAAGTAAGACATGGAAAATAATAAGCTAAACCACCCCTTGGGGGCCACCCACAAGTGTAGAGGCACTTTTAAGTGTTGGATCTATGGGTAGAGAAGCTAGGGAAATGAATAGATAATAAAAAAAACCATCCTGTCATTAAGAGTAGATGAGTAAAGCTAATGATAATACAATTGATTACTCAACAATTGGGGTCAAATCCTCATAGGGTCAAAACCCAATTTTATTTTTATGTACACTTCTTTTTTTTTTAAATTTCCAGCAAGTTTAAAATTGTTTATCACTTCAAATGATGATAAAATATAACGCGGAAGTGAAGAAAAGAAAAAGGATCATGAATACATACCTTTTTTATCAAACCCTTGAATGAGGGTTTCACTTACATAGTAATTAGTACAACAACATTTGTTGTTAAATATATACAAATAGGGGACATGCAATTAAAAAACAATATTTTAGGGAAAAATGGCATAAATATTTCATTAAGAATTACAGTTTTTACATCCACACTACTACATTTGGTGGAAATTCCGACATTTGGTTCCGATGCTTTTGACCAAATGTCAGAAATTTTCCCAAATTTTTTCCATCCCGCCCGAAACCGTCGCTATACCGACGTCTATAGAAAAGTGTCGCAATACCGACACTTAAAAATGTGTCGCAATTGCGACGATTGAAGGAAGACGTCGCAATTGCGACACCATGGCCCAAAGCGTCGCTATTGAGACGACTCTAAACGTCACAACTGTGACACAATGTCTAGGTGTCGCCATTGCGACGTTTGGAGGCACCCGTCGTAATAGCGACGCCTTTTTTGCCGTCGGTATAACGACAGTTATTTTCGCGCTACATAAAAATACCAAACTTATATGCGCGCTACATAAAAATACCAAACTTATATGCGCGCTACATAAAAATTTGAAACTTATATGCGCGCTACATAAAAATGATTTTATTGTTTCGTATTTGTCGCAATAGCTACATTAACGTTTGATATCACGCGCGCATTCGCCCTCTGCTCTTGCAGAACAGCATTTGCCCTCAGCATTCGCACTCAGCTCTTGTAGAACAGCATTTTCCCTCAGCATTCGCCCTCAGCTCTTGCAGAATAGCATTCGCCCTCAGCTCTTGCAGAACAGCATTCGCCCTCAGCTCTTGCAAAATGGTAAGTTCTTACTGCAGGCCCTTCCTCCTATAGTAGGGTTGACTCTATTTGGGTTTTTTGGGTCAATTCCATTGGATTTTGTTAGGCTGTAGGGTTCTCTGTAGATGCAAGAATCAAGATTAAATACCCTCTATTATCTTCATCACCTAATACAAGATTTAAATTTTTCGCAAAGAAACGCTTATTAATTTGGCAGCCATTATTTCTCCCTGCTTTAAAAACCCTACATTTAAATGAAAACAAGCATTGCATTTCAACTACAAAAATCTATTAGTGTTCAAATGTACATGTGTGCTACATTAACGTCTGATATCACGCGCGCATTCGCCCTCCGCTCTTGCAAAACAACATTCGCCCTCGACATTAAGCCTCGGCTCTTGCAGAACAGCATTAGCCTTTAGCATTCGCCACAGGCTCTTGCGAAACTTGACATTCGCCCTCGACGGTCGCCCTGAGCTCTTGCGAGGCTTGACATTCTGCATTCGCCCTCGGCTCTTGCGGGCTTGACATTGCCCTCGACATTCGCCCTCGGCGTTAGCCTCAGCTCTTGCAGAACAACATTCGCCCTCGGCTCTTGCAAAATGGTAAGTTCTTACTGCAGGCCCTTCCTCCTATAGTA
The DNA here is from genome assembly GCA_034641835.2 of Pinus albicaulis. NCBI lineage: Eukaryota > Viridiplantae > Streptophyta > Pinopsida > Pinales > Pinaceae > Pinus > Pinus albicaulis. The sequence continues at coordinate 51,775 of JAXQQM020071952.1, forward strand.
GGGTTGACTCTATTTGGGTTTTTTTGGTCAATTCCATTGGATTGTGTTAGGCTGTAGGGTTCTCTCTAGATGTCGAGAATCAAGATTCAATACCCTCTATTATCTTCATCACCCAATACAAGATTTAAATTTTTCCCAAAGAAACGCTTATTAATTTGGCAGCCATTATTTCTCACTGCTTTAAAAACCCTACATTTAAATGAAAACAAGCATTGCATTTCAACTACAAAAATCTATTAGTGTTCAAATGTACATGTGTGCATCACTTGTGCAGGGTATTCCTTTTCCACTTTCACATTATCCAAGAATGTGTGTAGTATAGTTCATATTTTTTGTGATTTAGATTGTCTTGAAAAAGGAAAGGTAAATTATTTCCCATGGAAAAAGAAGGTTTTCCCTTTTTATAGGTTGTTTGGACTTACGTGGAAAAATTTAAGGTATGCCTTTCATATTATGTAGTTTAAATTTGAATTAACAGATTATTCTACATGAAAATATAATTACCTATGTGATGTCCTTCATCACTAATTAAAATTATAGGTTTTCAATTTCCTAGACTCTAACTCATCTGATGCTAAATTCTAGGTTCTCATTGGTGGATCACTCTTCCATTGATTTCCTTTCCCTCTGGATCTTGTCATACTTTAAAATTCATCAATGATACATATATTATTTCAGGTATCCCAAAAGGCTTTATAGTAGAACATATTGTGAAGTTTTTTTGACACTTGAAGATTCTTTTTAGAACTGCAACGTGGTCTATGCTATCGAGTTATATATCAAGCAACTTGTCCTTAATAACCACACTATGAGGTAGGTTCAACCAGTTTGAACTTGTTGGGACATAGCATATGAATTTGTGTGATGAGTCCATATCACAGGTCTATTATGGTGAAAAAAGTGAAGACACGTAATGATAGTTATTATGTTAACATTACTAGAAACATTTTTCGAAATTATCCATGCTATCAAGATGTCAAAATTCCAGGCATTAGGTGTCAATACTCGTAGCTAATAGATAATAATAATAATATAAAAAAATCACAACTTTATTCTTGAAATATGATTGTTACACATTGGTAACCTAGTTCTTGAGTTACTATCACCCAAAGATTGCAAAACAAACTTAAAATATAAATTAAACCAACATGAGAATCCAACTAAGGGTTTCTCGACAAAATCATGCCATAACCTGGCATTTTGAAACCCAAATTTGAATCCATCATAAGTAATACAATGCAAACTCGGATGGATTTTCAATGCATGTTTGCATGCTACACTTATTCTCTGTCTAGATATCATTTTTTAAATGGAACCATTAGTCAAGCCCACAGTCCTTTTTATGTGAAAAATTTCAGCTTTATTTGAGCTCTTTTTTGCTCCACCACCTCCATAAACCAGTGTTACACGGGGTCTCGCCCCCCCACCTAGGGGTCTAGATTCCTCGCCCCCTCGCGCTCCGGGGTCTTGGGGACTTCTAGGGGATGTTTCCTTCACGCCCCCTCACGTCCCCTCACCGCCCCTTTTAGTTTATGGTTTCGTGTTAAAAGTTGATGTGCCACTTAGCATATTTGAGAATCCAAGTGATTCTGATTCAGATGGTGACATGGTTGATCCTAATATATTCGTGCAGAAGTTGGATGCAGAGACTAGTGGGGCATTAACTTGAGCATTTATTCTCATTTATCATTATGATGATATCATTTGATATTCATATGTTATGTTTTATGTTTTATGTTTCAGACATAACTTATTTGCGTTTAAGTTTTATGTTTCAGACTTGAGTTGTAAACTTCAGTTTAAACTCTATTTTGAATCTTGATATAATATGTCATATGATATCTTAAACTTTATTTTCATTGTACATTGTTAGTAGTTACATTAATGATTATATGGTTACAAACTTACAAACTTACATGCATGATTGTATGATGTATGTTTTAACTTTTAATTTTTAAATTTTTTTCAATTATATGATTCATCATTCATCGATTTGTAATTTTATCATTTATGATTTATCTTTCATGATGCAAGTGTATGATGATTGTATATACATTCCTTGCAAAAATATAGTTACATTTTAAATATTAAATTTTATAATTTTTATGACCCCGACGTCCCCCCACGTTTCCTGAAAATTGGTAGGGAGCTTTTGCATAGGCCACTCCCGCGCTCCCTCGTCCCCTCGCTCCCACCTCTAGGGGACTTGGTGGAACATTGCCATAAACATATGCAAACATATATCATGATCTTGGAATTCCATTACATATGTATGTGCCAATGTTCCATAATCATGCCCCATCATCAATTTAAGAAATTTCCATTGAATATCAAATTATGGGGGGGGGGAACTTTTTTCTGCAACATTTGGCTCAAAATCGGGGACCATCTCCGTATGAGGTGAATGAGAACTATAGATATTTGAAGAAGTAGATTAGTGCCTTTTCCTCTGGCCATGGAGTCATATACAGTCATCCATCACAAAAAATTTTCTTTGTTCATTCTCACCTTGAAAGTTGCAAAAAATCATGCCCTAATTGAAACGACACTAAATTTGAAAGATATAATAAAAATGCAATCTAGAAGTGCCCTATTAATACAAAGGGAAAACCTTCCTACCTACCCTAACTGAGATAAATTTTGATTGAATAGGAAACATGATATTTCATATGGAGTTGATCCAACAACTTGTTAAATGTATGGGACTAAATCATGCATTTGATTTCCAGGGAAACATGCACATGAAGAGAAAAAGTGCAGAATTAATGGAAAATCCATACATGCCACTTATAAAAACTACACCAAAAGGTCAAAAAATACTTAAGGCCTTAAATTAATTTGAATCCAAAAATGACAAAATAGGATTAGTGAAAACACGAGAGTGGTGTGGGTGAACAACATAAATAAAAGTGAAGATACCTTTCCCCAAGATGCCTTTGTCACCGTTGTATGAAAACATGTTTTCCTTTCCCTTTATACATGCAAGTGAATGCATTATAGGTATGGTGTTTTCCCAGAATATGAGAAGCCTACTTAAATATATCATTCATGGATTGAATGTTTGGGTGCCTTAATGTGCAATGACATGTTTCCAGGACTGAATTCAATGCAAGGCATATTTGAAACTCTAACTCTGTCTTCCGGTGTCTTATTAGAAATTATTTCAGTTTTCATTTTGTGTTTCAAGTTAGATATTGTTTTCAAGTTTTTACATTTATAATTTTATTGCAATGTGGCAGACTGATCAGAGCAGTGCAGGAACAACCCCGAGACAGGATGATCGCGGAAAGAGGCCAGCGGAAGAACATGTAAAGTGCCGGCATTGCTCTATCTTTAGGTATTTTAGTTATTTACATAATTGAAATAATATTAATTTTGTTCAAATATGCAGACACCTAGCCATGGTACGCCTGATGATTCCCTCTTTGAGGAAGAGCTTTCTTCATCCCTATCTCCAGTGTTGTTGTTGCAAAAAAAGGCACGAGATGCAAGGTCGAAATTTAATGCTTTGATAGACGCGCCTCAAACACCTGAAACAGAAGAGAGGATACAACATCTTATGAGGCAGCTAAATAGATATCAAGTAATAATAAAAAGTCAAAAGGATATTTTTTTTGTTCTGCATGAGATGAATTGTGATAGTTTGATTTTTAATTTTTACATTGACTAAACTAACAAAAAGTTCTTTTGTATGTAGCTTTTTCTGGCATTTACTGAACCCGGTGTTGGTGGTAGTGGGACACAAGGGCAAGAGATTGCCCAACAACCCTCTCGTACACCTTCTACTCCTTTAGGTGCTAGCCAAGAAACACACCCTGCCCAAGCAGACACCCAGCCAACCGCCGAACGTGTTGGCAATGATGAGGCTGATATGGCCAACTACATTATTGCGTTTCTTGGAGCTACACGTGTCAGCTCCACAGGGACCATTAATGGCACGTTGTTGGTGAACGATGAGGGTGTCCCTATAAAGCATGTACAACTCCCAAGTAAATTTTAATATTTTAACTATTTCATGTACTTTATCTAAAACATATTTATCATGATTTTTATTTTTAAATTAATGATAATATCTTCTTTTTCTTTTGGTTTTATTCTGTGTAGGAAGCAATGAGTTCTACAGGATTCTGGAGAGCCATGCGTTGGTAATTTTTGGCCCAACCATACGTACAGGGTGGAATTCCCAGAATTCCAACCTGAAAAAAGAACTTCTAGATTATCTAGAAGCCCTTTTTGGGGTTGGCACATTTAACAGAAAAGCGGTGGCTCAGGTAGCCAGCAAATATTTGAAATATACTAGGGACACCTATAGGACGCAATTGCAATTTAACCCTAGATATGAGCGTCCTCTCGCAGTTTCAGAGAGTGAGTGGAGAGCACTTATCCATGACGGAAAAGAGAAAAGGGCAAAGAAAGAAGGAAAAATGCCAACTGGACCCGCAAGGTAAATTACAACTTTAATTCAATAGCTTTAATTTTCTTTATGTCTAAAAAAAAAGTGTGCTACGTCATATCTGACTTCAATCTTTTGATGCTAGGTTGCCTGACACCTCAAAGGCAACCAAAGCTAGGATAGAGAAAAAGGGCCATCACAAGCTCGGCCAGGGTGGCTACTTGAAATTAACTGCAAGAATTGTAATTAAGTAGCTAAACATCTTATAATTAATTGTATCGCCTTCCAACGTTTTTGTAATCCTATCAGATATGATTAAAAATACACAATCATATGTAATGTAAGGTGATGACTTCGGAACAGAAACTACAGAGGAAGATAAAAATATCGCTTTCCATTTTGGCTATCAAGCTGTAGTTGAACGTCGCAGAAGCTTGGGGCAGGTCCCAAGATCTAGAATGCCTGATAAGGTAAAACATTAACCTTTCAATATTTTTGTTTTCGTCCATAAATTTAACGTCTAACAACTTTGTTTAAATCAGGGGAGCAGCACTACCGATGAGGCAAATAACCCAGTTTTAGAGCCAGATGTAGATGATCCTCTCGTGCAACCTGACCATTGTAGTGGGGACCAGGCCAACAATGCTGCTATTAGTGAGGGTCGTGACGGTAATTAATTTCCACTTATAATTTTTTCTAATTATACCTTGATGGTTGTCATTATAACGTTTTTTGTTTAAATGACAGAGAATGTTTCCCTTGAGGATCTTACCACCAGAGAGGAAGACAGGGCAACAGTCCCAACGGCGACAACTGGTGCACCAGGTAAATAATCTCATTGCAATTTTTTTTATTAATATTACCGAACTAGTTCAATGATATTTAAACACTGATAATTAAAATTTAATATTATCTTTTTTTGGAGGCGATGCCCCGTCACTGGATGAGACCAGACATCGTGACAACGCAACTAGGTCAGCGGCGACAACTAGTGCACCAGGTAAATAATCTCATTGCAATTTTTTTTATTAATATTACTGAACTAGTTCAATGATATTTAAAAACTGACAATTAAAATTTAATATTATCTGTTTTTCTAGGCGATGCCCCGTCACTGGATGAGCCCAGACATCGTGAATACGCAACTAGGTCAGCAGTGCGGGTTGAAAGGCATGAAACAGGAGCAGAGCACGATGATATTGATGATGTAATTAGGAGCTTTAAAAATAGGAAGAAGAAAAAGAAAATGTGACAATGTAAAATATTGTATTATTATAAGACAAACGTTACCATACTTGGAACGTTTTTTGTGTTATATAAAAAACTCATTTATCATACTATTTTTATGTCAAGTATTAATTGCAATGTTTCCTTGCGTACTTTTTGTTGAATTGTTTTTTTATTAGTTATTGAATATATTTTTTTTATGCTCATGAAAGTAAAAAATGAAATATAGATTGGGTATTGGGGAATTGAGAGTGATGTGAGGGGGGGGAGGGGCCATAAGAGCTTCCACCTTCACGTGGTTGGCCTGTTTAGTAGAGAATAATTTATTGGAGCGATTTAATCTTGGAGCAAACCTCCCTCGATCCAGTGTAGCAACAAAAAAGTCACTGTTGACTTAGTTGCTACTCTTTCAGATCGTGGGAGGCTTGTTCCAAGTTCATGCGACTCCAATAAATTGATCTTGAAACGAAGAGGAGCTTATTCAGGTATGTTTTGACATTTTCAACATATGTTCTAACATTATCATAAGAATGCATCTTAGAGTAAAAAATACTACATCAATTACTTATATTTATTGTATAGATAATGATGGATTTTGATTGACTTGGCAGTGCAGGTACAAATCCTCTTGCATCATGAGCAATACAACTTGTCAACCAGGGTCATGTCCAGGATATTTTTGCTTGTGTGCTTGACCAGGTTCGTAATGTCACATTTTTGTAAGTTCCTTTACAGTTCATAATTCAATATTAAGCTTGTTCATGATTATTATCTAGGTTTTTTGTATGTGTTTTTTCATCTATTTGATTGTAAGCAACTATGCATGTTTCCTGTTGTTCACTATGATTTCTCCCATTACCACTCCCGGGATGAATCCGACTTTATTGTTACATAGGTTACTTTATTGTTACTATGATTTCTCCATTTACGATTTCATAGGTTACATCATGTAAAGTTGTCAATCTCGGGTTGGTGATGAGCTTTAGTTCTCCAGATTTGGGGCTTTTCTGATATTTTCTCCCTCATGTCATTCTTGCATCACCTCGTTGTTTGAGCATGCCAATTGTCTACCACTTGTACCAATTGGCACATGTCAATCTCTGAGTGGTGCCACATTTCACCTATTTTCAGTGAGAGTTTAGGGTTTCTCTAACATAGCTTCAGAAATCCGATTCAGTGCCTGCTTGAATATTATCACATAATACTTATGGTTTGGATTGATGAGCATGTTCTGAATGGTTGGTTGATTCATAAGAACCACCCATATAGTCATCTTGATATATTTCAGAAGATTTCTCGGGTTTCCTTTTTCACCGTTTCTAGTGGGTGGGATGGTGTGGGGTGATCCATCAATACTGGTGCTCTTGTAGTAGGGAATTTGTTTTTTTGGATATAAAGGAGCATTTGATGTAGATATCCCATTGGATGCATTCATATATGGGCACGAGAGGTCAAGAATTTAAATTAAAAATATGCAACCTCTAGCATGGCAAATTGAAGGCCGCGAGAGACACTGGTTAAAGATTGTTTTGTGCTGGCCTTAATATAGTCGTGATTTCTTTCTATTATCTTAATGCAAATATATAGTTCGGTCTCATTAAAATGAGGATTGTGGTTGTATTTCTCTTTGGTTGTTTCTCTCTTAATGCTCCAGAAGTTGCCAAAAGTTGTGATAGTTGTTTAGTTTGCATGTTACAACTTAAAAGTGGTTTTTAGCAATGGGAGTCATGTTTTTTAAGGTTCATACTAATATGAAGATCTTGTAATTCTATATTCAGCATAAGAGAAGATGGCCTCTGCTTTGGGCGGTATGACAACAATTGCCACATCTGCCTCATTGGGTAACAATGGAAAGGGGAAGAAGTTGGGTGCAATGTTTGATAATTATGGCAGACAATTGTCTTCTCTTTCAGTTTTTTCACCCATTTCCTTTAATCGCTCAAGCAGAAGAGGGACTCTGAGATTACGTGACAGAGAGAAGGTAGTTAATACAAGAGCTATGGAAAAGGAGTTGTACTTAAACAAGGATGGCTCAGTGACAAAAAAATTGCAGGTCAGAGAAAAAATTATGTTTAAAGGAAGGTCACCTACACGTGAAACTTCACTGCGGTGGATCTTTCCTTGTCCACTTATATTCGATTTTAATGTGTTATTTTAATTTTTCATGGAGGGTTGTTTTGGCATATGGTCTGGCATTCAATTTCACACTTACTGAAAGCATTGTCGATTTGTCTTGCAGGCAGTGTGAACAAATTTGCTGATCTTGTTGGAGTCACCCTTGGGGCGAAGGGCGAAATGTTGTCTTAGAGAGCAAGCATGGTTCTCCGAAAATAGTTAATGATGGTGTGACAGTAGCTAAGGAGGTAATTTGTAGATGTGTGCTCTGGTTTTATTTTTAACATTGTATTAGTTCCCCCTCTTAAATGTCTTAGATTTGGTAGGCATAATTTGAAAACTCAAAGGTGAAAGGAAACATATTTGTTACCCAGTGGTCTACTTGGCCTATGGACTAGCCACATTAGAGTAATGCATAAATCTTTTCACAAAAATAAAAGGAAAGGGTTATGGCTGAGTCAAATTTTATTGTTATTGACAGTGTAATGAAATGTATCTCAATGCTATGGTTTTGGCCTTTTTATTGGTTGAATTAGAGGACCCAGTTGAAAATATTGGGGCCAAGTTGGTAAGGCAAGCTATGGCAAAGAAAAATGATTTAGCTAGGGATGGAACCACAACATCTATTATTCTTGCACATGTTGGAATATTGAAAAATTCCAGAACAATGAATGGAGAATAAATCTCCCTTCCTCTAACATAGAGAAAATAAAAATTTCTTTGACAGGAGATAGAGTTTCAATACTTTGAAAACAAAATTCTATTCCCTTCAATAACTCAAAAAAAAACTATTACACTTCTTCCTCACTGAGAGGGATTACAAAATTATGACTGCTACAAAACGCGGTGCATAAAACCAACTCACTGTCTGTTCAAAACAAACATACTCTGTCTCTAAAACACTCTGCTGTGTTTTTCCCTTTCGCACTGCTGTGCATACACACTTAAAAAGTTACACTCGGTCTTTCACTTTTTACACACTGCTGTGTAATAAAAAATTTACGTACTGTCTATAAAAAAAACTACCAAGCTTTTTCGACCTTTTTATTTTTATATGTCGTAACATATAAAACATATTATAATAAACCCTCTTTTAAAAAAAATAAAATTAAAACTAAATTCTATGGCCCAACTTTCATTTCGCATATGATATATATATAACATATGTTTAAAACATATGTATATATTAAAGCATACATAAAATTAAACTATCAAAACATTAAAGAACCCTTTCCGTCGGACTTCAAAAGTCTGAATAGATTGAATTTCAAACCAAATTCACGTTCCAAAATGGGATGCTGACGTCTGCCTAATTTGTAACGTGAATTCTCAATCCAATGTGCCCTATAAAAAATTCGGGTCCGGTTTTCAGGTTTTCAGATTGCCTTCAATTTCATGCGATCCAATATTAATGCTCCATGTGTCCTCTTTTTGAATTTACAAAACTGTCGGGTAAATTTCTGTTTGTTTAATTTCTGGTTGGTGAATTGCGTTAATGTTGGTTGTTGTGTTTAAATACAATCCTGTACAGAAATATGGCTGCGGCCGTCTACAAAAAAAACTTGCAGGAATTTTAAATGCTGAATTAAATTTCTGGATGGCATGCAAACAACCTCCAAAAAAAAATGTTGCTGCTGCATCCGTCCTTCTGCTGCAGCAGTTGAAGTTAAAATTCAACAGCACAGGGTTTAATAAGTGAGGGTGTAAAGGTAACTTTTTGTCGATAGTATTGGATTAAGATCATCTATTCATTTTTGTAGGGTCTTATGGTGTTTGGTTTTTTAGTTTTGGGTTGGGCTTATTGAGTCTAAGATAGTTTTTGAGTGAAAAAATTGCTATCAGGTATTAAAAAAATTTGGTTCTTTTGTAAAAATTTATGAGCTTGTTAGGAAATACAAAACTGACAATGGTTGTATCTTAAATTTGTGGAAAATAATTTGAAATGAAACCTTTTTGTTTAGGTTGTTGCAGCGGGTGCAAACCCCATTCAAATTACTAGGGGCATTGACAAGACAATAAAGGCCCTTGTTTCGGAACTCAAAATTTTGTCAAAGGAGGTAAACGCTTGCCTTTTGAGTAGGCTGGTTTTCCTTTTTGTTGATGGTTTGGTGTATCTAATTGAATTAGTTGCCTAAGGTATTTTTTGTTGCAAACTCCTTTTCATTTTTCATACAGTATTGGCCTTGTGGAATACATTTGATTTTGTGGTCTTGTTAGATCTACAACATTTGTAGTTGTTTAGTCTTATGGCCGAGGTGCACTTTTATTATGGAAATAGTTGATGCAATATTGACATTTAATCCTTACTGCAGGGTAGCATGTTGAGAAGTTTCTTGTGAAACATTTGGTATTGAAAATGACACTTGATCCTATACAACATCATGCACTTGACTTCAAAATTCATATTCAAAGTGTGCCAAACAATTCTTGCAAAATTTCAAATATTTATGTTGTTTTAAACCATTATCTTTTTCATGTATTGGATGCTGAAAATGTGAAAAAGATTTTGGTATGAAACCAACTGGTGAATAATTTCCAGCACAACAACCACTTCCAAGACATGATTTAGAAGTAGAACAAATGTGCTTATGAAGCATAGAAAGATATCCTTGATGCATTGTCAATGTTTGGCTAGGGTTATTTTTGGAGAAAATAACTCCTTATTCCTAGAATAGTGATCTTCAATACAAGTAAATGCCAGAGAAGAGAGATCATCGTGTGACGCAACAAAACTGAAATTGGACCCCTAAGGAGAGCTGGTGTGTCTACAATCACTCTGTCAGCATTTTCCCTTGGTTTACCCCGTTCTTTTCCTCCAGCCTGAGTCTTAATTGACTTCTTCTTTCTTCGGGTTTATTTATCAAATTCGTAGAATTTGATAAATAAATACTATCCACAATGGTTGGACTTTAATTTATATTCCGGACTTTATATTATCTCCAATCCTTATAACCAATGTTTAACTTTCAACACTTTGTATTTATACTCCACGTTTCTTTTTAAATAAATAACTTGTAATGAACTTTCGGCTCTATATTTCACCACCCAGCCTTACAACAATCACGCTCCAAACTTATGCTAATTATCCGCCAATCATTTAATTAAATAATTTCATTATACTCCGGCCCCACCTATATATATCAATAACCAATCAAACACTCGTATCGTACCTGGCTATCCTCCGCACACCTTAGTTAACCTCCGGGCAAGTTCAACGTGCGACCACCGTCCGATGGCCCTTCTCCAAATCAACGACTCTTGGCAATTTTGCTCGGCTTCCAACGTCGGGCTTTAACGTGCGATGGCGCAGGTTAAACGGTGGTTTTCCGGGGGTCACTTCGCCACGTGTCGCATTCCCTATGGAATCTCTCGCGAATAGGAAATACCGCCTACTCCGCAAAAGCGGTGCGATATGGGCAACCCGCTTTTGTGATTCCGCTCGTGGTTTTGGTAGAGGGCTTGACCACGGGTGCAAGTCTGGTTCCGCTATCCTTTTTTTTGTTAACTCATGTCCAATCCTTGGGTCAGGTTTCGAAAGCACAATAATTTGTGTCTTTATTAAGCGGGATTTTTATATTTGAACAGTTTTCACGACCCCGGTTCTCTACACAGACCTCGCCTTGGATATTTTTACATAAAAATGATTGTTTTCAATAATTATTTATATAACTTTTCTACATGTTTAGTGTGGTATTCCCATGATTTATTATAAATATGTGTATTATCAAAGAAAACCAACACAAATTTTATAAGATGGGATCAAACAAAATTGTTCTTGAGTCGAGCCCGCCGGACTTCAAACGGCGATAAACCATAATTCAAACCAAATTCGCGTTCCAAAATAGCCTGCTGACGTCGACCAATTTTGTGACGCGAATTTCTTATCAAATTCGCCCTAATATTTTACGGGTCCGGATTTCCACTGCGCGAGCGGCCCAAACAAAGATCCGCTCCAATCAATTTCTGCCATGTGTCCTCAATAAAAACTTGCCCTGCTCCCGGCTGCGGGTGCATTCGATGGCTTTTAAGGTGATGGGACATGGATATGGCGATTTCATATCAATCGCATTAACATTTAACGCTGTTCAATTAAATTTTCACATCAAATCTGCATTAATTAATTTTTAACACTGTTCAAGATCGGACCTCCACTCCTCTTAGCAATTCCGCACGCTCCAATTTGATCCAGCCTTCAGCTCTCATTATTAATGATCAGAGATTAATTATGACGGGCATCCTTTGATTGCATTGCAGACAGGTCGACAAAATGGCGTTTAGCCATGGTTTTTCAAACAAGCCGGTTGCTGGATTACACTGCCTGCTAACTGTGACGATAAGGAGAAGTGGCCAGCTGAACTTCTGCCTAGACGTTGCTGCATATTTGCATTTCTCTCGGTTCTGTCTCTGTCTGTCTTCCTCTGTTAATTGCAATTCTGCTTCTTCGCCTCCTCTTGTGCCCACTGCGCCTGAGATTGCACCCATGCTTTGTGTGCGTCATAGGATGCATTGCCGCAAGGGGAGCACTAGACATCAACCCCGGCACGCTCCCTCCAGCCCCTCAACAGAGTCGACTTCCGGCCATTCCAGTGATTATTACTTAGGTCGATATCCAAATACTAGGAGTGGGTGGGGTCGGCTTGTAGCATATGGCCACCGTATGGATTCCCCTGCTCCTGGCTTCCCCACCGTTAGTTCACCTTCTCCCACGATGCGCACTGCGCAATTTTCCTTTAATTTCTCTCTCAACCGCCCAAGAATCACGGCTTTAGTCACTGTGGTCTTCCGCGAGGAGGCCCAAACGGAGGAAGAATGCACCCGTCCGGCGGGTCTGAGCTCGGAAAAAGCCGGCCAGCATTCGGGCCTTCGGGAGGGGAGCCGTGGCATGCATGTGGAGGTAGCACCTAGCGATCCTGGACCTTCCGAAGGATGGTGCCGAATCGTGGAGGAACCACCGGAGGAGTAGTTTGGTTAATTTGTTTTTCTTGCTTAGTAGGCCCACTTAATTGGGCTGCTTTTAGTTTATTTTACTGTGCTGGACCGTTGTAATATTTTTGAATTCTGTAAATTAAACGTTCAAGACTGGTTTCCCCGTATGAGGGCAGTCTTCTTAATTTTTTGATTTTTTGATGACAAATTTGCCATGAGTATGGCTAGGCAATGTTTTTGACTTCGGTGTAATTTTATTCGCAATGTTAATAGATTAACTTTACTTAGAATTCTCACATGATTAGCGTTTTTATTGATCTGTTCAAGGATTTTGGGTACTTTAATTTGTATTTAGAACAATGGACGTCGGTACTCTATCTGTTGCTTTACTGTTCTACATACTACTATTTCACTTTCTTATAGATGCCTCGGGCATATTTGAATGCTCTCTCAGATTGTCGATAATCTCCATGTGGACCGTTACTGGATTTTATATCATGTCCCTGTATGTGACATGGGGTATTTTTCTATCATTGTCTGGGGTGGGTCTTCCACTTTTCTGGATGGATATTTGGGTTCCAATCTTCGGATGTGAAAATGTAATGACTTCATGGACTGTTTTACTTCATATAATATATTCAAAATAGCGTTTTTTCTCTTCTGAAAAAAAAAATGATTAATGTTTATCATTATGCCTTCAAAACTAGCGATGTTGGTCTATGTTGCTGGTTTATTGATATGGTCTGATGGTCTTTTTATATTTTGGACATATCACACTCCTCACATGATTAGCGTTTTTCTCTGTTCAAGGATTTTGGGTACTTTAATTTGTATTTGGAACAATGGAAGTCGGTACGTACTCTATCTGTTGCTTTACTATTCTACATACTGCTATTTCACTTTCTTATAGATGCCTTGGGCATATTTGGATGCTTTCTCAGATTGTCGATAATTTCCATGTGGACCGTTACTGGATTTTATATCATGTCCCTGTATGTGACATGGGGTATTTTTCTATCATTGTCTGGGGTGGGACTTCCACTTTTCTGGATGGATATTTGGGTTCCAATCTTCAGATGTGAAAATGTAATGACTTCATGGACTGTTTTACTTCATATAATATATTCAAAACATCGTTTTTCTCTTGTGAAAAAAAAATGATTAATGTTTATCACTCTGCCTTCAAAACTAGCGATGCTGGTCTATGTTGCTGGTTTATTGATATGGTCTGATGGTCTTTTATATTTTGGACATATCACACTCCTCACATGATTAGCGTTTTTCTCTGTTCAAGGATTTTGGGTACTTTAATTTGTATTTGGAACAATGGACGTCGGTACTCTATCTATTGCTTTACTATTATACATACTGCTATTTCACTTTCTTATAGATGCCTCGGGCATATTTGGATGCTTTCTCAGATTTGTCGATAATCTCCATGTGGACCGTTACTGGGTTTTATATCAAGTCCCTGTATGTGACATGGAGTATTTTTCTATCACTGTCTGGGGTGGGACTTCCACTTTTCTGGATGGATATTTGGGTTCCAATCTTCAGATGTGAAAATGTAATGACTTCATGGACTGTTTTACTTCATATAATATATTCAAAACAACGTTTTTCTCTTGTGAAAAAAAAAATGATTAATGTTTATCACTCTGCCTTCAAAACTAGCGATGCTGGTCTATGTTGTTGGTTTATTGATATGGTCTGATGGTCTTTTTATATTTTGGACTTATCACACTCCTCACATGATTAGCGTTTTTCTCTGTTGCAGGATTTTGGGTACTTTAATTTGTATTTGGAACAATGAACGTCGGTACTCTTGCTTTACTATTCTACATACTGCTATTTCACTTTCTTATAGATGCCTTGGGCATATTTGGATGCTTTCTCAGATTGTCGATAATCTCCATGTGAACCGTTACTGGGTTTTATATCAAGTTGATGTATGTGACATGGGGTATTTTTCTATCATTGTCTGGGGTGGGACTTCAACTTTTATGGATGGATATTTGGGTTCCAATCTTAAGATGTGAAAATGTAATGACTTCATGGACTATTTTACTTCATACAATATATTCAAAACATCGTTTTTTCTCTTGTGAAAAAAAAAAGATTAATGTTTATCACTCTGCCTTCAAAACTAGCGATGCTGGTCTATGTTGCTGGTTTATTGATATGGTCTGATGGTCTTTTTATATTTTGGACATATCACACTCCTCACATGATTAGCATTTTTCTCTGTTGTAGGATTTTGGGTACTTTAATTTGTATTTGGAACAATGGACGTCGGTACTCTATCTATTGCTTTACTATTCTACATACTGCTATTTCACTTTCTTTAAGATGCCTCAGGCATATTTGGATGCTTTCTCAGATTGTCGATAATCTCCATGTGGACTGTTACTGGGTTTTATATCAAGTCCCTATATGTGACATGGGGTATTTTTCTATCACTGTCTGGGGTGGGACTTCCACTTTTCTGGATGGATATTTGGGTTCCAATCTTCAGATGTCAAAATTTAATGATTTCATGGACTGTTTTACTTCATATAATATATTCAAAACAACGTTTTTTCTCTTGCGAAAAGAAAAATGATTAATGTTTATCACTCTGCCTTCAAAACTAGTGATGCTTGTCTATGTTGTTGGTTTATTGATATGGTCTGATGGTCTTTTTATATTTTGGACATATCACACTCCTCACATGATTAGCGTTTTTCTCTGTTGCAGGATTTTGGGTACTTTAATTTGTATTTGGAACAATGGACGTCAGTACTCTATATGTTGCTTTACTATTCTACATACTGCTATTTCACTTTCTTATAGATGCCTCGGGCATATTTGGATGCTTTCTCAGATTGTCGATAATCTCCATGTGGACCGTTATTGGGTTTTATATCAAGTCCCTGTATGTGACATGGGGTATTTTTCTATCATTGTTTGGGGTGGGACTTCCACTTTTCTGGATGGATATTTGGGTTCCAATCTTCAGATGTGAAAATGTAATGACTTCATGGACTATTTTACTTCATATAATATATTCAAAACAACGTTTTTCTCTTGTGAAAAAAAAATGATTAATGTTTATCACTCTGCCTTCAAAACTAGCGATGCTGGTCTATGTTGCTGGTTTATTGATATGGTTTGATGGTCTTTTTATATTTTGGACATATCACACTCCTCACATGATTAGCGTTTTTCTCTGTTCGAGGATTTTGGGTACTTTAATTTGTATTTGGAACAATGGACGTCGGTACTCTATCTGTTGCTTTACTATTCTACATACTACTATTTCACTTTCTTATAGATGCCTCGGGCATATTTGGATGCTTTCTCAGTTTGTCGATAATCTCCATGTGGACCGTTACTGGGTTTTATATCATGTCCCTGTATGTGACATGGGGTATTTTTCTATCATTGTCTGGGGTGGGACTTCCACTTTTCTGGATGGATATTTTGGTTCCAATCTTCAGATGTGAAAATGTAATGACTTCATGGACTGTTTTACTTCATATAATATATTCAAAACAACGTTTTTTCTCTTGTGAAAAAAATGATTAATGTTTATCACTCTGCCTTCAAAACTAGCGATGCTGGTCTATGTTGCTGGTTTATTGATATGGTCTGATGGTCTTTTTATATTTTGGACATATTCGTTTTTCTCTGTTGCAGGGTTTTGGGTAATTTAATTTGTATTTGGAACAATGGACGTCGGTACTCTATCTGTTGCTTTACTATTCTACATACTGCTATTTCACTTTCATGGAATGTTTTACTTCATATAATATATTCAAAACAACGTTTCTCGTCTTTTAAAGTTTCAATTTTTTTTTTTTAAATTGAACCCTCCGTCGGTCTACCGACGCCTTGTAGACGTCGGAACTGCGACAACCTAGAAACGTCGGAAGAGAGACAGTATGAAAACGTCGGACCACATTTCGTCGGAATTGCGACAGATTACAAATGTCGGAAGAGCGACGTTCCAAACGTCGGACCACATATCGTCGGAATTGCGACAGATTACAAACGTCGGAAGAGCGACATACCAAACGTCAGACCACATATCGTCGGCATTGCGACATCTTACAGATGTCTGAAGAGCGACGTCCAAAACGTCAGACCACGTTGGGTCGGAATTACGACGGCTTTTAGGCGTCGGAAGAGCGATGTTCCAAACGTCGAGCCACATTTCATCGGAAGTGCGACAGTTTACAAACATCGGAGGCGCGACGGTTTGTGAGACGTCGGAAGAGTGACGCTTGTTAGGAAGTGACGGAAGAGGTGTCGATAGTGCGACACTTTTTACATGCGTCGGAACTGCGACGGCAGGACAAACCACGGTTTGTCCACCCTCGAACTGTCGCTCTTGCGATGACTATGTGTCAGAATAGCGACGAATTGGCCGTCGGAATTTCCGCCAAATTTTCTAGTGTGGTATTACCTGATGGTAATATTAGGCATATTTAAAATGTGATGTATGTACCAAGAATTAAAAATAATCTGATCTCTATCTCTATGATAATGAATTAGAATCTTAAGGTGGAATTTTTTAAGTCTTACTGTGTTATTAAAGATCTACTGGATTATTTGAAGCCAATTGCATCAGGAATTTGAGTTGGAGGTCTCTACAAATCAAATGTAAGAAGTGCACCACACCAAGCCTTGACTTCAACAATTATGAATGCAGATAATTTGTGGCATCAAAGGTTCGGTCATATCAATTTTGATGACATACTGCTACTTCAGAAACAAGGTATGGTCAATGGTCTCCTTGTTTTTAAAAAAATCATGTTTATTGTGAAGGATGTGCCCTTGGGAAGATGCACAGGGATGATTTTCCCTCAAGTTTAGATAGAAAGAAGAGAGATATACTAGAGCTTGTGCACACTAATTTATGTGGGTTGATGCAGAGAAGTTCATTAGGATGTGCATATTAATTTTTATTATTTGTTGATGATTGCACAAGATTTACCTGGGTATATTTTCTCAGAAAGAAGAGTCATACTTTTGAATAATTTAAAGAATTAAAGAGCATGGTTTAAAAACAGATAGGGAAGTTCATCAAAATTCTCCGCTCAGATTAAAGAGAAGAATACAAGTAGAGTGGTTTCATCAAATATTTCAAGGACCATGGGATAGTTCAACAATTCACAGTACTCCACACTCCTCAACAAAACGTGGTAATGTACAAAGTTTAAAGAATATAAACTATTTAATCCTTCTACTCAAAAAGTGTTTGCGAGTAGAGATGTAGTATTCCATGAGCAGGTTGATGATGGAAACTGTGAGAAAAGAAATGAAGAGTGGGACATTCCTTTGCTGGTGGAAGATGGAAGTGATGAAACAAGGGACAATCATGACTAGCAGCAACAACAAAAATAGGAAGAACCAAATGATACAAACATAGTCATCAATACAATTCCATTAAGGGATGATCAAAATAGAATTGAGGCCACTCCAATACCAAGAAGATTAGGTAGGAAAACTCGCTTACCTACCAGTATAACAACTACGCCCTCATGAAAAATATCTTGAATGTTGTTGATACCTTAAATTATAAATAAGCAAGTGAATATGATGAATGGAGGGAAATCATGGTAGAGGAATATGAGTCAATACTTGAAAAAAAATCCTGGGATCTACTTGAACTGCCTGAAGGCAAACAAACTATAGGTTACAAATGGTTATACAAGTCTAATTTTAAAGCATATGGTAGTATAGATAAATATAAAGCTAAGATGGTGGCTAAGGGGTATTCATAGAAATAAGATAATGATTATGAAGAAACCTTCACCCTTGTAGCTAAGTTAAACACCATTAGAATGTTAATAGCCTTAGCGACAAAACATCACTGGAAAATACACCATCTAGATGTGAAATCTGCTTTCTTAAATGGTGAATTGAAAGAGGCGGTGTATTTAACAAAACCTGAAGCGTTTTTTTACCAGGGGCAGAAAAATTTAATCTTTACTTTGAGGAAAACATTGTATGGATTAAAATAGGCGCCCAGGTCATGGTATGGAAAAATTGACTCATTTTTCTTACAACATAATTATAAGAGGAGCAAGAACGACCAAAATTTGTATAATGTGTTTGATGAAAAGGGGAAAATAGTTTTTATTTATTTATATGTAGATGATCTTATTGTTATAGGAAACACTGATGAGCTCATTAAAGAAATCAAAGTGCAAATGTCACAGGTTTTTGAGCTGAAAGAACTTGGAGAGTTACACTATTTTTTGGGTCTTGAAGTCTAGAGGAATTTATCCAAAATTTTATGTCTCAGCGTAAGTATGTCATGATATTATTGAAAAAGTTCATAATGGATTAGTGCAAAGCTACCTCAGTGCCTTTACAACAGAATTTCAAACGTCAGAATGATGATAATTCTAAGGAGGTGGACGCAACACTGTACATAAAACTAGTTGGGAGTTTGATTTATCTAACTACAACTAGACCTGATTTGGCTTTTGTAGTCAGTGTTTTGAGCCAATTTATGTCAAAACATCTTGAGAGTCATTGGGTGGCAGTGAAAGGAATCTTAAGGTATCTTAAAGGAACCTTATACTTTGGTATTAAATAGACTGATTCGTTTGATGTTAGATTGTCATGTTTTTCAGATTCAGATTGGGCAGGATATCTGGATGACAAATGATCTATAACAGGTTATGCATTCAACATTGGGTCTGAGGTCATTGCATGGAGAAAAAAGAAGCATAATACTATATCCTCATCTTCTGCAGAAGTGGAGTATCAAGCAATGTGTGCAGCAAAGTGTGAGGCAATTTGGTTGAGGAGACTTCTCCATGATGTCGAAGAAGAACAAAATGATGCAACAATTATCATATGTGACAACAAGAGCTCATTCAAACTTGAAAAAAATACCGTGTTTCACAAAAACACAAAGCATATTGATACACAGTTTCACTTTGTCAGATAGAAGGTTCAGTCAAAATAAATTTATAATGAATACTATAATACTTGTGATAATGTATAGACATTTTTACCAAGCCCTCGGAAGAATTTAATTTGAATTATTTAGGGAGATGTTAGGAGTACTAGTGAACCTTTTATCCATTGAGGGGAAGTGTGTTGGAATTAATGATAATGTGTATTGTTGGAGAGAATTTGTTCATTAGTTGTGCATGTATCCTAGTTTAGGAATTAGTTCCTATTTTCTAGGTGTTACTTATAACTCTCCTATTCTCATGTAAAATTATATATTCTTGATGTTAATGATTAATGAGTAGAGCATTATTTTATTGGGTATTCTCCAGGTGTAGCTTGCTCATTTGTGAGCTACTAGTTTTCAATATATAAGTTTCGTTCGATATTTTTAACAATTTTTAACCACCACTTGTGTTAACCTTTTCTATTGAGCGTGCGTTTCACAAGCGGGATGGAAATTTCATATATGAACTTCACATATTTCTTCCATATAGAACACAATTACTGAACCTGTCCATAGACAACACAATTGATGACTCCATGGATTCAATGATTGAAATACTTATAGCTATGTGGGATCTAACACAAATCTTGAGTAGGATATTTTGTTGGTGTACATGCACCGAGTTAGCCTTAATTAGCTTCACTTGAAATCTAGTTCTTGCATATGATGTGCACTTAGTTAGTGTGAGTTAAATCTAGTGCTTACATGTGGTGTGAACTTGGATTTAGTTAGTTAACTCTAGTGCTTGCATGTGGTGCATGTGCACATTAACATAACATAAAGAAACTTAGCTTTAGTTAGCATTAATTAACATTAGTTATTGCATGTACAACTATGTTTAACTTAGTTTCTTTATGTATTGATTCTCAAATCAATATTGAGTAATCAAATTCATTTCTATCTAATTTTATTTTTCAATTCTTGTAAGTTTGGGCCATTATTTTCCAGCTAGATCCATATTTGTGCTCTAATAATTTTACATGGTATCAGCGTTACAAGGATTTTAAGAAGGTGCATGAACTATATTTTTCAGGTTTGAAGATCAAATAATTGGAAATTGTTGGGAGATTTGATTTGTAGATCAAAATATTAGAGAATTGTTGCAATTATTTCTACAACTGCAAGGTGAAAGTATGGATTTTCCATACTAAGCTATTCTCACTCCGTATAACTAATTCTAATGGAAGCCATAGATTTTGCTTCACCTAAAAGGAAAAGGCTTGTATAAGATAGTTATGGATACAAAAGTTGAACCAAATTCCACTATTGAAAAATCCAAATACTTCAACAGGATGGACTAGGATTTTGGTCTTCTATTGTTGTCCATATCTCTAGCATTGCATTTCCATGTGGACACATGCAACACTCCGAATGAGGTTTGGACAACCTTGGAGAATTTGGTTTAAAAGTTGGATGAGATACAGGCTCATATTCTCGAAAATGAGCTAAATTTTGTAGATCCAAACAACTTTGAGAATATTTAGGATTTATTTATGAAATTAAAATCATTGCTTCTACAATTATAGGATTGCGGGATCGATAAATCAAAATAGGAAGGTCAATTGATACTTTCTATTTTGTCTAAATTAGGTCCTGAATATGTTTTTTTTGTTTCTACATTTCATACAATTAGACTTGCAATTGGAGATAAATTGAAAATGCCCAAACTTGATGCATTTATTGTCTTTCATTCATGAGAAGGATAAGCTCATCAATATGGGTTCATTAAAGTCTTCAAATGCACATGCACTTGCCATGCATGAAAACGTGAAGGCCAACTCGAAACGAAGTCAACAATCCAAAGGAAGAGGAAAGGCAAGAGATCCAAATCCAAAAAAGGGAGGAAATCCAAAACCTCCAGATGGCTCTTCCAACTCCAAGGGTAAGAAGGGAAAAAGAGGAAACTCCAAGTATGATTTTTTTAACTGAGGCCATCATTCTGAATCCTCTTGCATGAAACATACTATTGTTCTGATGGAAAAGACTCTTCAAGAAAATAACCTTGGTCATCACATTCCAGAAAGTGCCAAGAAGAAGACGAAGGAAAAACCATTAGAAACAAGGGGTAATGGTCATGCTTTGATCGACATTAATTCGACACCACAATATTGGATCATTGATTTAGGAGTTTCATTTTCTTCTCTACATGCATATTCAAGACCTCCTATTCTCATTGGGGACAATTCTACAATTGAAGCAACTAGACAAGGAAGAGTGCAATTTGAAGATGGAAGTTTTGAAAATGTCTTGCATATTTCAAGGCTTTATGTGAATCTTCTTTCAGTGTATCATATGACACACACTAGTACTGGAAGGAAAGTGGGATTTAACTTGGATTTTTTGAGAATTTGTGATATGAAAACCATCTTGAATATTCCATCTCGAAAGGTAAATGATAAATCTCATTTATATATATTTTAAGATAGTTCCTCGGCCAAATTCTATTTTGCTACTTATGCATGAAAATGAAGAAAGTAGTATTTCGAATGAGAGATTTGGGGCCACTTGAATTTTAGAGATATGAAAAAACTTAGCAAGCAGGGAATGGTTAAAGGACTACCTACAATTGAATTTTCAAATGGTGTTTGTAATGGATGTGCTGTTGGAAATCATCCATAAGACAAGTTTGAGAAGGGGCATGCATGGACAGCCTCTTCACCTTCGGAGCTTGTACACAGTGATATCATGGGCCCATTTATAGTACCTTCAATTAGAAAAGAAAAATATGTGCTGTCATTTATAGATGATTACATGAGATTCACTTGGATTTATTTTTTGAAACTCAAGTCCGAAGTTTTTCAACATCTAAATATTTTCAAAGCACATGCGAAAAATCAGTATGGAAAATACATCAATATCCTATGCACATATAATGGAAAGGAATATGCCAACAAATATATCCATAATATTTGTAATGAAGTAGGAATATAGTTGTAACATATAGTTCCTTACTATCCATAGTAAAACAAGGCGACTGAGAGGAAGAATATATCTTTGAAAGAGATGGTCAGTTGCATGTGGCATGAAATATCTCTTCCCTCAAAATTGTGGATTGAAGATATCAATTGTGCCTCATACATCCAGAATAGATATCCTCATTAATATGTTACTATAAAAACACCTTTTGAGGCTTGGACTGGTGTGAAACTTGAAGTCAGTCATTTCTGCATTTTCGGATATCAAGATTGGGCCCACATTCCTACAGAGAAGAGAAATGGTTTGGAGCCCCACAAAAAGGAATGAATGTTTGTTGGATATTATGATAAAGTCAATGGGTAAAAATTACTTGATATCTACACTGAAGAGCTCTTTATCGAAAGGAGTGTAAAGTTTGAAGAAGATGCTTTGCATGCGCCACTAGATGAACTTGTTACAAAGTTTCGCTCACCACTAATTGATGAGTATGCAAACGATACTTCAGATTAAAATTTTGATCTAGATGAGCCTTTTCGTCAACACTTATTGGACCACTAGTTGTTGAACATAAACATAATATTTCCTCATGCAGTTCAGAAGCTTCTCGACCACCTTCAAGACAAAAATGACCCAACATGAGTGATCTCTTAGATGATCCTACCACTATACCTTGGAAGCTCCACAAGAAATCTCAACTACGGAGCCATGCATGCCTATGCACGCTTATATGATGCATGCATATGATCCAAAAAATTACGCAGAAGCAATTTGGAATCCTAAATGAGAAGAAAATATGGATGAGGAATACAACTCTCTCATTGAGAACCAGGCTTGGGACCTAGTTATGCTACCTTCCAATCATAAACTTGTCAAGTGCAATTGGGTTTATCGAACCAAGAAAGCAACAGATGGCCAATTTAGTCAATATAAAGAATGGTTGGTGGTGAAAGGTTTTTAGCAGATACATGGTGTTGACTATGATGATACTTTTGATGCAATGGAAAAAATGGATTCCATTTGGTTAGCTCCCTCCATTGTAGCAACAAGAGGATGGAAGGTGCATCATATGTATGTGAAGAATGCCTTTCTTCATTGCGACCTTTAGGAGAAAATATACATAGAGAAACCACAAGGATACGTGAAAAATTCATCTTTGGTATGTAAGCTAAAGAAATATCTCTACAACCTCAGGAAGACACGTAGAGCAAGGTATGAAAAGATGGATTCCTATTTTTTATCTCAAATTTTTTTACGTTGAAAATATGATTCCAATGTTTATTTGTTGAAGAAAATTGACTCCTTGTTGATAATAGTACTCTACGTAGATGATCTTTTGATAACAAGTAGAGCTTCTGCCATTGCTGAGAGTAAAATTGCATAGCATAAGTGGTTTTCTATGACACATATGGGATTGCTAAATTTTTTCCTTGGACTCGAGATCAATTAGTGTGGTTTTGGGATTACCATTTCTCAACCAAAGTATGCTAGAGATATTTTGGCACGATTTCAAATGAGTGACTGTAATCCAATAATCAGGCCTTTCTTATTAGGGATAAAGCTTGAGAATGACAAAGGCACACCATTGGTTGATTACATATTGTACCGTTAGCTTGTGGGGAGTCTTATTTATCTCACTCACTCTCGTCCTTATCTCTCATATGTCGTAGGAGAAGTTTCCAGATACATGAAAGATCTACATGAGTTACATTGGAAAGATGCAAAGTGCATCCTTCGATATATCCAAGGGACAATCACCTATGGGATTAATTATGCAACAAATTGTTCTTTGGATCTCATTGGGTTCACAGATTTAGATTGGGCTGGCGACAACGTTGATCACAAGTCCACCTCCGGTTATGTACTTAGTTTGGGATTCGACCCAATTTATTTGTCAATTAAGAAGCAGGATGTTTGTCATCAGTAGAGGCTGAGTATAAAGGAACAATCAATGCCACTGTTTCGGCCATTTGGATACCACATTTCATTTTTGCGCTTGGTATCAATGTCCATCGTCCACTATCATATGGTGTGATAATCAGAGTACACTAAAGTTTTGCATAGATCTAGTGCAACAAAAAGAAAACCAAACATATCAAGATCCACATGCACTTCATTAGAGAAATGATTCATAATGGTATCATCGATCTAAAATACTGTCCCAGTTATGAGAAGATTGCAGACATATTCACAAATACATTCACTGAGAAGAAGTTTCAATTTCTTTGAGATTGTATCAGGGTGAAGGACATGATTCCCTAGCAATTGTATTTTCTATATTTTTGCATTATATTTTGAGGGGGGTGGGTTTCTTCCCACTAGGTTTTCCCTCTTTCCTCTTTTCATGCATTGTACCTGTGTACCTCAAGTGGCCTTGTTGGCAGGAGTCATTCATTTCACATCACATATTGAAATGAGCGAGACATAACATCTATCACACTAAACATGAATCTATATCCCTTGTTTCATTCATTCAGGTCAGCATTAGACTGATTCATCCAAATCACGCAAGTCATGCTTAGGGTGGGGGGCGTTGGTGTACATGAACCTAGTTAGCCTTAATTAGATTTAGTTAAACTCTAGTTCTTGCATGTGACGTGCACTTAGTTAACGTTAGTTAAATATAGTGCTTACATGTGGTGTGCACATATCTTTATTTAGTTAACTATAATTATTGCATGTGGTGCATCTGCACGATAACATAACATAAAACACACTTAGCTTTAGTTAGCTTTAATTAGCCTTCGTTATTGCATGTATAACTAAGCTTAACTTAGTTTCTTTATGTATTGATTCTCAAATCAATATTAAGTAATCGAATTAATTCTGTATTCCATTTTTTTTTTCAATTCTTGCGAGTTTGTGCCATTATTATTTATCTAGATCCATATATGTGCCCTAATAATTTTACATATTTTTTGGAATTACATAGATGATGAGGGTTTCGTTCTCGTTCTCATCAACACACATGACCTTCATTTCTTTTGGTTCTTGCTAAGAAATGTTATTTAATTGAATTATTTTTTCTCACATGCTTGCCTTAATAATTAAATTAGCATAGTGATTCCATGTGCCTGCCCTGCGTGCACCTTGCTTTCAAACTCCAGTTATGTGTGATTTTTTTCCATGAATTGTCATACATATAAAAGCTTATCGACATGTAATATTTTGGTCATACTAAGTATGGTGGGAGTCGAGGTCTGATTAAACCCCTAGCTTGAATATGATAATTTGATTCTAGTGCCCTAGTGTTGAGGTATGGATCATACTGTTTTCAAATATCAGACATGTACTCCATCCCTATAATACATTGTGTTTTTGACCAGATGAATTAGGGTGTTTTTTGGGAATTTTGCTTCTTAGTTATATTCTGCAGTTCCTTGATAATTTTGGACATGACACACCACAATTAACTCATCATTGTATGTTGAGTGCAAAGAGCTTTCATTGTGTGGATTTTTCTCCCCACCACCTCATTCCACACAATGAGAAAGCTTCGTTAAGTTGAGTTGAGCTGCAATGGATCCTCCTAAAGGTTAATGTATAAGTGTAGATGGTGTATTTCCCATATATTTCCTTGGCGTAGGTGTTTCTCCACTCCAATGGTTCATTCATTCCTTGAGAATCAATGTAACGAATTTCCCTTCAGTGCATATTTAGGCAGGACAAACATTACTATCTAGCTTCATGATCTTTATCTGGCTTTATGATTTATTAGGTAGGCAAAGCTGACTTGTGCCTTTTTTGCCCATTATTGGTGGACATAAAGTTGTGCATTCCATAATAAAGTTTTGCAGGCTACCCAATGCTTGTGAAAGCATAGGTTATTGTCATTTTTTTTTATCTATTGCTCAAATTTTGAGAAGACTTCCATCATATGTGACGTAAATGTGGGAGGTTGAGTGCATGTTTCTAATTGAGTGTGGAGCTGTCATCCATTATGCAACATATAGCAGGTAGGAGTGTTGTTTGATTGGAGATATGTTGGCAGTTTAGGCTCAATGCTATACTTCTGTGGTCTTTGAAGTTATTTCTAGTGGTGGTCGAAGGGACAATTCGATTCATGGATCAATTCACAAAGATTTGTTGCACATTTTTTTTTTTCTAAATAAGACTAAATCTATTAATTTATAAAAATACTGTTACAAAACTACCCTCGCTGCTGCTGTGTGAGCCAGCTAGCTGGGACTGATTGTCAGCACTGTTCTTGATTGTTTTGGGCCGCCCAGAGTGGGAAACCGACCCATTAAGCATAGTGTACTGGGCCGCCCTTGGAAGGGAAACCGACCAGAGGTTTATACATAAAATGTAAACAGCAATATAAAAGCTAGAAGCATCATACTGCTCATCAGTGGAGCAGTTGAAACAGCAAAACTCAAAAAAACCAGAAGTGAATGAGCCAGGGGATTTAGCCCTCGTGCTCAGAAGACATTGGTTCCTCTTCAATCCTGCATGCATATTCATTCTCCTCGCTACTGTCCTCCTTTCCTGCATGGCTGTCAGTCTTCAAATATTTGTTGTCAGCTTCAGAACGCAGCTCCGTGAGAGGAGGGGGAGAGGGGCGATGGTCAATGGGAGGGGAGGGGGCGGAGAAGTGCGGGATTTCCTCACGGAGAGAGACAGAGATGAAGGCGGTGATTATGGAGTCGAAGGAGGTGCAGTGGAATCGGAGCTCAGCATTCTGAGTAGTTTGTCTGATAGTAGAGCCCCGAAAGCGACTATCCCGTGGATTGGGCTGACTGGGAGGGACAGAGAAGTCGGAGGGTGGCTGACTGGAATGAGCAAGAGCTTCAGGAGGACGGCCAAGACCAGGAGGCTCAGAGGCGGGAGGGGGCTGACAGGGGAAATCACCAGAACTCGTAGCACGAACGCGGCCTCGACTTCTGCCTGCATGAACATAATTCACAACACGTCGTCCTCTGCCCCTGCCTCTGCCTCCACCACCGCAAGAGGCAGGCGGGGGCGTGTTAGCATCATCCTCAGAGGACGAGCTGAGTTCAGAGAGCGGGGAAGGAGGATTTTCATGAGCAAGACCTCGACTCGTGCCCCTTCTGCAGCGCATGCGCTGCCTGAGGCGTGGCATGGCTAACGAAAGGTGGCGCGTGCGAGGACTGCCAAGGAGAGGGTGAGGAGCTTGAGAAATGGTGAGGAGGCCACCAGGGTGATGCCAACCAGACGGAGAAGCAATATAACCAGAAATACGATTGCGAGAGGAGAAATTGTCCCGAGAATGCAAATTGAGACCAGAGGGAGCCAAATTACCTGCAATGAGCACTGTTGTAGCTCCAATTGAGGCCGAAGCACGGCAGAAGGGGCTGTTGGAGAAATGAACGCCCGGGATGGTCTCCAGACAGGCGAGAATGCTGCAGCGGCGTCCTGTCTGCGTCTTGCAGCTGGAATTGGCACATCCGGGCGAACAAACAGTGTCTAGAGGGTTCAGAGGTCCTCCATGGCCCTCATCGTTCTGCACTCCCTCCATATTGCAAACGTTCCACAAAACCATCACCATATACCCGAGAGCGATGGTGTAATAACTACAGCTCTGTTCAGATCGAGGCGTATTAATAACGCCAACAAGTGTAGTGCCATGGGCCATGTGGGCACGGCGTGTGTGCAGCGTTGGGAGCTGCGCGAGAGCCCAAGGCTCATTAACTCTCTTCCGCAGCCGCATCCGGCGAAAGATTTGTTGCACATTGAGACGAGGTCGAGAGGTCAATAATGCCATCCCTTACCAGAATTTGTGGCGCAGAGGGAAGCCTGTCCCTTCTCTTTGGTTTGTGGTTCTCTGGTTCAGTTCAATTTGTTTCTAGTTGTGAGTCCAGTGTCGTTGAAGAATATTTGAGCTGAGACTATGGAATTGTTGAGTGTTTAGTGGCACATCATAATCATTTCCTTGAATCCTATCATTGTGACGAGGTCGAGAGAAATCCTGTCACTGTTGCGTTGATTGTGGTGTGGCTATTTTACAAAGTCCGTGTAAAACAATGAAAGAAATTGTGTAATGAGATTGGATGAAAATATGCATAGAGAAGAGCCACGAATTGTTGGTTTTCTTGTGGTTTTTTCGATCTCTTCAACGCGTTAAGTTGTTGTCTAGTGGATCCATAAAGAGCTAAGGAGCTCTGTAACCATGTGTGATCTAATGGACTATGTGATGCATATGAGGAGTGTTTAGAGGCTATTGAATTTGGCTTGGTGGCATGTTTAGTAATGGGTCAACAAAGGAGATTGAAACAATCTCAAAGAAAACTAAAACATACAAGGAGAAAGCATCAAGAGACCAGTGCGATATATTTTTCAGCTGAATTTGGGGAAGAGTTTCATGTTGACGTTAATGGACCTATAGGTGATCATGTCAAGGATCATAATACATATATGGAATTTGATGAAATCGTTAAGAGGTTAATGCCGGATCTACCCTCTTTTTCGGGTAAGAATTATTAAAGCTGGACAACTGAAATCAAAAAAAATATTATGGAAGGTAGATTTATTAAATTATGTTGAAGATGATTTTGCTAAATCAAACCATGATGAGTACAGATGCATCAACATTACACCTTATAACAATTCCATTATATGAAAGCATGTTATTCAGTATACTACATGAATATGGTGAGATTTAGAGTGCAAAAGTATTGTGAGATTATTTTAGAAATGAAGTACAATTTGAATGAGGCTGGAAATGATGAAAGTATTGTCCTTGAAAATGATGGTTGTACTCTTAGTCTCATAATTGAGTGTGAAACTGAAGCTGAAAACATTGAAGCTGCAATGATGGATGATGAATGTGTGTCTGTAATTGACATTGAAACACACGATAATGAAGAAACAACACTAATGTAGAATCTAAAACCGTTTATGAAGAAATCTTCCCCTAAAGTCAATTTTGATGAGAACTATGTATCTCATGACGAGTGGATCAATCTGATGCATGAAAAGCATCTTATTGATGATTTTTTGTTCGGTGAGAAGAAAATCCTATCTCCATATACAAATCAAATGCATGACAACATGTTTGCAGCAACGTAATTAATTAAAGAGGTTGAAGACACAAATCAACAAACTATGTCCGCAGAGAAAGATGAAGAAATGAAAGTTCTCTTAAAGGAACATTATGACAAGAGCCAATATGGTTATCTTTATGAATCTAACATTGTTTTTAAGTGTGTAGATATTGGCAGCAAAGAAGAAGCAATTGGAAACATTAAGGAAAAGTATAAGTCCCAAAAACCTGCAACATTAAATACAAATAATGTTATCCTACAATCAAGATAAAGACATAGGAGATTAAGAGTTCAAGTATTCCACCCTTGGGGTCAAAGATTTAAAAAAGAGAAGCTCCACCACTATTTTATGGCAAGAAAATTGAAGGTGAAAATTATTTTCCCCATATACTCTTACGAAACTTCTCTAGCACAAAATTCTTTAACTCCAACATACAGACCACTTCCATCAGTTTCACATTGTGTAGTGACTTCGCCGAATTGAGAATTGAGAATGAGCTCCATAGTGTCCAAAGAGCTTATTTTCCATTTTGAAACCTCTTTGGACACTGTGGAGCTCATTCTCAATTCGGCAAAGTCACTGCACAGTGCGAAACTGATGGAAGTGGTCTGTATGCTGTGACACATTTTTCCTTCAGCGCAGGCATGCAACTTCGAATTGGATGTTTCAGAAGTGAAGGGAACCTGGTTTCATTTGAACCTTATCGCCCTCATCAATCCTGAAAAAAACGAAGCGAATTACGCAATATATGGTGTGGATCGCTTCAAACTGAATAACAATATCATAGGGGTTTTATGGGTGTTGGATATGGAAAATGCATGCTTTTACTTCGAAAGCATATTAGAATATTTACTGGATTAAAAAAGTGGGAAGCTTTGTTTTGTCCCTGGTTGGCAGAAGCTTTCGTGGCCACCCACACAACTTTATCCAATCTGTAAGCTGCTTTTTCTATCCGTGTTCAATGCTGAAAAGCTTGATCCGCTGCTTTTTATTATATCCAATCCGTATCTGCTTTCTTTCTTTTTTTTATATCCAATCCGTATCTTCTTTCTTTATCCGTATTGAAAACTGAAAAGCTTGATTAGCTACTTTTATGATATCAGTAGCCAAAGCAAAACCTTTCCATCATGTCAAGCTTCACCTAGGCTTGCGCTACTGAGCTATATTAGGGAGTACCAAATTAGAAGAAGAATTATATAGATCTAAGATTTTAAATATTTTTTTGATTAATTATGTTATTAGAATTTGGTCAAAGTTTTCAAATTTCTAATATGATTTATTCTCAGAACATGATAATTCATGAGATAGTTAGAAACTTCAACCAAATATATATATTTTTTTTTACAGTAACGGTTATGGAATATTATTTCAAACTTGGCCTAAATGCAAAATTCTGATTACATTGAGAAGGACTATAGCCTGTTGCACCTCACCACTAAGGATGAGTGTGGAGCTAATGCTTGGAATTCTTCTCCTTAGTGATGTTAGTATGGATTCGATTTCAGATATTTTTCCCAATTTGAAGATACATACAAATTGACTTAAGAGTAAACAATAAAACATGACAACAATTTAGCCTATGGAATGGGTTCCCATGATTCTTCTTCATCTTTCATCTTGATCCCAGAAGAGAGGAGGGAAGCTTTATTGACTTCAATGTCCGCCTCTTTATTGTTAGTTCTCAACACATGGTAGAAATTCAGCTTCTAAAAAGTGTTTTCCAAGCCCTTAATTCTGACTATCAGCCTTGCGAGTTTTAAGTCCAAAGCTGAAGAGTCGGACACAATTGCATTTATGATGATCTGGGAATCGCCAAATACATTTGCTTCACTTATGTTTAAATGATGTAATTAATTCAAATCCAAAAGACATTTATTTAAAAAAATTATATATATAACATTTTTTATGAAAAAAATTTCCATATTTTAAAAGAAATATATAATTAACAGAAGCTTAAATTAACTGGCTTATTAGCTGGCTTGGCTTGAATATTGGATGTAAAACAATCTGCCCACTTATGACATGGTATTGTGGAACTGTGCAATGATCGGACATTTCCTCTAGTTCATGAAAAAATATCTTTAACAATTAATAAGAAAATTTTAGTCTCATAATATATTTTTTAAAAATTTAATTACCTAAAATAAACCTATGACAATAAACATATGATTTGAGAAGTAACTTTAGTTTCCCAGCATATTACATATGACAATAAACATATGATTTGAGAATTAATTTTAGTTTCACAGCATATTTAAGAAAGATAGTTTAGGTTTGGTAGAAAAACAATTTTACTTTATGAATCTAGTAATGTTGAGACATTAAATTGGTGTATAATATTATTTGTTTGTGGCATAAGAAATTTGTTTTTCTTAGTTATTTGATAATTAAAATACATTATTTTATTCTTTCTAATTTTGAAGAATGTGACCTTTTAGGAGGAAACACATGCTTTTAACCATGCCACTAAATCCGTGTATGCTATTATCTTGTTTGTGGGATAAAAGACAACAATTAAAGTACATTATTTTACTCCTGATTTTAAAAGAAACACATACTCTTAACCATTAAAGTAGCTCAAGCTATACATTATAATATATTTTACATATTGATAGTTAAATAATCAATATATATTTATATTTATGGTTGAGAATGTTTTATTTTTAAATTTGATCTATTAAAATAAACAATATATAAATTTTATTTTTCAATATATAACAAACAATATATTAGTTTTATTTTTCAATATATTCATTTATATTATTAATTGTAAATTTTTATAGGCATCTCATCTTACCTTCTATATTAAAAATTCGTATCAAACAAAATATAACCAATAACAAATCTATTTTGTTTTATATAATCTATATTGATACATAATCATAGATTTGTTTTATATAATCTAAATTGATATATATATAATCATCTGATTATGCATAAGAAAACAATCAGAATCTACCTCAAGGCGGCTACTATTCTCATGGTCAATACCGACCGAATTATAGCAAGCCCCAAGGTTCTAACTATCGCCCTCAACAACCCGGTTATACCTATACTCAGCAGCCAAATCCAAATTCTGCTTACACAGGGCCGACTCATAATCAGGGTCCATACTCTGGTTATCAACCCCCGTACGTTGGTTACCAGCAACCGAATCAGGCTGGTTATACCACCTATACCCCCTACGGTCAGAATCTTGCCGGACAGAACCCATGGGAGAAAAGATATTCCCAACCAGCATGGAGTACAGGTACTGGTCCTCATCCAGGGCCAGGTATGTCGTCCAATCCACCATTTCCGTTTCTGGCTACCCTGGAGTTACCAGATGTTTCGAAGTTAACGAATGATCCAATTATGCATAATCCCTATTGGCCTCCGGTTCCTACCAAGGTGTCCGGTGATTGCCCCAAGTTTGAGGGTAAAGCTGGGGAGGACCCCCAAGCTCATGTGATGACTTACCATCTTTGGTGTTCGTCCAACTCTTGGGTGGACGATTCAGTTCATCTACGCCTCTTCCAGCGCACTTTGACTGGCACTGAAGCTAAGTGGTATATTGAATTACCCCGTGGCATCTTTTAAGATTTCAATACGTTAGCCATGGCTTTTCTGACTCACTTTCAGTTACTGGTTCGCTACGAATCCGGGACGCACCTCCTGAATTCTTTGAAGCAGGACAAAGCCACCCACATTTCTGATCACATTCATGAGTGGCGACGTCGTCGTAGACTGATCAAGTTCCGTATACCTGATCATATACTAACTCATTGGTTCACCACCTCCTTCGTCAACAAAATGGCCCAAGATATTGCTATGGGAGCATGTGTGACTGAAGAACAAGCCATAGCGCGTGCTCAATATCTGGATCTGGTATACTCACGGTCTGGCACGCTGTATGATATTTTTCTTGATGCTCCACAGTCTGGAACCTCTAAAGCTTCACCTACCCCTGCGGTGGATGGTGTTATTGGTTCCGTGTCTCAGAATTTGAAGAAATATTCGAATGGGAAGCAGAAGTCCAACTCATCCAATAATTCTTCTTCTCCCGCCCCTACCGATTCTTGAAAAACTGTGGAGGTTAATGCCGTTCAGGCCAATCCTACGGAGAAAGCCTCCAAAGGGAAAAAGAAGGGCAAAGGAAAACCTAAATCCGACACCCCAAAGCCAGAGTCCAAACCTCGTACCGAGGATGGTTCCCAACGCAAACCAAAGTACCCTTGCCTCATTTGTGAAGGAGATCACTATACAAAATATTGTCCACAACGATCTGAAGTTAGTCAACTTCTAAAAGGCTCCAAAGGAATTCCAATAGTTCTTAAAGAACCGTTCCCATCTCAGCAGACCCAGATGGTTGAACAACCTTCACCATCTGCACCATTTGGGTCCTAGGTCTTTATGATGAATGGTGTTGCACCTATCTCTATTGCCACGCGTTCGAAGGATTACAACGAATCGCGTCAGGCACCGGGGAAGGCAGTTGCGGATGGTCCACCTCCCCCACCTATCTCCAGTTCATTGGAAATTGAGAAGCCTACTGCTGAACCTGTTGTGAGGCCACCTTCTAAAGGTGTTTTACGAAAGTCTTCCAACAATCCGAATGCCCATGCCGCTCAGCACTATAGTATTGTTGAGGATCTGGCACAGGTGCCTTCTGCCATGTCTGCATTGGAAGTTCTTCAAAGTTTTCCTTCACAACGGAAAGCTCTATTATCTGCGATCGGTGGAATCGATCCTGCTGATTCTAGTCTTCTCACCTTTGACTTAGAAAATTTCACCCCCCGACTTCCACATCAGAATCAGATCGCTCTTGTTATTCAAGTCGGGATCAACGGTCTTAACATCCATAGGGCTGTTGTGGATGAAGGTGCTTCTACCTGTGTCATGTTGTCCACTTGCTGGAAGGCCATTGGCTCTCCGGCCCTTTCATCGTCTCCCAATGCCCTAGAGGCATTCGATGGTCGGGAATCCAAACCCTTGGGTGTTCTCGAGAGTCTAGCGATTACTTTACAGGGGAAGATAGTCAACGTAGAAGTAGAAGTGGTTGACGCTAAGCTTAACTACAATATACTTCTTGGCCGCAGCTGGACTCATGCCATGTTATGCATGCCGTCCACCCTCTTTCGACTTATTAAGTTCCCTCACGAGGGCAAAATCGTTACGGTGGATCAGTTGTCTTTCTTCACCTCCACCTCCGAGAACAATGTTTTGTACGTGGATCAGATCCCAAATCCCCCTGACAGTGTGGGACCCGGTCTCTTCAAAGACCCCATCCTCATGGGTATTTTTCCCGCACCACCACCGCACACCGCTCAAATTAACATGATCTCTAGGTCTGACAACCCATGGCTCATCCCTACGCCTGAGCAGGTGACTGAGTTTGGAGAACAGATGCCCTTAACTCCAGTAGAGATTAGCTACTGTGAAATCGTCACCGCATCTGATCCTCCCCCTCCTCAGCATGCTCCCTTGAGCATGGCTTTAGACATCTATTCTCAATCTTCCTGGCTCGGTCAGGCTGATTCGCCTGATCCTCTCAAAGAGATTTTTCCTTCTAATGAAGCCATTGTAGAAACAATGTCTCTTGAGGAGCTGCCTTGGAGTGATGGACATCATCGTTCCTCGTTCATGCCTAGCTTGGGGGCAATGTCAGATTGTCTAGAGTGTAATGTATATGATCGTCTCCCTCCTGAGCCTCCTCTGTCGAGCTCACCAGAGCATAGTTCCTCTTCTTGTGTCAAGCTCTTAAAACAATGAAACAAGCAGCTTTGACGACAGTTCTTTTAAGTGTGTCAACCTTGTTAAGATAATGAAACACGAGCCTGTTCAATTCGAGTTTTGATAGATTTAGTTCAAATATATTTTTCAATCTTTAATCCATTTCCTATGGACTGAAGCTTGGGGGGTATGTACCTCAAATTGAGACACCATGCTGGGGGCATGCCCATCCTTTTCAAGCATAGTTTGTGTTTTAAGATTGCATAAAAATAAAACTCATTTCCAAGCATAGTGTACATAGGTGTGTATATTCATTTGTGTGCATGTGTGGTGTGGTGTGCGATGTAAACATCTTTCTGTTGATCGGGTCTTCCTGATTGTGCAGATGTCCATCCATCCGTTTGTTGGTTTCGCGGATGGTGCCTCCCGTAGTACTAGGAATCTGTCTTCGGCAGCCTGGGTAAACTACGATCTTGCTGGTGAGTTGGTTAACCTGCAAGGTGTGTGTCTGGGACGTGCTACAAATAACATCGCAGAATATAGTGCTGTGTTAGAATTATTAATTGAGGCTGTAAACCTTGGTATCCATGAATTACTTGTGTATCTAGACTCACAACTTGTAGTATCACAACTTAATGGTCATTATTCAGTCAGAAACCCATCCATTTTACATCTGTATCTGCGTATTCATTTACTGGAAAGGAACTTTGACTATATTACATATCAACACATACCCAGACATATGAATACATTAACAGATGCAGTGGCTAATTTGGTGCTAGATATACATTTGCGCAATTTGTAAAACAACATCACATATAAAAGAAAGATCCATCCAAAAATAGGTATATATATATATATATATATATATATATACATATATATATGTATACATATATATATATATATATATGCGCATATATATGTATACATATATATATATATATATATATATATATATATACCTATTTCTGGATGGATCTCTTCACATGTGATGATGTTTTGTTTATAAATTACGCAAATGTCTATCTAAAACCATATTAGCTACTGCATCTTTCAATGTATTCATATGTCTGGGTATATGTTGATATGTAATATAGTCAAAATTTCTTTCGATTAAGCGAAAATGCGCGGTCCCACCGGATCTTAAAATGGATGGGTTCATAATGACCATTAAGTTGTGATGCAAGTTGTAGTCCTAGATACACAAACAATTCCACGGATCCTGGGTTCTCACGACCTCAATTATGAGGAATTATAACCCAACGCACTGAGTCCGCGATGTTATTTGTAGCACGTCCCATACACACACCTTGCAGGTATCGGGTCTTCCTGATTGTGCAGATGTCCATCCATCCGTTTGTTGGTTTCGCGGATGGTGCCTCCCGTAGTACTAGGAATCTGTCTTCGGCAGCCTGGGTAATCTACGATCCTGCTGGTGAGTTGGTTAACCTGCAAGGTGTGTGTCTGGGACGTGCTACAAATAACATCGTGGAATATAGTGCTGTGTTAGAATTATTAATTGAGGCTGTAAACCTTGGTATCCGTGAATTACTTGTGTATCTAGACTCACAACTTGTAGTATCACAACTTAATGGTCATTATTCAGTCAGAAACCCATCCATTTTACATCTGTATCTGCGTATTCGTTTACTGGAAAGGAATTTTGACTATATTACATATCAACACATACCCAGACATATGAATACATTAACAGATGCAATGGCTAATTTGGTGCTAGATAGACATTTGCGCAATTTGTAAAACAACATCACATATAAAAGAAAGATCCATCCAGAAATAGGTATATATATATATATATAT
>JAXQQM020081313.1:0-168474 GCA_034641835.2 Pinus albicaulis
TTATCTATCAAATTGCCTTTAGATAAAGTTCCATTACTGTGTGTAGGAAATATATTATTTAATACATAATCAAGCTCTAAAAATTCTATTAATGAGAAATACCTAACACTCCTCAACAATCCGAGCACACCTTAAATTAATGCTTTGTCACACACTAACATTTCTTAGCACCTCACATGTGTTGGAACATATTTGTACCTAGAACATCTTGTCATGAAACTGACACACAAGCCCTTGGTGGCATGTGCTAGCACAACATGGAACTCTCCTAGCATGTTTTGGCATGCATGTAGTCCCTAGCATGCCCTGGAACACCTTGGTTGAATGCATTAACATACGTTAGCACTTGGAACACAATGCCATTTGGCATGTATTGGGACCTATTATTAGTATGACTATAATGCCCCTTTTGAAAAAGATAAAGTCTTGACTTATTAACCCTCTTATGTGTTCATTTCCTTAACTTTTAGCTTGGTTCTTCCTTTTGTTGCCTTCACACTTCTTGACACATATTGACATACCCTGGCACCCTAAACATCCTTAGCACCTGGCATGTATTGGCATATCTTTGCACTATTTGTCCCATATAATTAGCACACCCTGGAACTCCCTAGCACACTTTGGTAATTATTTACATGCCTTGATATTCCCTAGCATGCCTTACCAATTCTTAGCATACCTTGTCACTCCCTCCTTGGCATGAAAACTGGCACTCATTAACACTAGTCCCTCGCACACATTCCTCATATGAGTTAACTTCCATGAATTTTGACCTAGTGCTTCTTTAATGTTTTGTCCTAGTACTCCTTAACACTCTTCAACATGCATTAGCACTCTCTAGCACACCGTAGTAGTCTTCAACATGCCATTCCACTTCATAGCATGCATAGACTCCCTAACACATATTGGCGCTTGGCACGTGTTAGCACTTGGAAATTCTTAGCATGTATGGAACACGTTGAGATGCCTTAGTATGATTTGGCAAGGTTTAATATTAAATTTGTTTGAGATCAATTTTTGGAAAGTGTATTAGAAGCAACAAACAGAGACTTGGAACTTAGAATGCACAAATACTTTTCACTTGGCACCTATTGGCACCTAGTGTTGGTGTGACTAGCATGCCCCTCTTAGAAAAAGGTAAATTGATGACTTATTAAACCTCTTATGTGTTAATTTTCTTGTAGTTTAACTTGTTTCTCCCTTTTGTAGCCTTAATAGTCCCTGACACACATTGACACACCCTTGCACATCTTGGCATGCCCTATCACTTGGCACATCTTATCATGTTTGAAATTCCTTCGCACTATCTGGAACATCTTAGCATTCCCTAGCATGCATTAGCACTCATGTCCTCACATATGGCCTTTACATTTTTTCACGACTAGAGAAACCAATGAAGTCCTTAGATAGTGCAGTTGATGTGAAAACATTGGCCTGCTTCAACCACAACAACTTGACCAATTGCACCTACTACAAGTAGATTGTGCCTTGTTCACCTCAGAACTGCATATAACTCATATTATGCAACTCATTTCCAAGCTCAGCTTGTCCCACTTAAATATTTATGAAGACAAGGATCACATGATCTAGCCATGGCCATAAAAAACTAAGCAACATATCTTACACGGACAATATTTCACATGTATGTTCAGTTCATATAAACAATAGAACATTAACTGAGAGTTTTCAAGAACCAAAAAATTCACAAGGCACACAATATATAAGGTGCCACAAGTTGAGTGCCCCAAAACTTATACACAACAATGTACAATATCCAGTTATCTAGAATAGTTTAAAACACGAGCATGTAGCCAAAGTGTGCCACATCTCATATAAAAAAATAACTAAAGGGAAAATAATGTTGTGCCTAGCACAAAGTGATATCCCTTTGTCTAAAACTGCTATGTCGAGCCCCTTATAACAATCATAGGCTTGCCTCCTGTAAATCCTATTATAAAATTATCCTAACACACTTCGTCCTTAGCACACTTGAATTCGTTAACACTCCCCAGCATACACTCTTATTTGTTCCTTTCCATGCATTTTGACGTAGTTATCCCTTGATATGCCCTGACACTCCCTAACACTCTATTTCAGCATGCATTGACATTGTTCGACATGTGTTAGCATGCCTTTTCATTCCTTTTCTTGCCCTGACCCTCCCTAGCTATCATTCCCTCACAACTACCCTTACTTAATTTTCAACTTGGGAAACCAACCAAGCCCTCGCTTGACTACAAGAGCTTAACCAAGTTATAGTTACTACAAATAGACTATGTTGTTGAATTGTGTAGCTTGGGAGGTACTCCACAAGCGTAGTGAGATGGCTTTGTGTGAGTTTGGTCACAAAAGGCTTTGTGGGAATAGAAGCCGAGCAAAGGGATTTTGGACGCAATACAGGGTTTAAAATCTAAAAGAAAATTAAAAAGGAAAATTAATGTTTCCTAATGTCTAAGTGGATAAAACCTATAAGTTGATCTAGAGGGTTCCTAAGAGGTCTAGGAAAAAATATTTAAGGATCCCTTACGATGAAGGAAATACCATCAAGTGAGAAGGAGCTCATTTGATCAAGGGGACAAAAAGAGATGTAGTTCTAAAGAGGCCATGATCATTATCATGTCTCACATTTATTAAGATGCCACGGTATTCTTTGGCATGGTTTAATATTAAAGTTATTTGAGATCAGTTACTGGAAAATATAAGAGAAGTAACAGAGGATGATTTGGCACTTAGAATGCACTAACACTTGGCACTTGACACTCATTTCCACCTAGTGTTGGTGTTCATAACATGCTCCTATTGGAAAATGTAAATTGATGACTTATTAACCCTATGATGTGTTCATTTCCTTGTATTTTAAATTTTTTCTCATTTTTGTTGCCTTGATAGTCCCTGACATGTATTGTTACACAATTGCAGATCTTGGCATGCCTTAGCACCTGAAACATCTTAGAATTTTTGACATGACTTCGAACTATCTGGCACATGTTAGCATTCCGTAGCATGACTTGGCGCTCATGTCCTCACAAATAGCCTTATATTTTTTCACAACTTGGGAACCCAATCAAGTCCTTAGCTACTCCATTTCATGTGACATTGGTCTGCTTCAGCTATGACAACTTGATCAATTGCACCTACTATAAGTAGATTGTGCCTTGTTCACCTAAGAACTTCCTATGCCTCATCTTAGGCTAGTCATGTCCAAGCTAAAATTTTCCCACCTAAGAACTTACCTAGACAAGGATCACATCTAGCCATGGCCATAAAACAACTAAGAAACATAGCTTACATAGACAATATTTCACATGTATGTCCAGTTCATATAAATAATAGATCATTAACTGAGATTTTGCAAGAACCATAAGATACACAAGACACACAAGATATAGGTCAGCACAAGCTGAGTTCCCTAAAACTGATACACAACAATGTACAATATGGAACTCTCTAAAATAGTTTAAAACATGAGAATTTGGCCAAAGTGTGCCACATGTCATATAAAAATAATAGATAAAGGAAAAATAGTGTTGTGCCCAACACAAAGTCTCCCCTTGTTTAAAAATTCTTTGTCAAACCCCTTATCACAATCATAGGCTAGCCTCTTACAAATCCTATTATGAAATTTTTCTAACACACTTCATCCTTGGCACACTTGAATTCATTGACACTCCCTAGAACACATTCTTATTTGTTCATTTCCATGCATTTTGACCTAGTTCTCCCTTGTGATGCCTCAACACTCCTTAACACTCCTCAACATGCAATGACATTGTCCAACATGTGTTAGCATGCCTTTTCATTCCTTGGCATGTCCTAACCCTTCCTAATTATCATTCCCTCACAACTACCCTTACTTAATTTTCAACTTGGGAACCCAACCAAGTCCTCGCTTCACTATAGAAGCTTGACCAAGTTATGATTACTACAAATAAAATATGTTGTTGAATTATGTAGCTTGGGAGGTACTCCACAAGCCCAGTGACATGGGTTTGTGTGAGTTTGACCACAAAAGGTTTTGTGGGAAAATAACCCAAGAAAAGAGGCTTTGGACCCGAGATGAAGTTTAAAATCTAAAATAAAATTAAACAGAAAATTAATATTTCCTAAGGTCTAAGTAGATAATGTTCATAAGTTCTAGAACGTTCTTAAGAGGCCTAGCTAGGAAAATCTATTTAAGGAGGCCTTAGTATGAAGGAAAGAACATCAAGTGAGAAGGAGCTCATTTTATGAAGGAGGCTAGGAGAGATGTAGTCCTAAAGTAGGTCAAGTTAGAGGGCTGAGTAAGCTTTGCTAAAGGGAGGCCATGATCATCCACCATGAGTGAGATCATCATGTGAGGGTTCACAAGAATGTCACATACCTTAATGGGTTTGAGATATGAAGTAGGATGCCATATTATTGGTTCTCTTAGGGCAGATAAAGCTGAAGAGAGGCGACTCATGAGAATTTGGGCATGTGATTTTAGTGGTGTTTCTGTGTGAATTCCGCATCAAATTTTGAAATAGTAGAGAGGGTTGAGACCCTACCTTATGGCGGTTACTAGGTTTCAAGGTCTGTGATAAATACCAACACAAATGGAGGAGGGTCTACACTAGAATTTAAGGCCAGAACAGAAGTAGTCATAGGTGTAATATTGACTGAGGTAACCGTAGTTTGAGGTTCATAGAGATCTAAAGTTTAGGTCAAGATTCAGTCAAAGAAATTACTAGAGTCTATGGATCCATATGAGCTGGGCCGAGTCTCTTATGGAGGAAAGAGTTGTCTTTTTTTCTATGAGTGGATATGGTTTGTTCTAAAGAAATTAGAATATAAGTATATAGGAACTTGACAATTCTTAGCATGTGCTTGGATGCCCTGGAATTCATTGGCATGGTTTAAGATAAAAATTATTTGAGATCAATTATTCACAATTAATATAGAAGTAATAGAGGATGATTTGGCACTTAAGACATGATAGCACTTGGCCCTTGGCATGTATTGGCACTAGTGTTGGTATGCCTAGCATTCCCCTATTGAAAATGTAAGGTCATGAATTATTAACCCTCATATGTCTTCATTTATTTGCATTTTAACTTGGTGTTCCCTATTGTCACCTGACACTCCTTGACATGTGTTCACATAACCTAGCACCTGACACATATTTTCATGCCTTAGCACATGACATGTCTTGGAATTCCTGGCATGCATTGGAATTCCTTAGCACTATTTGGCACATGTTAGCACACCATAACATTTTTTTACATGCCCTATAATTCCCTAGCATGCCTTGTCACTCCCCCCTTGACATGCCTAGCACTTGCTAGCACTCCCCGACATACCCTCTTCTTCATTCATTTCCATTCATTTTGACTCAATTATCTATGTTTTATGGGGTTCATGTCTATAAAGAGTTTCATTAAGAGAATAAAAAAATGACCACACCATTACTGACATAAGTAATTGCAAGATTCTACTTGAATGACATTAGAAAACTATACAAGAGATTTTAAGAATGACATTTTTAGGGATTTTTTAATGGTGTGGGAATGGTAAGAAGTGAGTGGTAAATATTGTGATTGTCTTTCTCATTAAAGTGCTTATCCTTATGAGATACTCTTCTTGATAAAAATACATCCTCTTCATGCTTACCCTCAAACTCTTAATCAAGTCTCAAAATAAAGGCCAACTTGCACAATGAGGAAAGGCATGTTGGTATATGGTGTGCTAAGTGACTGGGTGAGAGTGTTAATGTACTATGAGAGGGACTGAACCATTTAATTTGTGTCCTCTGTGGATGACATGATTTAGGTGTGTTTCATGGAACCACAGGGCCACTAGAAAGGTTGTGTAAGCTATAG
This sequence comes from Pinus albicaulis, assembly GCA_034641835.2. Taxonomy (NCBI): domain Eukaryota; kingdom Viridiplantae; phylum Streptophyta; class Pinopsida; order Pinales; family Pinaceae; genus Pinus; species Pinus albicaulis. Next base: position 5,838 of record JAXQQM020081313.1, read on the forward strand.
CCCAACATAATCAATGCCTTGAGAGAAATCTGTGGAGAGGGATCAAAATAAATTATATTAGTGAGTCCACCAAAAAATATTTACTAGAGAGTGAAACCATGGTGATCAATGCCACAGATGGAGTCTTTTGAGTTGGGCATTTTTTTTTTTTTAATTTTTTTGAAGTGTCACTAAATTGGTGGAATTCTCAAATTCATGACATTGTAAATTATGTAGGACTTTTGTTGCTTTTGTTATAAAGGCTAAGGTTTGCAAGGAGAATATAGTGTTTGTAGGGTGTTAGGGAAAAGAAGCATCAATTTCTAGCTCTTTTATATACTAAAGAGTATTGATGATATGAGTAGTTGATATGGATTATATGACATTGAATCCACCTTGAGATGGAGGTTGTTATGTGTTAGAGAAATTAAGGAGATGGAAGTTAAACAATTTCTCTTATCATGACATTATATTATGATGTTTTGTTATTATTATTTGTTCTTTAAATTTATCTTTTCTTATCATCAAGGGTAATGCCAATGAAAAAATATAAGAAGACACAAGATGTAGACACATGACAAGGCAAAACCCCACGCTTTAGGGAAACCCTGGTCAAAATTATTCCTTTAGTAGACTTAAGATGAGACGACCAAGAACTTTAGACTATAGACTTCCTCCATCAATTCATCCCTTCATTGTGTTAGCACTAAGATCTCCATGACACCGAGATCTCCTTTTCTTGCACCTAAACTCCATCCTCATTAACTTGACCGAGTTTAAGATATCAACATAGCACCGAGCATCATTACTGAGAACATAAAGCATCATCATAACATTGAGCATCATAATTGAGATCACCAAGCATCTTCATAGCATTGAGTATCATATCATAGCACTGATTCTATGATAGATCTTTGTTCACACTGAGGTATTCATATTTTGCTGCAACATCATAGCATGGAAGCTACCTGAATGATACCATAGATGGTTGCCTGAATTTTGTAACAGGTTCGAGACCTTATCCCTCGACACTAAACCTATGATCATGATCCAAACTATATCTGTGGTCTGAAACTTCAGAGATGTCCAAATTTTTTTGGTATAAATGCAAAAATATACCCCTATATATATAATTGTTTCCAATAGTTATTGAGATGTCATGACAGTGTGAAGTGTTGTGTCTTGATTTGAGGTCACTTGAAGACTGATTGCGGACGACATAAGGAGGAAAATTTGATGAATTGTATCACTTGACTTGAGGGTTGTATTTGGAGTAGATTTTGAGGATGATGAACTTGACGAAGATGACTTCATGGAGGAGCCTTTTGACAACCTAATGTTACATTATTTAAAAGCCCAAAAATTGTATCAATTTAAATTTGTAACAACTAACCTAGAAGTCCAAAATTGGGACCTTAATCTAAATATGACCCAAGCATGAAACCCATGATTTAGTAATTCATTTAATAATAATAATGACTTATTTTGACAAATACACTAATAATGAAGACCAAACCTAGTTACATTCTTCAACATTATGATTCCTAGTGCCTCATCCTTCTTCATGTTGATGAAAAATTTTTATTAGTTATCCCTTGGATAAGAACCACCATTTTCGTAAAGTCCTATAACTCTTCACTTTTCAACAATGTTCCCATATCTTGTGCCCAAATTCCATAATTGTGTCCATTAAAATTTATAATATCTAGCTTGAAACTCATAATGTTGACCCACTGATTTGATCCTAGATTTATTTTGCAATTAGAAACCTCAAACCAATCCACTAAACAAATATGACTTTTTAAGAGCATCTACAACTTGCATAAGACTTGTAGGAAACATGCCACATCTCAAACCATTAGTTTTAATACCATGTTGGAGAATCGAGGGGTTTTGTATATTAGAAAAATCGTATTCTAAAATAGAGGCGGTGTATAAATACATTGTTACAACACCTAATAACAACCAAACATAATTCAACATACTAAGAACTACATCCAAGGAAAATATTTAATAACATGGCAACTGGGTCACATTTCCAGATGGGGCTTCCACCACAAATGGTGTGAGGTCTAATTGGTACTTCATATCGGGGAGACACCCTACATGTTGGCGAGATCCAACACCATCAACAAGTTCCATGCTCTTTGATGCCTCCCATGGTTCCACCCTGAATATTGGAACCAAAAACTTTTGGTTCTTCTCTTTCAAGATAACACTTGGAATGTCTTATAAAGGTTCTATTGTTGGGTATGGATTCGTAAAGGGCTATTTAAAGTTATTCCTTTTAAAGTTGAGGGAACCTAGGTTGAGGATATTTTTAAATCCTTTGAAGGGGGCTTTGGACCTAATGTCCTAGGGGATAGGGGGCCTAAAGGGAAGGAAAAAATATTAATTGATAGGGTAACCCCCAACAATGGTGATAAGGGGATTAGGGGCCCCATTATCAAAACCCATAATCCATTAGACCATAACTACTGAATCCCCTATCCCGTCAACCCCCAAGCCATAATTCCTTGAGTCCTACACTCATAACTCATAACCCTGACACCTAGAACATCTTAGCATGTTTCCCCGACCTCTAAGAGACCTTAACACTACCTATCATACCTTGTCACTCCCTCCTTAGCATACCCGAAACTCACTGACACTTCCTATCATAAATTATTATTTATTCATTTCCATGCATTAATTTGACCTAGTTATCTCTTGTGTTTCCCTTTAACTCCCTAAAACTTCTTATCACCTGTTGGCACACCTTGGCACCTGGCACATCTTGGTCGCATGTTGCCCTCACACTCTAGCATGCCTTAGCACTGCCTAGCATACCATGTCACCCCTTCCTTAGCACACCTGAAACTCACTAACACTCCCTATCACATACTATTATTCATTCATTTCCATGCATTTTGACCTAGTGATCCCCTGATTTTCCTTAGGATTCACTAATACCCCTTCACACACATTGCGACACCTTGGCACTTCATACATCTTGGCATGCTTCCCTAGCACTCTAACATGCCTTGGAACTATCTAGCATACCTTGTCACTCCCTCCTTATCACACTTGGAACTCGCTAACACTCCATATCACACACTCTTATTCATTCATTTCCATGCAATTGAAATTGGTGCTCTCTTATATTTCCCTAACACTCCCTAGCATGTGTTGGTTCCACACCGTAACACCTGCCACATATTGGCATTCCTTAGGACTTGACATGTATTGGCATTCATAACATGCCTTGGAACTATATAACATGTGTTATCACTTCATGGAATTCCCTAGCACACCTCTAGTTGGCATGCCCTTATAGATAGCCTTACCTTTTTTGTGATTTGGGAACCCAACCAAGACATTGAAAAAATAGTGTTGTTCCTAGCCCAAAGTATCCCTTTTTATGAATCTACTTTTTTCCAACCCCTTATCATAATCGTAGTCTTGCCTCCTACAAGTCCTATTATAAAATTATCATAACACTCTTTGTCCTCGAGACACCTGAAATTTGCTGACACTCCCTCACACACACTCTTATTCGTTCATTTCCTTGCATTTTGAACTACTTCTCCCTTCTGATGCCCTAACACTCCCAAACACTCCTCGACATTTATTGACAGTATCTATAATTTTCTAGCACACATTTTCATTTTTTGGAACGCTCTGACATTCCTTAGCTATCATTCCCTCACAACTACACTTACTTTTTTTGTAACTTGGGAATCCAACCAAATCCTTCCTCGACTATAACAACTTGGCCGAGTTACAATTACTACAACTATACTATTCCTTGTTCATCGAAGAACTTCCTATAACTCATGTTGAATCTAAAATCATACAACTTAAAAATTTACAAGGACAAGTCTCACATTCAATCATGATCATAAAACAACCAAGCAATATATTTTACATCTTGATGTGCCATAACACCTAGCAGATCTAACACTCCCTTAACACTATGTGTCATGTGTTAGTATACTTTTCATTCCCTAACATGCTTCACTCCCTAACACACCCTAGCACTGCCTCACTCTCGCTGACACTCCTCGTTAGACTCTTATTCATTCATTTCCATGAATTTGAAACTAGTGCTCCATTATGTTTCCCTCACACTTGGACCCAACACACCCTAGAATGTGTTGGTGCCACACCCTGGTGTTTGGCACATCTTGGCATGCCTTAGCACTTGGAATTTCTTGGGATGCTTAACATGCCTTTGAACTATATATAATGTGTTAGTACTTCTTTGCATTCCCTGGAACACCTTGGCACTCCCTAGATGCCATGCCCTCATAGATAGCCTTTTTCTGCGACTTGGGAACCAAACTAAGTCATTGGAAAAAAAATTTGTTCCCAACCCAAAGTCTCCCTTTCTTTGAAACTGCTTTGTCCATGCCTTATTTTGAACTTGTGTTTCCCTTTCACTCCCTAAAAATTCTTAGCACCTGTTGGCACACCTTGGCATTTGGCACATCTTCGTCACATGTTGCCCTGGAACACTAGCATGCCTCAGCATTGCCTAGCATACCATGTCACTCATTCATTAGCACACCTATACCTCACTAACACTCCCTGTCACACACTATTATTCATTCATTTCCATGCATTTTGAGCTAGTGATCCCCTGGGTTTCCTTAGAATTCACTAACACCCATTAACACACATTGGGACACCTTGGCACTTCGTACATCTTGGCATGCTTCCCTAGCACTTTAAAATTCCTTGGCACTACCTAGCATACCTTTTCACTCCCTCCTTCACACACTTGGAACTTTCTTAAACTCTGTATCACACACTCTTATTAATTCCCTTACATGCAATTGAAATTTTTTCTCTCTTGTGTTTCCCTGACACTCCCTAGCATGCAGTGGTGCAACACCCTAACACCTAGCACATATTGGCATTCCTTAGGACTTGACATGTATTGGCATGCATAACATGCCTTGGAACTATCTAGCATGTGTTATCACTTCTCGGGGCTCACACCTTTGTCTATGATTTACTTGAATCTAGGGGATTTCACCACATATACGGGGGCAATAAATCATTCATTTTTCTTTTTCATTAAGGATTTCAACATCACAAGAATTTGATACCACTTTAGGGTCCATTGATGCTAACAAAGGCAAAGGTCATTGAATATTCTTTCTTTTCATGTGCTTTTATTGATGAATAGTCCAATGGACAATGAATACTCTTGAAATTGGGTGCTTTAAATGTAGGAGAAAAATTCAAGCACTAACACATCATATGATTCAATAAATGGATCAACAATGCTTATTTCGTCTTTGCATAACTGTAAAATATATTTCCTGTAATGGAGTATCTCAACCACATCTTTCATCCTATTGTGCATTTCATTGCATAATGACATGACAATTATAGTTAAGTACAATATCACTGAGAAAATAAAGTTGCATTATCAAGCAGAGGGAATTAAAGGGAAGTCTATTTTTTCCAAAATGTAGAGCTAGTGATCAAAGCGGCTTTACTTGGTGAATATGCTTAATGACCAGATGAAGCATTGTGCTACTTTACTTGGTGAATGTGCTTGATGAAAAGCTGAAGCATTGTTCTTACTGAAGATCAAGGCAAAACCCTACACTTAGCATCAAGAATAATAATTAGTGACGAGTGTAGGGAGAAGTAAATCAATGGTAAAGGGTTTCCCACTCTACAAAGGAAAGGGCATGTTGTGTACAATTACAATTTCTTGATGTCCTATGTTGGACCTTGAAGAAGACATATGAGGGGTTCACTTGGAGTCCCTCTAGCATAGTTTGTGAATCTTGAGAAAATGAATAACCTAACCACCACAAAAGGGAGAATTTATTTCCATGCAAGAGGAACACTAAACATGTTGTATTTGATAATACTCACATAAAGAAATATAAGTCAGACATTCAATCCATTTTTTCATCACATGTTAGAATAACCTAGTCCACTCACATTTGAAAAGAAGCTAATGAGCCTATAGTTACACACTCAATCACAATAGTGAAAAAATAATAATAAAAAATTATAAACAAAAGATAAATGAACCTAACACTAATCACATCATAATATAATATAATGACAAGTTAAATGTCTACACCTTTAATTTCTCTTCATTTCTAACAACACTAGAAACCATACTAAAATTTCATTACATCATTTTACTAGAAACCATACTAAAATAACATTACACCATTTTAAAAAACATAAACTGTGAAAAATTTGTGAATAAATAAATGAACACAAAATCCTTTGGACTACCACAACTTTATAAAATGGACAATTCCAAATTCCTATAAACCATTACTACGAGAGTTGAAATTTCAATCAGCTCAATTTCACTTCCAAGTTGGACCACTGACAAATTTTGAATGGTGACAATCTAGCAACCTACATCTAGTTGTTTAGTCAAAATTTTAGTCAAATTTGTTTAATTAATATTGTTAAGATCGATTGCAAGAGATTTGAAATAAGGCCTTCAGTTAGAATCCCTTTTTTTTCCGTCTCTGGGAAGGAATTTCAAGCGAAAACGAAGATCCAAAATAACAGCCAACGAGATTGATTGCAAGAGATTTGTAATAACAATCCCTTCAGTTAGAATTACGAGGGAAAATGCTGATCTGAAATACCAAGCATCGAGCACATCATATCTGATCACTATGAAGATGAGCATCATCGACATTCTCACATGGGTGGACGCCATCTGCAACAAGTATGAGGGCACGATATTGAAAAACAGAGGGAGAATCGGATCTCTAGCAATGATGTCTTCGTCAAGATTTATACTGTTGTTGAGTTTGACATTGAGGCCACAAAGAAGGTTAGTAAGCCCTAAATTTCCCCTGGCTTGATTTTTAAAATGTTGGGAAAAGCTGTGAAATTCTATGGCTTTTTTGGTACCAGAAATGCGAGGATGTTGCGAAGTAGAAGAACAGGGCAGTGGTCACGACCTTGAATGCTAAAATTCGACAGAAATTTAGGGCATTACAAGTGTTCAAAGATTCGAAGTGCATTTTAGGGCTTTCTCAGGGTTTTTTATATTTTCTCTTCAATTTCTCGATATTTTAATGGCGTAGCAGCCTTTTCATCCCAATGTTGAATCTTGAATGGCATAGTTCCAGGTAGCCTAGATTCGAACATGTTTCAGAGTAGCACCTGTTCCAGAAAACAAATTGGTAAGGAGGCTTTAAAAATCCACTTGTCAGAATATTGCACATTTTATTTCAAATTTACACCAAAAACATCACTGTAATTTTCTAGAGTTACAAAATCGTAATATTATTTTACTATGTTCCTGCATTAAGGGAATCAACGGGATTACTTTTATCATCATAATATTAAATGTATGTAAGACAAAAGTATTTGTTACTATATCCCTACTATCCAAAACATCAACTATTGTCTATTGAGCAACATCTTCAACCACTTTCTTACGAATACAAGACATGTTGAATCCATATAAATTTCCCAAAACGATAGATTAGTTCCACCTTTTCCAATATTAGCCACATACATCTTAGCTATGTCCAGAAGGATTGATCGACCAAGTTTCAACCAATGATCACGGACATAAATAACTGAGTTGAGCAATGATTCATAAAATAGGTATTATCCCATCCACTCACTCACTATCCCATTTACACTTTGACTTTCAATTGCCATGCATTTATCAATATCTTTTATCATGCCGTGGAATATAGTAATAACTCCACGCGAGTTCTAAATTTTGGCAGTCTCACTCTCCTCTTTGAGAATTTTATTTGCTTTTGCAACCTGACCAGCTACATATGCCATCTTCTCACTTGCTTCAACTACAATTACTTTTGAAGCTCCTGCCTGAGTTGGAAATAAACTTAAAATTGATGTTCCAAATCCAACATCCATAACCACAATGCACTTAAAAAGAGAATTATTGTTAAAAATAGCTCCCTTGTATGCATTCATCCATACCTGGTCACTAAGAAATTCCCTGTGAATTGCAAACCAACTATAAGCACCAATGTAACTCTCATTGATGCTCTTAATTTAATTTTCTTCCACATTTGCAAAAGTTACCTTGGATCTTTTATCCTTTGTCTTCATGAGAGAATATTATTGAGAATTTTGTTTTGTTGTGATTAGACCATTGGACTTATTATTATTCGAATTGAGATCATACACTTATTTTCTGTTATTAGCTACACTAGCGCCTATAACTTTACCATATGCCTCTCTGGTGCTAAGATGAGTAAGAGCTAAATCTCAAAGTTCAACCTAGATAGTATTGGCTAAGTCATTAAAGTGAATGTGGATCTTATTACAAGCTTTCAGTAGGCCATGCCAAGCAACATCTCCAGACCTCTTCCTTGATGTGCTTAGGAATATACCTATCTCCAACACCTGTGGTGCATTACTTTGGGTATTTGGCTGCACCTCATCCCTTAGCCTACATCCAAAGATTCTAAGTCCCAATTATGGAGAAATCAAGGTTTACCATGAAGTTCGAAATATAAAGAATGCTCATTATGGAACCGTTTTCCTCCACATACCACATAATGCAACTAGATTCAGACCCAGAATGACTGAAATAGTGAATAGGATACACCCACTCAAATCTAAATTGTAGTTTCAGACCCAGAATGACTAAAATGGTGCATAAGATACACCCACTCAAATCTAAAATCTTTGCGCAGTGAACACTCAAGGGTATTTATTTGAAAATAGTGAATCAACAAATTTCTCTAAAGTAATACAAACGTTTCACATTTTAAGTCATATTACTCAAAATAACAAGAGTTTATATGAACTAATCAAAAAAAGCTTATATTTTTCTTAACTGTTCACATGTCAACAACACAAATGTGTGTACATGTATGTTTCTTCATTTATTTACAGTAGATTTATTACCTTGATCAGGCAGTTGAACATCTGATGTGTCTTTGCCACTTCAACGGCATCACCTATATAGCTCAACATTGGATCAATCGAAGTTCTAATTCAAAATATTTTATGTAAAACATAAAAAATTTCAATTTAGTATTATTTTATTCTATGCATCCCTAAAATTCGTTTTTGGTTGGTCTGGAGTGCATTTCTGGAACCGGAAAACCAACCTGCAATCATTTCTTGGTTGTTGTGCATCTTTTACATTAAAAAAAATATTTTGAAAAATGTTCCAAAAAGTTCCCACTAACCCTAACATATCAAAAAAAAATCTTTGATGCTGAAGAAACTATCACAAAATAGATGACAGACTTATGTCCTTACAAAATTGAGAACCAAACTAGCTCAATAAAGCACTTTAGCATGGCTTATTGGGAATCTTTTCCACAACATGAGGAAAAATGTAACATTTCCACAATTCGAGGTTTTGCTAATTCTCTTCCTTTTCTCATATAACTTCCAATAATGTGAGCAAGTGGGAAACATATCATATCCGTGCTTCAATAATAAAGAGTATCCTTAACACCGAGTCATCTAGCATATACCCTATTTTAATTTTTCGACCATTACATGGCATTATAGACACCATCATGTCCCTTATCACTCAAACATTGAATATGCAGGGCCTATACAGCATCTTAGACATTTAAAAAGGGCCAAAATTAGTGAATTCAACACCCTCAGTGTAAATGCCCTAAGTTTCACCTGCCACTAGTTGCCACCAATATCATTGATTTTTGCTTCCAACCTAGTGTAGCCCAAACCAGCCAAGCCTCAAACATTTCAAATACCACCATCTTCCACCAAGGTCACTATTTTTGCTTCCAGTGAAGATGAACAACCTATGCAATAGGTTTAGAACTTAAAAAACAACCAAAATCATTGAGTTCAACCCACTAAGTGTCAATACCCTCAGTTTCGCCCGCCACCAAGGTCATTGGTTTTGCATCCAAACCAGTGTGGCCCACACTGGACAAGCCTAAAACAATTTCACCTATCACCAGTTGCCACCAAGGTCACTAGTTTTTATTCCAAAACAATGTGACCCAGACTAGACAAGCCTCAAAACGGACATTGCAGTGTGTAGGTAACCAAAGAAACAAATCATACATAGGGTTGACTTTATTTAAAGTGTTTTGGAAGGAGGAACCTTAGAAGGTTTCATGTAGGATGGAGGGACCTTTTTCCATTGTTGTGAATTTTTTCTCTGATAAAGTCTACAGTAGTGAGAATTTTCGAAGTCTCCCCCCCCTTCCATTGTATTATGATGCCTTTTCTCTGCACTTTTCCGTTCATAATAAAAATATTTGTGGGAGGATATACTAGTAGGAATTAGCATATTTTTTGGCACAATAATGTCCAAGTGTGATTTCCACATGTATTTGAGTGACATGGCTTCCCCCTATGGATTTACATCTTCTCCCCTTGTTTTTATTTTGATTTTTGGGTGTTGCACGGGTTTAGAAAAAAATAAGAGGAATAAACTTTAGAGTATTCCCATTTTGATCTTGCACAAAAGTCGATCAAATTATCCATGGAATTACTTCTCCTTAAATGAATGACACTCTAGGAAATTATATTGTGTTATAAGATCAAGAAAATGCTTTGCTTCCGTATAAACAAGATTGACTGTAATCTAAAGTGATAGTTAATTTGAAAAAACTCAGCGTGACACTCTTTAACAACTGATTAATGTTGCTACAACTACAATGTTAAAATTCCAACAACATGAGAAAGAGTGCTGATCCATGAAAAACTTTCGATTCTACTATTTTATTATATGTTTTTCAGGTTTTTGTCATTGATTTGTAGTTCCATGTGTTATTGATGTGCAATGCTACTATTTTATTTTAAGTATTTTTACTTTATTTAATCCCTGGATGGGGTATGCTCCTAATACATTCATCTAAGAACTATCTTTCTTTTATTGTATACTTATTGAAGTTGTGGCTTGCAAGGGTGCTTCCTCCTTTTCCAGTGCAGTAAGAAAAAATTAGAGCCATGGAAAGGCATTGTAGTTGGAATTGAACTGAGGATGTCTTTTGAGCAGTTTATTCTCCTTGACACTCAAGTTTGTGTTGGAAAATTTAAAAAAATTATTGTAGATTGCCCTAGCAATGAATATGCATATCATATATTTGGGCTTGCTTCTCTTAAAATTACTCTCAGACAATCATGTTTGGCGTTTAATATTCCAAGCTCTCTTGGGCCAAGAAAAATCTATACTCGGAGAATCCATTAAACAGCTTTTGGAGAGAAAAATTTTGTTATTTGGTTATATAAAGAACCTTTAACTATGAGGTTGTGTGGAAAAAATGTTGTGAGAACTTAAGTGATTGACCCTCTTCGACCCCTGCCAAAGCAAGGAATGTTGTTGGTTGAAGGCCAAGGACTTGTAGAAGTCCAAGAGAAGACCGAAAATTGATGAAAGAGGATTTAGGAAGCCACCTCCCCATAGATAAAATATGATTTTTACCTCTCTTTATTTATCAATAGAATATCTACTTTCCTCATCCCTGAGTCTACGTCCAGTGATGTTGGGATTATTGAATTTTCATTTATATACAATTCAGTTACAGTTTAAGCACTTCATGATAGCTAATGAATCTCATTCAAATTAAAGATTGGTTTTACATAACCTTATTTAGAATCAACACTTTTATTATCTATTGCAATATGAGGCTGAGCATATTTTCATTTAAAAGTAGTTTTAAAAAAACTCTTACCTGTGATGCTTTTATTGCAGTTTGACTTAGACTTCAAAAATGCATTTAGAAAGCTTAATGTTCAACCAATTTATTAAAAATTAGTCATTAATTCAACATAATCAAGACATTTTTGAAAATTACGGAGAATCAAATCCATGTAGATTGTTATTCTGAACTGCAGATTTAAATGCTAGAAAATGAATGATTACTATTACATTTTTGTTTTCAGTTTGTTTTTTTGAATTGACTATTTATGGATATTCGAGTCGGTAAAGTTGATCTCACTTATGAAATGAACTTCATATATGAGTCTTCAAATAAACATATACCTTGCTACAGAGTTATGAATGAGGTTGGGAGTCAGACTTCCAATGATGGCTTCAATCACATGATCTATGTTCTTATTAATATTTAATGAGCTCCATTGCTCTGATGGGGAACTTATTTAATGTATATATAATCATCAGTGTATCTGCGACATCAATATCCATAATTTTGGTGTTTGACATATTAGCAAGGACTTGGAATTGAAAACGTATGAAGGGTATGGTAACCCTTCAAGTTATGGAAACCATATTTTATGAAGCACAGAGGCAAGGTAGACTTCCTTTCTATCTTACGTGTAATAGAGAAGATGGCATCAGTATTGCATCAACAACAACTTTGAATTTTAAAGATGTGGTCTTTTCCTAGGTACATATTTTGATCAAGATGTGTTAGTTTAGAAATTGAGAATAAAAATGTTTTCCGAAAAATTATCTTAATTGGCTTCTTCAGTGCTAAAGACCTTGGTTGGGAATGGAATATTAAATTGTATGGTTGTTCTGAAGCAAGAGGTAGCCTACCAAATTCCTATACACTATGGATTTGCAACATTTTCATATAGATAAGAATACCACTTTTAAACCAACCCTAGTACCCCACCAGGGTTATGAATTCTTTCATTAACAAGCACCTTCAGGTCTATATTATTCCTCTAGAAGGATTTTATAGATGGTAGAATGTAATGCCAAAATACTTAAGAGTATAGTAAGCTTAACTGAAATGGTTGATGTTTTTAATGTGTGTAGTATCGAGAACTAGGAGTACTTGGTGTAGTTTCACAATGCAAAAATTTACAAACCAGTGCTTTGGGAATCGTTCTGATTGTGGAAAAGGGTGCCAGATGCCTATCCATTACGAGTTCAATGGATTGAATTGCTTCAATATATCATCCCCTATAGTGTAAGGGTATTCTCCACTTGAATGGCTTTTATCTTTATAAATTTACCTATCAGGTATGTTGTTCATTTTGTTTATTTTTTAATAATATTTTGGGCTATTTGCAAGTTCTTACTGCATTCCATGTATCCTGTGCATATTCCAGGATAGAACTTCCTCATTCAATAGGTGCAGAAGATTCCCTAAAAATGGACAAGAGGAAATCTTATGCAGTAACCTTTTTGGTGATTGTGGCATGACTGAGGTCAGTCTCAGCTCACAACTATCACATTTTTACTAGCACGGTTCCTAATGTCAGTTAGAAATGTTTATTGCTTCTAACTGATGCATTTTTCTCTTTTTTTCTTGGGAGATTGCCATGCTACCTTAAACTTTGCAACAGATATGGACGTTCCAGTTATATTTATTTGTCAAAATAATGGATGGGAAATCAGTGCTACATCTTCAGAACATTTCAGAAGTACTCTGCATATTTAATAATTTTTTATGCCTATTTGTTTCTAATACTATTATCTCTTCTATAAGAGCCCTCTAATTTTATTTTCTATCTGTTACCTATTTTTTGGCAATTTCCAGGTGATGGTGTATCTTTTATAGGAAAAGGTTATGTGATAAGAAGCATTTGTGTAGAGTGGAATGATTTAGTTGCTATCTACTATGCAAATAGAAATGCGCAACAGATGGCAATTGATGACTGTATTTTATTAGATTCTAGAGTTTGTTGGCCCCTTCAATTTCTGCTTGTCGGTCTTCTAGTTAGTCCTCTGCCAATCTACCCAAGAGAACATAGATATTCATAACTGAAGGAACAGAAATAAACAATACTAACTCTTGAGCCTCACCTAGACCATCAAAACAAGGCATACTGTGCTAATCAACAAAGCAATTAGAAGTGGGAAAACCTCTTACATCTTATTAATACTACTGAGTTGATAATGAATTACATTAATAGTTTTTTTATCATATTCTCCACAAATTCACATCAAGTATAGTTGAGGCATGATATTGCATCATCCACTTTGGTCAAAATGCTCCCAGTAACCAGTTTTATTCAATAGTAGTTCTTGGATAGATATTAACGTGCATTTGGAAATTGTAGCAAGCATCATTGTAGGGAGAGTACATTAGGATTGCAGGTTGACAACTCTCAGTCTTTGTAGACAGGTTACATTAGGATACATTACAATTTCAAGTTCACCACCCTCAGTCTTTGTAGAGAGGGTACAATAGGATACTTTAGGATTTCAAGTTGACCACCCTCAGTCTTGTTTCTGTTTCACATTCTACACGTTGTATTAGTTCATTGGGCCTTAGGGGTAGTTGAAATTCCACACTCATGATTTGGTTTGAGTCAGTTAGCTTTGGTTATGCTAAAGTTTTATTTGTTAGTGAAGTTGAGACTAACCAGGCTACGATCATCCATATTGTTTAGCGACCCAATTTTAGTCAAACCTAAGTAATATTAGTTGTTCGATCGGTATTAATCTGCATTTGGAAATTGGAAAATATATCATTCCAGAAAGGGCACATTAGGATTACAAGCTAGCCATCCTCAGTCTTTTTTAGTCTAAATCAAAATAACTAGTTGACTGAGAAGGCTAAATCGAATCTTTGGACTGAAATATGAAATAAGGTATACTTGAAATCTAAAGCCTTGTAGCCACATTTTTCATAGAAATGTGTTTTATGACATTCACTACCAAAATTTGTTTTTGGTTATGCTATTGTAAAAAAATTTGAGTTGTTGATAATCCAAATGAGCCATGCTATGAAAAATTAACTTTACTTTTGGTCTTTATAAAAAGCATAAAGAATTTATTTAAATGTTTTGAAGGATTCATAGTATAAGATCAACTAGGAAAAATTTACAAGACCATTGATGTTTGAGCATGATGGTCATAGTGGGTATTTGCAGGATACAAGAAACTTGTTTTTTGCTGTGAAATTAGTGGCTAATGGAACAACTCAAAATACTTTCTTATTTTTGGTGAAAGGTCATGCAAGAATGGAGGGATTAGATGGTTGTATGGAGCCTCCAAATAACATTTTCTGTTGTGATTATATTATGTTAGCATAGGTAGTTCACAAGGTTGATTCTCCAAAATTTTGGTGAGTCCAATTTCAGAGATGAAAGCACTGGGCTCTAGGGATTTCTCTTTGCGAACACAGACTATGCTTATTAGGAAACAACTTGAGCATGCCAAAAGGTTGGATCAAGGAGGAGCCTTCACCCAACCTTGTACTGCCCTGATGATCACTACAATGAGGAGAGATCTTGAGGATCTTGTTATCTAGAATAATTGCATGGATTTTGTATGCTAGATGACAATCTATGCTTTTTTTGGGACTTCGTCCCTTATTATTGTAGTATTTAAATTTACAATATTTACTTAATTTTCCTTCAACTGACATCTAATATAGCAGGATTACAGTATATCGATGTATGTATTTCACTTTGAAATTCTTTTCTTATTCCTCTTAGAAGAGTACTCATGCGACATTATTCGCAGGGAAATTTCCTTAATAAATAACTTTCTTATGCACATTATGATTAAGGAGACTACTTTCCTCATATTATTTATCCATATGCATATCCCTAAAAATGAAGATATGAGTTAGGGACTTGCTTCTTTTGTATCATTCCTTGTTAAACTTATCAACTGGCTTGAAATGAACTCAAGACATTTAGATGAAATTACAAAGAAATTCAACATGCCTTATGACCAAAATGTCTTCTTGTTATAATTGAAATATTTGCATCTAGGAATTTGGTCATTTATTAATTTATGTATATTTTGGTTCAATAGTAATTTGAGGAATGCTAGAAAGGTGTTTGTGTGTTTTTATGAAATCACTAAATATCCCCTTGCCCTGTCATATACTAGGAGAAGTTGACCTTCCTTTCACTTAGATAAAGGTATCATGAAATACCTATATAAACTACCATACATGAATAAAATGTCCAAAATCAGGCCATGATGAGCAGTTTATGTACTGTAAGCTCATCTAATAACTATATATCATTAAAGTTGAAAAACACTAATCAGAGTTTCTGTTAGGGGTGTCCTAACCAACAAACACATACTGCTACTAAAATAAAACAAAAAACATGGACTTATGAACATGAAATAAATCTTTACCTTTCTATTAAATATGAAAATAGAAATCAAAAGCAACAACTCCAAACTCAAATTCTTTAACTTCAAAATTGTGCACCTTGATATTCCTTTGTAAACTAGGAAGAGAAGAGGTACAATTAATCTGGATGCATGCATAAAATCACCTCTACTTGTTGTAAAACCTCCTAATCCTATTGCATTTGGCTGCAGAGATAACAGAGTCAAAAGGGAAGTGTGATCTCCTAGAGATTTGTGACTTTGATTAAGTTGGGAAACCTCATGTCTATGTGCCCTTTCTATCTCAGGGAACTATGCAGTCTATTTGTGCACGCAAAACTAATTAAGAAAAAAAATGATTTAGAACTGAGTTTCTATCAATATAAGAGCATCTAAAATAGGAAATAGATTACATATGGTATGTTCATTCACCTCATACCCACTATCCTCTATAATGACTATGTCATGAATCTATTGGGGAGATTGACCTTGGGGTGCAATACGAAGCTAGGGTTTTCAATGAACACATGGAAGAATTGTATTTTTTAGTAGTATTATGGTACTCAATAATATATGAAAGACTGATGCTCTTATTGGATACACAATTAGTATAATAAAGAATTTAAGAAATCAGTTGATTCCACTAGAAACCATTTATAACATATGTGGATTCAAAAATAAATTACAGAGATATAAAGATCCACAAATGTCATCACAAACAAAGGATAATAAAATATAGCCAATCATCCACAGAAGCATGTTTACTAACATAAAATCCACGAACCCCCTAAGCTCTAACCCCTTAGTGAGTATTCTACCTTTTCCTCCATGCAGGTGGACAAAAACCAAGATGAACATTTACAAAAACGTAAGTGTCAATCTTATTTCTCCGTTTCTATACCAACGGTGTTGTGGGATAATATCTGCCTTCAATATTGATATTTATTGTTTTATTTCCTAAAGGATATTGCTTTAAAATACTGCGTAAGCTTATCATTTTTCGTTTTCCTGCTAGTCCTTGAGATAAATACTGAGTAGTATTTCATCTCCATTCTTGGTGTTTGCTGGTGCTTTAAAATATTACATTTCCATTCTGATATACTGGGGATTTAAATTTTTGCTTCTTTATGTATTTTCCATCTGTGAAGTGATTTTTTTGCTCTAGTTGATAAATTGCTTCTTCCAATAGTTAAAAAAAATATCACTGTAAAATTTCTAGTCAAGTATTACTGTTTATATCCTTGGAAACATTGTAGGCGCTTGATAAGGATTATGGCCTTCTTACAAAAGTTAACCTAGAAAGTGGTGCAATATGGGTAGTGGAATTGGGTGGTCAAACCATTGGGTACCCTATCGTAGTGGAGAATATGAGTTAGCCTTGACAATTTTTTATTGAGGTCAGTTAAATTCTTAGATTAACAAGGTTTTATATGCACTCAATAACTCATTTTTGTTATTTTGAAACATGGTTTAACGTTGTCATGTTACATTTTGCTAGTTTTCACCAACATTGTAGATGCTTTGCCAGCAGTGGCGTCTCTTATTTGAAATATCTGACATCATTCGAGGCTTGTGGCTTATGATATTAAAGGGAGTCATGGAAGCTCGTAGTGAAAATTTCAGGGGTCGCTTTGTTGTTGACGTAATGACATGGTTTGAAATAAGATAATTAATTCTTAGACCTTTGATTCCATGTAAATATCTCTCTTTTATTTGCAATTGGTTTCTTGAGCAGATCATAGACTTCAATAATTGGCATTCGGATTTTTAATGAGAAAAGTTATGCAATTTTTTTTGAGCCTCCGTGAATTTCTAGAGTTGGAGAAAAGTGCCAAACCAAACAAATTTCTATTGTTGATGCTTAATAACTAACAGTTGGAGATTTGTCTTAGGAATTTGATTCTCTAGGGTTGTATAACATAAGATACTTTAGCTATCAACCTTTATATTCACCATATGTGCTCATGTATGTTCCGGCATATAAAATTTTGAAGGCACCCTAGCCCGATTTGTCATGTTCTGTAATTTGGCAGTTTCACGGTATTTTTGCACACTAGCTTCTTGGACTGGAAGTGAAATTGTAATGATGTAAAAATATAAATAATGTTTTAAGACCTGCACAAAAATTTGAAAATCACAATTTTGATATTTAGTGAGCCCTAGATATGGATGTAACTAAAGACTAATTGCACTTAGGAAAAGATGAAATCAGTGAAATTGTTTTGGTAGACTTAGTACCTTCACTTGAAGGTGTAAATTAGAATTATGGAATTGTAGGAATATGCACAAGGAGAAATAATATAGTGCTATATTTTATGACTTCTCCATAGGTACACCTGTTGGGGTTGTGTGCAATCAGGTTAGGCTGTAATGCAGATTCTAACGTGAGAAATGCAATTTTGACACTTTGGGGTGCATTCTAAGTATGGAATACAACATTTCATGGCATATAGGATATTCCCTTTCCTTATAATCCATCAGGTTTTCAATTTATGTACATAACATGCATTTTTTAATGCAAGTGGACATTTTGGCACTATGAAAATAATAGGTAGAAAAAAAAGTTGGTCTTACGGAAAGCATATTTTGGCCCATGGGACTATAAATCAAGGGAGGAGATGATGTTGGTGAGTAGTATGAGGAGGTGTACCCTCAGACGTGGCATGAAAAAATATTATCATGGAGGATAAATTGGAAAATTTCCCATTCCAAAGACCTCCAATCATGGGATTGGTGATCTACTTTGACTTTGCCAAACTCAAAGATGACATATTGCATCATAGAGTACTTAGCGGTTTGGGAACTTTTATTTTAACGATTAAGGCCAAGGAGGAGAATTTCCATGTTTGACATTGAAAAATAGATTAACACTAAGGGTTGCAAATTACTTCCCTGATTTCCAATGGATGAGAGGAATGATGATAATATCTGACTTGATCGAAGGGATAATATATATTTATTGGAAAATAAACTTTTAATTTTCCAAATGGTCAAGGTTAGAAATTAGATAATCATTTGATACTTTGTCAAAACAATATATATTGAGGATATTGTAAAATCTCTAAATAGAGGGAGGATTTTCTTCCCTAGGGGTGAGGATTTTTTGGGTCTTAATCACCTAGAGTTTGCAATAAGACCATAAATGATCTCCGAGGGTAGTACAACATCTAGATATCCATGGTTGTTCCATTCATATTTTTCCCTTTTCTATAGATCATAATTATATGTTAATGATGCAACCCGAAGATGTTTATTAGTTTGTATCTATATTTCATGCAGTAGAATTCTTTCCCTTGATACTTTTGAGTAGAGCAAGAAGAGGAGTCATGATTTGTTGTGTATCCACTACTACACTTTGTAAGTTTAAAACAATTCAAAATATCATGTTCAGAGTACTCTATTAAGAAGCTTTGTTTAATCAAGCTCCTGGTAGTTTTGCATACATGGTCCATTGATGATTATTGTTTGAAGTGAAAGTTGGTTCATACCAAACATTTGTATTCCTCATTAATAGAGAAATTTTGTTGATTTATTTCACAGTTCAATAGAAAAGTGGCTGAGACTTTCTTCCTTTTTACTAAAGAAGTAAATTCCATTTTATCAAGTGCATAATCAATTATGTTGGGTTCTTTTGTTTCATCTAATCTTTGAGTACATTTGGACACATGTTCAAATTAGTTGATTTCGTTGCTCATTATTTTTTTGCTTATCAACTTTATTTTTCCTGCTCTAATCCTATTTTCTATGGGTCATTTTGTTAGTCCCCTAGATTTATTCTATAAAGGTAGAGGTGGGCAGGGACGGGGGATGAAGTGTATTTTTGTATTGTGTATTTTTTTTTTCTTTGAGGTTCTTGTCTTCATACCCCTTTTGCTAGTTGAAGTACTTGTGGGAGGACATAGTTATCATTGAGAGATAGAGAGTGTTTTCCTTATATCCATGCAATTGCATATTTTTGGTACTCATGTTTGGTGTGGATTTGGAAGTGTTTGAATGCCACTTAGATATTTTTTTGATGTAATGGGTATTAGCCAAACTTTGTGCTTACAATTTTAACATCAGTTTAGTGGCTACATTTCAGGATCATCGTTATTGATCATTGTATTTTGACATTTTGAATTAATAACAAGAATCACTCCCAATTAGTTTTGTAGACCCCATAACCAGTTGGATTCAAGCATGTAGCTCATTATTCATAATTGCATCATATATACTCAATTTGTTTTACTTTTTGACATGTAAATCAACCTTTTAGAGGCTGATTTTTACGTTGTCGCAATAGATTTACATGATTCACAAGGTGAGAAATCAACCTTTGGTGTAATTGAAAACTTTATGTTTGATAATTATAGGTCATTTATAGGCTATAACTGTCATCAAAGTTTCACTTCTAATTGAGTGTATTATACATAAATATGTTTCCCTCCATCCACTCTTCATAACTTCCATAACCATTAGGTAGGGACCCACAATTTCGATACTATTTTTCTTATTTAATAAAATATTTGCCAAAAATTTACAAAGTTTTATAATTTATTGAAAGTTGTAGAATTTATAATTTATAAAGTTTTAAGGTCTAATTTTTTAAAGTATATTCTTTAAAGGGTGCTAGCTCAATGGAAGAGCATCTTCTTTACAAGCAGGAGGTTGGTGGTTCAATTCCATCATGCCCTGATATTCATATGGAATGATGTTGATCATTTTTTGGTGATGGAGGCCCTTTTGATCATCACCAATGAGATTATAGTGACATTTCTCAACTCACCAAAATATGAAATAGTGACGGTCAATGAACGCCACCATATATATGCATAAATAGTGATGACCGTGAAAGATCCATCACCATAAATTGTTGTTGTTCATATGAAATGGTGACAGTCATTATCCATCACTATAATCATTATTCGTGACAGACCTTGAATGTCGCCACAACACTTATACTTTTGACGACGCCACCTTTGGTGACGTTTGGCTTTTTGGTGATGAAGGCTAATGTTTGTCACCATTTCTCATATGAAATGGTGACGGTCGCTATCCGTCATTATAAATCATTATTGGATACAAACCTTGAATGTCGCCACAACACCTATACTTTTAGCAACACCACCTTTGGTGACGTTCAATTTTTGGTGACAAAGGCTCTTTTCACCGTCACCGTTGAGCTTATGGTGACATTTTTTGACCCTCACCAATGTCCTTTTTTGTTGTGGTGACATAATCTCCACACATTTACTTGTTAAACGATCATAAGCACTTCAATAAGCCCATGTACATGAAGAAAAGATCAACATTTTTAATATAAATATGAAGATGAAATTAGCAGAACAAAACTAAAATTCAAATTTAGATCAAGTGTAAAGGTGTTTTTCATAGCATGTGGCCTAATGTGGTTTAATTGCATGAAAATGGATCATTTTTTGCTAATTACTATGCAGGGGCTCGAAGGAGACAACAAGGAAAGAATCTAGGGGGGTTTTCCACCTCCTTAACTCCCTAAATCAGCTTGGGATCACAACAGTGCTCTCTCCCATAAATTTGCGTTCATAGTCAACCAAGCCACCACTTTTTAAAGTGAAGCTAAAGAAGGACAAGATTCATCATTTTCAAGATGGAGGAGGTAATTGCTCCTATTTTCAAGGGAGTTGCTGTAACTAACATTTTTGTATAAATAAGCAAGAAGATGAGCTCATTAGGATTCAATTTTTTTTTTCTAGGTAGGTGTAGCTATTGAGATCGAGAGCTTGGAACTATTATTTTGAACTTTTCTCTAATGTATAAGAATTTTACTTTATGATAATGATAAGTTGGTTATTCAGTTGAATTTGAGGTAGTTTTAGAGGGTTGAGACCCTTTGTTTTGCGACCAACCCAGTTGTTTAGGCCCCTCTTATGTATTTTTGTTTCTCTTAGCGTCAAGTACTTCATAGTTTCTTACATTTCACTATTAATCTATAAAAACATGTGGTTCCAATAACTACATCAACTCTATTGTGGGAGAATGGGTGGAATAATTCATAACCACAATCAAAAAATTTTGTGTTTATGATTTCTTGGAAATAGATTAATTACTAATACTTTTTTACATTTAGTTTTTGTAGCTTACAAGTTAGTTTAGTGATTAGATTAGTGCTCTAGCATAAACTAGATTTTATCCAAATTCAACTCATTTTTTTCGTCATATCTTACCTCATTTTGTCAATGATAAATGGATGCATGCATTTGATTGATGGCAAGTATGTGTTGATCTACAAGAGATGGCAACTTTACCACTTCCATCTTGAGCTCCTTCATCTTCTCTTTCCACCTTAAAAGTCTCTCCCAAAATGTTGTTTCATAAGGCATTCTGCCTATTATACCATGCTCACTCATCCTACTACAAGATAGACCTATGAGAGGCCCTAAGATTGGCTAGGGGCTCAACCCAACCTCCGTTCATTTAATTCAAATTCCATCCACCTCTTCATGCCCTCAAGACATCATTTTCGCCTTCAAAATCCAATCAAAAACCCTACTGTACCATTACAGGCCCTCATGTAGAAATACAAAGTGTCATCTAGCAACCATCTGTAGCAAGCATGTAGCACCACTTTCCTTCCTCATTTTTCATGCCCATTGGAAATTTGACTCAGTGAAGATGAATAATGACCCCCAGTAGTGATTCTATGATCACGGAAACCTCCTTGACCACTCCAACCATTCTTTTTATTCACCACAAAAACATGGTTGGATTAGTTATTTTATCATAAGTAGGATGCAAGTAGGCTACTGATTTTCAAGCAAGTATGAACTAGTTATATGATGCATGCAATTATGATTGGTAGATTGATGAAATATGCAAGCTAAAATAATCTTCTTTGTAAGTAGATTTAGTAGTTTGATGGACTTTGCGAGATAAAATAGCTTTCTTTCTGCAAGTAGATTATAATTTTTCCTCTCATGAATTGATTAGTTAGGATCCACAAGTTGAGTCAATGAAATTTCCACTTTCATAGCTAGAAGTAATTTCTAGTTGTACGTGCATCAAGAAGCTTTCATTCTAATTCAGTAAGGAGGAATGGTATTTGAGCACTTTTGACCTAATTCCATAGTTAAGGGCAGCATGAGTAAAATCCCATCTATTGTGCATATAGCATTGTCACCTCTAAAATTGTACGAACCCCAAGGAGTCCTTGAGAATTGCAAGAGTCTTGCTGCAAGACCAGGTCTCACTACTTTTTGGCACCATTTTTGGGGAGGTGTCTAAGTAGATGATTTATTCTTCTTAAGTAATTTTTTTTTAATTTATATTTTTAATTATGTTTTGAAATAAGTGAAAAAAACAAGAAAACATCTCATTGATCCCTCGTAGGAGTAGGTATAATCAAGGAAAAATTCTACCAAAAATCCCCACACCCTGTCAACCTTCACTCTTATTCAATGACTGTGACCTTCCCTCTATGAATACAAGGGAGTTAGAGGACCCTCTAGGTGAGGAACTCGAATTTTTTGAGGAACCTATTGGAGAAGAAGAAGAATATATTTCACCTACCCAAGATACGGCTAAAAGGAGAAACAATGAGATTGTTCCCATAAGAGAAACCAATTGAGAGGCTAGAATGAATAACATAAGCCATGCTAGCCTTCCACACTTCCATGGGATAACCTTTGAGGATCTTGACACTTTCATGTTTGAATTTTTTGTTGTTTGTAGGACCTATGACTATGCCTCATGAACAAAATATGAATTTTCTCTCCTCTAAAGATGCAACCTTGTGTTGGTTTATGGGTATGTCTAGGAAAAACATCACTACTTAGGCCCAAATGCAAAAATATCTCAATAGAAAGTAAAGAATAGAAAATAGATTACTGTAGGTCCAAAGAAACCAATGAAGAAATCTTTAAGATAACCCTAAGATGAAAAGAAAAGATGGCATCATAAGAACTTCTTGTGAGGGATGGCCATATATATCAAGATCCAAAGAAAAAGAATAATATGTCCACAGAAAAATTTATACATAGAAAAAGGAAAGACAAGACGTCTCACTTGGTAGAAAAGAGAAACTGATGAAGAGTATTAAAAGGATGAGGGGAAGAAAGATTAGGAGAGTGAGCTATCGAATGCAAGAACCATTGGTACATTGAACTGAGAATTCCCATGGTAATTTGGAATAATATTTTTGCAACCGAGAATAAGTTTGGGAGAGTCTGAGTGGTCGAAGCAACCAGCCGACTACGCCTTGGATGAAAACCCCAACTGGTGTGAGCTTCATGAACTACCATAAGTCAAGGCAGAGTTGTAATGCTAATAAAACATTACTCAAATATTAATCCCATCTTTCTTGTTCACATATTTTATGATTATGTGACATTTATAATTGGAAAACTGATTTCCTTTAAAAAATGTAATTACAATTAATGAGTTAACGAGAGATTGAAAAGTTGTTTTATTTAAAAAATTAAATACACTTAATGAATTAAACTTTATCGACCTGTTAATTGTTTCAGGTACGAAATTTGTACATACATCATGTAGCAAAGTCACATGACTCATCCATTGAAATGGATTTTCTAATGAAGATTTTGAAAATATTCACATGAGAGCCATTACTGAAGAGATAGACTCGTCATTCTGTGCTGTACGTATGGTATGTTATGGTCCTTGGGGTAATAAGATTGCATTCTTTTACGTATTTCTCTAAGGAACCTTTGGTAATAAGTCGTCATTCAGCATTGTTAGGTATCGTCAGTTAGGGTCCTTGGGTAATCACGTATGTATTTTTATTCTTGGGAAATAGCATTTTAGATTGGTTTCAACATAGGAGTTCTGTGCAGGAAGATGTCGAATCAAAATGTAAGTTGCAGGTTTCAATATGAGTTTTTGGGTAAGTGGAGGAAACATTTCAATCTCTTCTTGTAACTACTTATCAAACTTAATCCACCACAATTTATATTAAATAATTATACTAATTTACATATGGCTGGTTTATGTGCATCACGGTTTAAATTAAATGGTTACACTAATTTATATTGGTTGGTTTATGTGCATTTTCTTATTTTCAGAGATCTGGTTGTTTCCGTTTACATCTTAGTCATCAACAATCCATTCGTTAGAATTAAATGCACTCTCTATGTAATTTACACAAGTGTTTTTCTTTATTTCATATATTATTATTTATTATTGTAATTCTTCTAATATTTGTTATTATTTTAATTCTTGTAATTTACAGTAACGCTCTGTACTCTACTTAAAAAGGTGATATATATATATATATATATATATATATATATCTTGATATTCTTCTAATACTATTCAATTCCAGTTAATGTATTTCAGTTTCTTTTTGGTTTCCTCACATATGATCATATGTAATCTATTGAACTCGATGGTTCAAAATAACTGTCAAAGAAGGATTCGTATTCATAAATTTTTTTTTCCCTCTCAATTTGCTTCATATTATCGGGTTTGATAACTAAGTTATCATAAATTTTCCCGGTTTATTTAAAAACAACAATTATTAAAAAATATTATTTTTATATATCAAATATTTCGGTAAAAATCACAAAAGATTATTCTTCTTTTGTCAATTTTATTTTATACATATTATTTTTAACCAACCTACCATCAGTTGGGTATCAACGTCAGTCAAATATAAATTTAAGTTTGTCTTGTTGGAATTTAATTCCAACTGCACTACAAATCAGCAGGACAGCAAAATAATGGCTGATGGGAGTTTGAAGAGTGGTGGCATGAATGCAAAGGCGATGCAAGTTCCATTCCTATATGCAGCAACCACCTACATTAAAACACCCACCAACCATATTTATTGCAGAGGCAGCAAAATTCCGGAGGGGGCAGCAAAGCTCAAAGCAGCAAAGGGAAAGCAGTTGCCGAAATGAGCTGACATCACTCCTCATGGGACCCACCACTTCACAAACCAAAGGAATTTCGGGGGGGGGAGGTGGGGAGGGAACTCACAGGAAATCTTTTGAAGCAGCCCCCGGAAAGCATGAAAGGAATTAAGTTTTAAAACTTTAGGATAAAGTTAAAAGTTTTAATTTAATTTTTAAGTTGCCGCATATGTTTTAGTTTTAATGTTGGTTAAATTTTATTTACCGAAATTTATTTAGATTTTTTAACTGTGGTTATATATATCATAAATATGAGATATTTATAATATATATGTATTTGTAATGTAATATATATATATTTCGTTTGCAATTTGTAGCTGTAGTGTATTGTATTTTTTAGAGCCCGAAGGCAGAAAAATATGTTGAACCCTTAGTTAAACTGAGAGGGGCGGGGGGGGTGAATCAGTTTAACACATACATGGAATTTTAAAAATTTTCTCTTAAACCTTATTACACCTTCACTTCATGATCAACTTAATATGTGAGCAATCTTTATTAGTGAGCAGCAAGTATCAAACAGATTTGTTAGTTGTTACAACAGTCTTAATATGTGAGCAAAAAGTATTAAGCAGATTAGATAAATCACATCACCACATGCACAAAGACACCAAATATAAGTGGAAACCCATAAAGGGAGAAAACCACATCTTATTATTGTTTTGATGCAAAGGCAAGCTCCAACTCCCTCTCACCATTGTTTTTCTGTAGGCACCAACCTACAGGAGGCTCCTACCTCAATTCTGCAAGCTACAACTTGCAAGGAAGCTCCAACTCCCATTAATTTTCTGTAGGCACCAACCTACAGAAGGCTCCAACCTCAGTCAGCTACAACTGACATTTTATCAAGCTACAACTTGATGTGGAAGCACCAACTCCCATCTATTTTCTGCAGGCACCAACCTACAGGAGGCTCCAACCTCAGTTAGCTACAACTAACATTTTATCAAGCTACAACTTGATGTGGAAGCACCAACTCCCATCTATTTTCTGCAGGCACCAACCTACAGGAGGCTCCAACCTCAGTCAGCTACAACTGACATCTATCAAGCTACAACTTGATAGGGAAGCTCCAACTTCCTTACTCTTTCAAAAGAGAAACACTTGCTGATTTACCTTGGATATCAGCTCTATTCTGTTCCATCTGCTCTGCTATCCATCTATTCTCATATCTTCCCTTTATCATCTTTGCATCTTTTCAGATTCTCTATCAGCTTCTCCTTCTTCTCTGCTCAGCTCCTCTTTCTTCTCTACCTCATTGCTTCATTTCTGCAGTCTCTTCTCTCACTTTCTCTTTCACTTCTCACTCTTTGCATATCAAAATGATATTACTTATAGAAATCCTCACATGACTGTTTGTATTCCTCTAGGAATTCGAAATGGATGGTCATACCCCTTGGTCTTCTGCCTCCTCATTTCTTTATCCAACTCAATTTAAATCATAATAATATGTACACAATTTCATGCTACAGTGGGATTTTGTCTTTTCTTTAGGATACTTGCCTTTGCATCATAATAAAAATAATTACAACATTTACATTTGTTATTTATTTAACTCAATTTCACTCAGCTCCTTTTCTGGATTTTGGATTTACTGGCTTTTTTTCTTTTCTTTTTTTTGCATTTGTTGAGTGACTATTCTGTGTACCTTGATCTACTATAATTGTGTGCACCTGTGAATGTATACCTGTCAAACCTGTAATATCTGTGAATCTCTGTCATACCCATACTTTTATCCCTGTGTTTAATCACCTGTTCACTGTGCTTTTGTGCACCAACTGCATATATAACTGCTTCTCAGGTTTATTCTCAATTACATATACATCTGGACAATATATATTCAGAAAAGAGAGTATAGTGACACTTGATGCAGTAGGGTTACCACAAAGCCCCGGTTCAACATCACAGTCCTTGTTTAGCTCAACTTTTTCATCAGCTGTGTGTACAATTGCATTCAAGTTTCATGCCCAATTATATTCCAACCCGAAAATTTCACTCTGCACTTATTCTACGTTGGCAAACTCAAACAAATAAGTCTGGTCATTTTAATGTCTCAATTCACTGAATTTGGACCCCAAGGAGAATTTGGTTCTACTGTTGCGTGGCTCTGTCAGTGTTTCCCTTAGTTCACTTCCGCATGGCTCTTTTATTTTCCTTGTAAATTTTAGTTATCAATTTTGGAGAAATTGATAAATAAATATAATTAGCAGCTTTTGAATGTCATATTGTATTTCCTGGATTATATAGTCGTCTCAGAACTTTATATATAACTGTTCAAACCTTTATAACTTTATATATAACTGTTCAACCCTTTATAACTTTATCGCCATCCCGACGGTCCATTATATATATCTATGTGCTACTAACCCAATACTTTGCATAATAGAACCATATTATTTAATTCTCGCATATTAACCCACAATCACATATTTCATTATTATAATAATATATCCCATATGTACACGTTCAATAACCTGTATTTTAAGGTTAATAAACCAATTTGTTACATTTATTCCTTCACCCTGCCCACACACAACCAAACGACCAAATCAAACGAATGCACCATACCTAGTTTAACTTTTTTGGGCTCTTTCTATTAAACTCTCGGGGCAAGTTCGTTACTGCCATCGTCATTCATACTTCCAGCTTCCCAGATCGACGACTTGTATTAATTTCGCTCGGCGTCTTGGTTCGATGGTTAATGCGCGAAGGCGCACTTTAACCGGTGGCTTCCAATACCGCTCAGGGACACGCGTCACCAATCCCATGGAATCGCTCGCGACTCTTCCAATACCGCCTTCCGTATAATGGTGGTGCGGAGAATACCACTTCCAGCCTTTACTGTTCACCAAACCACGTTTACTGTTCACCGGTCATGGTTCCGCTTCCTCCAGGTTCCGTCTTCGTCCTTTTACTCCGGTTTTCGCCTGTTATATATGAAAAGGTTCTTTTCATTTATTTAATCTGACCCAGGGTTCCAGCCTCGGTTTGAACAGTCTATTCTTCTTCAGAGCACACTCAATCTAGGCACGTATGATTAAACCACAACATCGACCAGAAGTCAATTTCTTCAACTAAATACAGAGCGCAATTTATCCCAAATTGCGGAGTACATATCTACACATTATCACACCCTTTCCTTTCTGAATACACAGGCAGACTTGTATCTTGATTTACACAGTCCAGCTTCTACAAGAACTTAAGGGAATTTCACATAGGAATTTCACCAATAAATGCACAATTCTTCATAAACAAATATATGTATATATACAGGTGGTAGGTCTCAAACAAATTCTTAAAATTTCATAACAGCCAGATATTCAACTCGGTGGCCATTATTCTCCTATTCTGTTACTGAAGAGGTTCTCTGCCTCTCTCCAGCTCTCCGGCTCCCTCTACAGCCCTCTTCTGCCATTTAAGAAATGTTCCAACTCATCCCCAAGCATATTAAGTCTTTACCACAGGGTTTTAGTCTTCAATCAAAGTCTATGGCATACAAACTCAATTAATGAATAATTGCTCAATAATTCATCTGCAAACTGTATTACACTGCTTTTCAACTCCACTGCTCTGTCTCTAATTCCTTTGTTGCTTCTGCTGCCTCTGCTACCTCTCTGTCTCTTTTACCTTATGGATAGTTTAGGTGATGCTCTTGTCTTTACCTTTTCCATCTCCTTTTCCATCAATGACAACATTTCCAACAGTCTCCCCCTTTGGCATTGATGCAACATACTTCCTCTGCTTGCCTTTTAAAAACTCCTCTTTTTTTTTTTTTTCTCCCCCCTTTGACATCAATGGCAAAGGGTTGCTAATTTCCTGGTCTTCTTTCTGCATTTCCTCTCTCTGAGTTATGTTTAGGCCATCTTCTACTGACTTTGTACCATTCTGCTCCAGACTGATGTACAAGACTTGTTGAGAGAACACTTTGAGTATTATTGGACTTGAATATACACTATAAATTGATACAATCCAAAGCACAGTCTCCTTTTACTAGTATAAGGCTGAAAGTGTGGATAATGATCCTTCATAGAACAAATTGTACCAGCTTTATTTAATCAGAAATGTATGAATGGATCAAGAATTAAAATACTGAGAAGGCTTCAAATATGCTTCTGTCTCTGTCTGATGTAGTGAGTTAATATATTTTTTTTTTGAAGAATACTGTAGATTGAATATGTCTCTTCCTGTAATATTCATCTGCAGTACCACACCTATTCAATTATGATAATGATGACAATATATCTTTTATTGCTATGGTACACCTTTCCTGCCTATTGTTGATGACATGAACTAGGATGTTGACAAGGATATTACTTTTAAAGACTGAAAGGTCCTTGTTGCTGTTGTGAACAATGAATCAAACCAGAGTTTACGGCTTATTATAAGAATAGGCAATATCTTTCAATATTAGAGGCCAACTGACTTTCCTTCTTGTACAATGTGCTTTCAAAACAAACCCTTCAATGCATTGGTCAGTTTCACTTATCAACTATGCAATTTTATTTATGACATAATGGTATGTATGTCAATAATCAATCTCACTTTAAAGGTGGATTACCAGTAAATCCTTTGTGCTAAAGTAGGATTTAGATGATTTAAAAAAAAACTTTTGAGCTTCAGATGGTAATCACAGTTAGTCCTTTACTCTTCAGATACTTTGATTGTTCTATCAAAATGAACTTCCACAAAAGCATAGTCAATATGTTTAATTGAAAACTCAGCTAACAAACTTCATCCAATTTATGAACAATCTTCAGATAGAGGCCTTGAAGATATATGTACTGACTTCAAGAAGTCATGCAGTTATATATATAGACACAGAGACTTCTTTAATGTCTAATATAATGTTTCAAGTGTGAACAAAGCACTGATCTTTTAGCTCTATTATTGACCTTTTCATGCTGAATGCAGATAACCCTGGGAATTTTACCTTGATGCAATCTTGCCATAGTCCTTTGATCCTGTGGACCTATATCATACTGCTGCTCCACTGATAATGCTTGGTAATATGTTGATAAGCATGCTGCTCGTACCTAACCATCAATTGATATTATTTTGATAAAATATGCAGAGATTTCACTTTAGCTTGCACATTTACCCATAATTTAAGACTTCCTTCATAAATTCTTCTATTGAGCTTTCCATTGTTCACCTCAACAGTCATTAATATCCTCAATATGATCTTTTCATCATTAACTATTTTCTTATTCTGTCATTCTGTTCAAAGGAATGTCACTGCATTTTCCTTTGCTATGACAATTCCAGAATCATTGTTGCTTTATATTGCTTTATATATACCACTTCAACTATTCTGACATGATGATCATCAGAAGGACATCTTCAATTTCTATACTATGAGTCTTCATGGGCTGATTACTCAGAGATTTGTCACTTATTTGACTTCATTCCTCCAAGGATACTTTTCATAGATCAATTATGTACTGACATCAAGATAGGAGACTCTTTTCTTACTTAATCTTCTTAATGTGATTCATTGTTAATTCTAGTAGAATGATACACAATGTGATCAATACTTAATGTGCTGATGTCTTCCAAGCTTACATGTTCATAGCTGATGTTCTCTCTATCACCAAGGCTTCTTACTATCCTCTCTTCTTTCATCAATTTCTCTGCTACTTAATACTTCAGATGATCTTCTTCCTCTATAGTCTTCTTTTAGAGAAATTTTCTTTCCCTTCCTAATCTTATAACTGTTTTCATTCCAAGGAGCTCTTCTCAGGCTACTTTCATGGGGTCTATATATGAACTGCTCCCCCCCTGGGATGTTGCTTCATATTTGTCACTAGATGGATTTGAGATTTGTTTCCTACAGCAGCTCCCGCTAAGACTATGAAGGATCCATTATGTTATTGAGGTAATAGGCTCCCCCTTTTTCTTTTCCTTCCATACTTTATTGGGGTTCTTCATAATGTCTGCACTTCTTTTAAATTCATAGTTTTGTCTGATTTGCTTTGATCCCATCATCTGTCTAGAGTTCTTTAATGTCTATGGCATATTGCAGTCTTTTGCTTTGTGACCAAGTTTGAGGCATACATAACATCTTATTTGACCAATATGCATTTGAGCTGATGTATAATATTTTTTTTCTCTTCTTGGATATATTTTAGAATCAACAATTTAATGTCCAAAATTATTGCATGTATAACAATAGCCATGGAAATGATTTGTGTACCTGGTGAAAGATTGTTCTTTCCATTTGCTTGCTTGAGGGATTCTTCTCTTTTGCTGCATCCTTTGCTGATTGGATTGGATTGGCTTTGTATTGCAATATGTCGCATTATGTCCTTGTTTGTGGCAGGAAAAACATGTGCTATTTTTCATAGGAGGGAGGAACCTCCTTTGACATCTTTCGAATTTGTTCAATACATCCTTAGGAGCATATGAGCCTTCAGCAATTGATTTTTTCATCTTCTCATTCTCTGTTCTTTCATTTTGCTGCTTGATTCTATTTGTTTCTCTGCAACTCATGTTCTTGCTAGATTCTATTTTTGTAGGAATCTGATGAGTTGCTTTATTATCTTTTATAGCCTTCACAAAGATAATTTTCTTGTTATCTTCTACCCTGGGCTTACTAGTTTCTCCTTCATATCCTATCCCAGCCTTTCATTAGAGGTGTATTAATTAATAGTTCTCTTTGGGCTTTTTCTAAGTTCTTTCTTAGGCTCACTACTTCTTCTTCCAATCTTTCACATTCCTGACTTTTCTCTCTCATTTGTTGCAGCAGAGTGTCTTCTACTTTCTTTGCCTCCTCAATCTGTGTCTTCAGGAAAATAATTTCTTTTCTGTCTTCATATTCTTTCTCATCACATATTTGTACCAATCTCTTAAGGTCTTTGTTTTCATTCTTCAATTTTTCTATTTCAGTCAGAGCTATGTGAAGTTTGGCTTTTTCTTCTGATGTGATTTCTTCATGGCTCTTAATACCATTCACACTAGCAGGTACCTCATTTGATTGAACATCTTCCTTTTGACATGAATTTTTCTTCTTCTTGATTCTCTTCTCCTTCTTGACAATGCAATACTCGGTGTCTACTCCATGGATGAAATGCAATCTGTCCCAGATTTATTTTGCAGAGTCTAGATCCATTATCAACTCAAGGTCCTTGTTATGAAGACTTTCATATATCACACATTTTGCCTTGGCATTCCTCTGTTGTTCTTTCACCGTGGCGGAGTCTGTGAAATAACCATCACATACAAGCTTCCATACTTCAGGTTCATAAGTCAATAATCATGTTTTAACCTTATCTCTCCATTCAGGAAAGTTTGTTGTATTTAACACAGACACATTTTGATAGTCCATGACTTAACCAGATCTCCTTCAAGCTATTAAGCTTACACCAAAGGAACCTGCTCTGATACTAATTGTTGAACCCTTAGTTAAACTGAGAAGGGGGGGGGGGGTGAATCAGTTTAACACATACATGGACTTTTAAAACTTTTCTCTTAAACCTTATTTACACCTTCACTTCATGATCAACTTAATATGTGAGCAATCTTTATTAGTGAGCAGCAAGTATCAAACAGATTTGTTAACTGTAACAACAGTCTTAATATGTGAGCAACAAGTATTAAGCAGATTAGATAAATCACATCAACACATGCACAAAGACACCAAATATAAGTGGAAACCCATAAAGGGAGAAAACCACATCTTATTATTGTTGTGATGCAAAGGCAAGCTCCAACTCCCTCTCACCACTGTTTTTCTGAAGGCACCAACCTACAGGAGGCTCCTACCTCAATTCTGCAAGCTAAAACTTGCAAGGAAGCTCCAACTCCCATTAATTTTCTGTAGGCACCAACCTATAGGAGGCTCCAATCTCAGTCAGCTACAACTGACATTTTATCAAGCTACAACTTGATGTGGAAGCACAAACTCCCATCTATTTTTTGCAGGCACCAACCTACAGGAGGCTCCAACCTCAGTCAGCTACAACTAACATTTTATCAAGCTACAAATTGATGTGGAAGCACCAACTCCCATCTATTTTCTGCAGGAACCAACCTACAGGAGGCTCCTACCTCAGTCAGCTACAACTGACATCTATCAAGCTACAACTTGATAGGGAAGCTCTAACTTCCTTACTCTTTCAAAAGAGAAACACTTGCTGATTTACCTTGGATGCCAGCTCTGTTCTGTTCCATCTGCTTTGTTGTTCATCTATTCTCATATCTTCCCTTTATCATCTTTGCATATTTTCAGATTCCCTATCAGCTTCTCCTTCTTCTCTGCTCAGCTCCTCTTTCTTCTCTGCCTCACTGCTTCATTTCTGCATTCTCTTCTCTCACTCTCTCTTTCACTTCTCACCCTCTTTTTTTTCATATCAAAATGATATTACTTATAGAATTTCTTGATGACTGTTTGTTTTCCTCTAGGAATTCGAAATGGATGGTCATACCCCTTGGTCTTCTGCCTCCTCATTTCTTTATCCAACTCAATTTAAAAATCATAATAATATGTACACAATTTCATGCTACAGTGGGATTTTGTCTTTTCTTTAGGATACTTGCCTTTGCATCACAAACAATAAAAATAATTACAACATTTACATTTTTCAGTTATATAACTCAATTTCACTCAGCTCCTTTTCAGTTATATAACTCAATTTCACTCAGCTCCTTTTCTGGATTTTGGATTTACTAGCTTTGTCTCTTTTTTTTGCATTTTTTAAGTGACTGTTCTGTGTACCTGTGAATGTATACCTGTCAAACCTGTAATATCTGTGAATCTCTGTCATAACCATACTTTTATCCCTGTGTTTAATCACCTGTTCACTGTGCTTTTGTGCACCAACTGCATATATAACTGCTTCTCAGGTTTATTCTCAATTACATATACATCTGGACAATATATATTCAGAAAAGAGAGTATAGTGACACTTGATTCAGTAGGGTTACCACAAAGCCCCGGTTCAACATCACAGTCCTGGTTTAGCTCAACTTTTTCATCAGCTGTGTGTACAATTGCATTCAAGTTTCATGCCCAATTATATTCCAACCCGACAATTTCACTCTGCACTTATTCTATGCTGGCAAACTCAAAAAAATAAGTCTGGTCACTTTAATGTCTCAATTCACTGAATTTGGACCCCAAGGAGAAGTTGGTTCTACTGTAGCGTGGCTCTGTCAGTGTTTCCCTTAGTTCACTTCCGCATGGCTCTTTCATTTTCCTTGTAAATTTTAGTTATCAATTTTGGAGAAATTAATAAATAAATATAATTAGTAGCTTTTGAATGTCATATTCTATTTCCTGGCTTATATAGTCATCTGAGAACTTTATATATAACTGTTCAACCCTTTATAACTTTATCGCCATCCCGACGGTCCATTATATATATCTATGTGTTAACGGAACCCAATAGTTTGGGCTATTAGAACCATATTATTTAATTCTCGGCATATTAACCCACAATCACATATTTCATTATTATACGAAATATATCCATATATTATGGCGTTCAACCAGACCTTGTACTAAGGTTAATCAACCAAATTTTTTACATTTATCTCTGCCCTGGGCCCACAATACAACCAAACGACCAACCAAACGAATGCACCGTACCTGGCTTAACTTCCAGGCTCTTCTATTAAACCTTGGGCAAGTTCAACATGCGATCGCCATTCGATATCAAGCCTTCAGATCGACGACTTGTATTAATTTTGCTCGGCGTCTTGGTTCGATGGTTAATGCGCGAAGGCGCACTTTAACCGGTGGCTTCCAATACTGCTCAGGGACACGCGTCACCAATCCCATGGAATCGCTCGCGACTCTTCCAATACTGCCTTTCGTATAATGGTGGTGCGGAGAATACCACTTCCAGCCTTTACTGTTCACCAAACCACGTTTACTGTTCACCGGTCATGGTTCCGCTTCCTCCAGGTTCCGTCTTCGTCCTTTTACTCTGGTTTCCACCTGTTATATATGAAAAGGTTCTTTTCATTTATTTAATCTGACCCAGGGTTCCAGTCTAGGTTTGAATAGTCTATTCTTCTTCAGAGCAAACTCAATCTAGGCACGTATGATTAAACCAAAACATCGACCAGAAGTTGATTTCTTCAACTAAATACAGAGCGCAATTTATCCCAAATTGTGGAGTACATATCTACACATTATCACACCCTTTCCTTTCTGAATACACAGGCAGACTTGTAGCTTGATTTACACAGTCCAGCTTCTACAATAACTTAAGGGAATTTCACACAGGAATTTCACCAATAAATGCACAATTCTTCATAAAAAAATATATGTATATATACAGGTGGTAGGTCTCAAACAAATTCTTACAATTTCATAACGGCCAGATATTCAACTCGGTGGCCATTATTCTCCTATTCTGTTACTGAAGAGGTTCTCTGCCTCTCTCGAGCTATCGGGCTCCCTCTCTAGTCCTCTTCTGCCATTTAAGCAATGTTCCAACTCATCCCCAAGCATATTAAGTCTTTACCACAGGGTTTTAGTCTTCAATCAAATTCTATGCCATACAAACTCAATTAATGAATAATTTCCCAATAATTCATCTGCAAACTGTATTACACTGCTTTTCAACTCCACTGCTCTGTCTCTAATTCCTTTGTTGCTTCTGCTGCCTCTGCTACCTCTCTGTCTCTTTTGCCTTATGGATAGTTTATGTGCTGCTCCTGTCTTTACCTTTGCCATATCCTTTGCCATCAAGGACAACAATTCCAACAAAATAGAGAAAGAAGAGAGACAGAGAAAAGGAAATTGCAGCACTGTGTGTTTGTAACAGTGAGTAAATTTTCTTCTTGTGAATCTAGAACTATGTTCTAAAGATCTTCATTTTTGTAACAGAGTTTATTTTAATGAAATAGAAGTCTGCAATTTAATTTTTGGGATTAAATCTCTGTGATGTTCAAGAGGAAATGTTTTTTATTCCTCTGTTTTTGTGTTAAGGAATTTGTCCAGAAAATTCCAACATGGTATCGAAGCTAGTCCAGGCTCTTTGAAGGTGTCGGAGAACCTGAAGGAAGGAGTTTGTTGCAACAGTTCTCCAGCGAATTGAAGGCTTGGCAAAAGTCCAAGGTATTTCTCAAAGCAGAGTTTATTGTTTAATGTTAAGATTACAGTCTAGAGAGCTGTAAAAGAGAAGTCTCAAGAGTTTTAGAGACAGATTTTATTTCTCAGTAGAGAGACAGTTTATTTAAAAAAAAAACAGTCACAATGGCAGAAACAGGCACCAGTCTGACCAATCCCCAACTTCCACAGTTTAATGTGAAGAATCATCAATATTGGGCTATTATTATGAGAGCTTTGTTTGCCTCACAGGAAATATGGGAGCTAGTTGAGAATGGCTGCCCAGAACAAGCAGATGAAGTGGCATTGGCTGCTTTGACAACAACATAAAGAGATTTGTTATAATATAATAGGAAGAAGGACCCCAAATCCCTCTTCTATCTTTTTCAATCTGTACATGAGAGTATTTTCCCAAGGATTGTAGCAGCAACAAAGTCTAAGGAGGCATGGGATATTCTGAAGACAACCTATCAAGGCATGGAGAAGGTGAAGATAAAAAAGTTGAAAATGCTGAGGAAAGATTTTGAAACTCTCTGTATGAAAGAGTCAGAAAATATAGACTCATTTTTCACTCAATTTATTGAGTTGGTTACCCAGATAAGGTATCATGGAGAGACACTTGAAGAAAGAAGGATTTTGCAGAAAATATTGAGAAGTCTACCCTCAAGATTTGATGCCATAGTAGTGGCAATATAAGAGACAAAGGATCTCTCACAATTTACGGTGGATGAGTTGAGTGCATCCCTAATGTCTCATGAACACAGACTAAAGAGAGGATCAAATTCCTCATTGGAACAAGCCTTCACGACCCAAATGTCCTTTGGCCGAAGCAAAGGTCAAGGCAGAGCAAACAACAGAGGAAGAGGCTGAAGCCAAAACAGAGGGAGAAACAGCCCTGCAAGTTTGAGTGGAAGGAGTAGCAATCAAAACCACAATGAAGGCTCAAGCCAACATCAAGCTCATGGACAAAGCTACGATAAATCCCAAGTCCAATGTCATTATTGCAAGAAATATGGGAACTATTCCAATGAATGTAGGAAAAATAAAAATGAAATGAATAATAGGAAGAATGCTAATTTTGCAAAAGAATAAAATAAGAACCAGAAGAATGTGCTGTTAACATGTAATATGGCACAAGATAAACAAGATGATGTATGGTTCTTAAATTCAGGTTGTAGTAACCACATGACTGGAAACATAGCAATGTTTGCCAATATTGATGAAGATGTTAAATATGAGGTAGCAACAGGAACTGATAGTAAGATATATGTCAAGGGAAAAGGTAGAGTCAGTATCTTGGAAAGAAATGGAGAACAGAAGTTTTTTCCAGATGTATATTATGTACCTGACTTAAAATGTAATCTTTTGAGCATTGGACAGCTCATTGACAAGGGCTACAATGTATTTTTTAAAGATGATGTGCGCACAATCATGGACATACCTCCAAGTAAGAAAGTCATTGAAGAGGTACAGATGACAAGCAATAGGATGTTTCCTCTTAAGGTCAAAGCAGACTTGAAGGAAGGAAGAAATGTAGTAGCTGTAACACAAGAGGTCTTTCAAGAGGAAGTGAAAGATGAAAACTGGTTATGGCACTTGAGATTTGGACATATCAGTTTCAGAGGCCTGAACTTGTTGCACAGAAAGGGAATGGTAAAAGGATTACCATTTATTGAGAAACTAGACAGCCTTTGTGAAGGATGCATCTTAGAAAAAAAACACAGAGATAGCTTTCCAGCAAGAAAGAGCATTAGGGCAAAGGCACCCTTAGAGATTGTCCACTCAGATTTGTGTGGACAATTGCAAACGCCATCTTTAGCTGGCAACAAATATGTTTTGACATTCATAGATGATTACACCAGAAAGACATGGGTGTATTTCTTGAAATAGAAAAGTGAAGTGTTTGAGAAATTATTTCATTTTAAGATTCTTGTTGAGAAGTGGAGTGGGCACTACATAAAAGTTCTACGGAATGACAGAGGTGGAAAATACATCTCTAAAGAGTTCCTACATTTATGTAGGGAGAATGGCATACACAATCAGTTTACCACAAGGTACACACCTCAACAAAACGGTGTTGTTGAAAGGAAAAACCGAACCATCATGGACATGGTCAGAAGTATGTTGAAGGAAAAACATTTGCCAAATGAGTATTGGGCTGAAGCTATAAATTGTGCAGCATACATCTTGAATAGATGCCCAACAAAAGCTATCATGAACAAAATCTGGAAGAAGCATGGAGCGGCATAAAGCAGCTTGTCACCCACATGAAAGTATTCAGCTGTGTGGCATGTGCACATGTTCTGGATCAGCTGAGAAAGAAGCTTAACAATAAGGGGGAGAAATGTATCTTCGTTGGATACAGTGACGAATCCAAGGCATACAAACTCTATAATCCATCCACCAAGAAAGCTATAATCAATAGAGATGTGTAGTTTATTGAAGAAGAAGCTTGGGATGGAAGCTTAAGGAAAATGGTGAATGTGAAGACATGTGTCTCACGAAGAAGAAGAAGAAGGGACAGTAGCAAATAATCCTTCTTTGGTGGTTACTCCTTCACCACCGCAAGCACAACAAACCACACCACAAGCTGGAAATAGAACATCCTTGAGAAATCAAGGAAGTGCTTCTTCATGCACACCACAGGGAACTAAAACTCCATCGAGTTCAAGTGGAACTCCAAGTACACCAAGAAGACTGAGATTCAGAAATCTGAGTGAGGTTTATGAACAAGGAGAGGTAAATGATAATTTCAGTCTAAATTCTTTATTTTCTTTGTATTGTCATTTTGATGACCCAATTCATTTTGAAGATGCTAGAAAAGAAAATAAAATGGATTGAAGTAATGAATGAAGAAATTGGTGCAATAGAGAAGAGTAATACATGGGAGTTAGTGGACCTCACTAAAGATAAAGAAATCATTGGATTTAAATGGGTCTACAAGGCCAAAATCAATGCTGAAGGCAAGATTGAAAGGTATAAAGCTAGACTTGTTGTAAAAGGCTACAAGCAGCAACAAGGAAGAGATTATGATGAAACCTTTGCACTGGTTGCAAGGATGGAAACAGTGGGAACAGTGTTGTCCATAGCAACACAACATAAATGGAAGGTTTATCAAATGGATGTGAAATCTGCATTCCTAAATGGAGTATTGAAATAAGAGGTATATGTAGAACAACCTCCAGGCTATGAGATTGAAGGCCAAGAGCGCAAAGTATGAAAATTGAAGAAAGCTCTTAATGGGCCAAAACAAGCACCGAGAGCATGGTACAGCAGGATAGATGCTTACCTGATTGAGAATGGATTTCAGAAATGTGATGGAGAACCCACACTCTACATAAAGGAAAATGATGGTAAGATTCTTATTATTGTATTATATGTAGATGATTTAATTTTTACTAGCAATGAAGTTTCTCTCATTGCTAATTTCAAAGCAGTCATGAAGAGTGAATTTGAAATGACTAATTTGAGTTTTTTGAGATACTTTCTTGGAATTGAAGTAGAGAAAAATGAAAATGGTATTTTTATTTCCCAAGAAAAATATGTTGAATAAGTGTTGAAAAGATTCAACATGCAGAACAGCAAGACAGTTGTAACTCCAACTATCATGGGGTTAAAATTGAGCAAAGAAGATAGCAGCAAGGATTTGGATCCAAAAATGTTTAAAAGTATAGTTGGTAGCCTCATGTATTTGACTGCAACTAGGCCAAATATAATGCACGCTGTTAGTTTAATCTCCAGGTTTATGGAAAAGCCGAAAGAGACTCATTCGCAAGAAGCCAAGAGAATTCTCAGGTATGTGAATGGAATGAAGGGGTATGGTATCTTATACTCCTCATCTGAAAATTTTAATTGATAGGTTACACCGACAGTGATTGGGCTGGAAGTGTAGATGATAGGAAGAGCACATCTGGATATGTGTTTCACTTGGATTGGGAGCAATTTCATGGGCTTCCAAGAAGCAACCAGTAGTTTCTTTATCAACAGTAAAGGCAGAATATGTGGTAGCAATAGCAGCAACATGCCAAGCAGTATGGTTGAGAAGAGTACTCAGAGATTTGTGTCATGAATAGGAAAAAGGCACAACCATTTATTGTGATAACAACTCAGCGATAGCTTTATCGAAAAATTATTTCTTTCATAAAATAACAAAGCATATTGATGCTAAATTTCACTTTATATGTGAACTGGTTAATAATGGCGAGATTGTTTTGCAGCACTAGAGAATAGAGGATAAATTTTATAATATCCTCATAAAGCCATTAATGCAGAAGAATTTTAATTATTTCAGAAAATGCCTGGGTATGCAAGAAAACCCAGCAGTTGAAATTAAGGGGGAGTGTTGGAATTTAATTCCAACTGCCTGCACAAATCAATAGGACAACAGAAGAATGGTTGATGGGAGTTTGAAGAGCAGCGACATGAATGCAAAGGGGGTGCAAGATCCGTTCCTATCTGTGGCAACCACCTGCATTAAAACACCCACCAACCATATTTATTGCAGAAGCGACAACATTTCGGAGGGGGCAGAAAAGCTCAAAGCAGCAAAGGGAAAGAAACTCTCGAAATGAGCCGACATCACTCCTCACAAGACCCACCACTTCACAAACCAAAGGAATTCCGGGGGGTGAGGGAACTCATAGGAAGGCTTTTGAAGCAACTCCCAGAAAGCATGAAAGGAATTAAGTTTTAAAACTTTAGGATAAACTTAAAATTTTTAATTTAATTTTTTAAGTTTTCGCATATGTTTTAGTTTTAACGTTGGTTAAATTTTATTTACTGCAATTTATTTAGATTTTTTAACTGTGGTTATATATATATTATAAATATTATATATTCATAATATATATGTATTTGTAATGCAATATATATATATATAT
The DNA here is from genome assembly GCA_034641835.2 of Pinus albicaulis. NCBI lineage: Eukaryota > Viridiplantae > Streptophyta > Pinopsida > Pinales > Pinaceae > Pinus > Pinus albicaulis. The sequence goes on from JAXQQM020081313.1 coordinate 47,595, forward strand.
ATATATATATATATATGCCGTGTGCAATTTGTAGCTGTAGTGTATTGTATTTTTGAAAGCCCAAAGGCAGAAAAATAGAGAAAAAAGAGAGACAAAGAAAAGGAAATTGCAACGTTGTGTGTTTGTAACAGCCAGTAAATTTTCTTCTTGTGAATCCAGAACTATGTTATGAAGATCTTCATTTTTGTAATAGAGTTTATTTAATGAAATAGAAGTCTGCAATTTAATTTTTGAGATTGAATCTCTGTGTTGTTCAAGAGGAATTGTTTGTCCGTGATTATGCTACGCAAGATTTTAATATATGAATTCATTTAGTTGTATATGAAAACAAGGGGGTTGTGTGGCAGCTAGTCCCTGCCACAGAAAATTTAATAACAAAACACTAACATCGACTACAAGTGTTGCGTGTCTAGTTTTCTTTCATGGTTTCGCTGTCACTTTGTTTAGATTTGGATTTTCATAGTTTCATTGCCACTTTGTTTGGATTTGGATTTACGAACTAGGACCAATGCCGATAACCAGAGCTGATTGCCCTTACACTCAACCAGAGAGAATATTTGAAAATTCAGAGTATGGTTTTAAGAATTTACAGTTGAATTTTTGACGACTGCATCTAGCCAATAAGCTATGAGTAAAAATCTTTCCAATCTAAAAAAGAGTGGGTAAGTAACTTCTCGTAGGGCCCTTTCTTCCAGCAGTTCTGCATTATATTTCATATGAAAAAGCAATGTGTGGTGGAGTGATTGTTATAAAGCGAATTGGAATATGTTCTGTGGTTATAATACCCAGAGATTAATATTGCAGTAGCTCGACTGTGCAGGTTATAATACCAAAGAGTAATATTGCAACTGAAGGATGCAAACCTCCGAGCCTTCCACTGCTTGTATATGTAGCACGGGAGAAAACTACAGAGTGTAAACACCATTTCAAGGTTGGGGCTATGAATGCACTGATATTCTGATTAGAAGCCCTTTTCTAGATTGATAAAAACACCTGATATAGATATAATATTGAAATACAGATAACAATTATTACCAAGTAAATGCTCTAATATCATGAATTCCTGAATCAGTGGACCATGCATGCTTGCAGTTTCGAGTGTTAGAAGTATTCAACGGTAGTCCTTTTGCTTTAAATCTGGATTGTGATATGTACATTAATGATTCCAAGGCTCTCAGACATATTATGTGTTTTTTCATGGATCTAAACCATGGAATAACTGTGGCCTTTGTTCAATTTCCACAAGTTTTTGGAAATTTTGATAAAGGCGATCTTTATGGAAATAGGATTGTTTTTTTATACAATGTGAGTGATAAAAAATCATGTCCTGCTATAGTTCAACCTTTAAGTTGTTCCATTTCCACTCGTAAAAATTCAACAATTAATACATATAAATATATTCAGAAAGAAAGAAAGACTTAATATATTGCAAGGTTCTATAGGTACTAATCAAAGGCTTCGATGTGATTCAAAGTCCTTATTACTGTGGAACAGGGTGTGTCCATCGAAGAGCTGCTCTGTGGGGTTATAGACCAGGAAAGTATTATTTCATATTCCCAATCCATTTGCATGTGAAAATAAATAGTTATTTCCATTTTTGTTGATATGTACAGGATTAGGAGAGAAGTTGGAAGGTAATAGTTCAGAACTAGGCTTTTCTCCTTTATTTAAAAAATCTGCCCTGTCAGGGTTAGGAAGAGGAAAAATCTGGCTCAACAGTTCTACAGTTAAGGAAGATCTAAATTTATGCAGCAGCGATTATGAAGACAACAGCTCTTGAGTAAAGGAGGTAAAAGACTCAGTCAATGCTCAAGTTTATTTATTTAATTTTTTGGTCAATTCTAGAATTATTTTCACTGGTTAGAAGGTATACAAAAACAGAGAGTAAAACTAAGATACTAAAAGAGTAGATATAAACTAGCTTCTCTCAAATATACATCATGTGCTTGTTAGATATATGTCCAAATTCCTAAGTTGAAATGGTGGAAAGGAACAATTAAATAACTCTAGAGAATTTGATTTAAATTGAGTAGCTGTAGATGAAATATACAGGTTGTATTGAAGTTTTTATTTGCTACCTGAAAGAGTTTGACTTTCTACATTTCATTAAACATTTTTAATTTTCCTTATTAAATTATCTGACAATTTACTTCAAATATTTCTCATATGGTTACTCCAATTTAGATTCTAATCTTATTAGAAAGTATTCAACTAGTTTATTTGAGCATACCGTTATAAACTTGTAGTTCTAAACTAGTGTACTGTCCTGCAATGGACTAGAGTTGACATAGAATTTTGTACAAGGTGGATTTTCTCTTTAAATACTTCTAGAGGCAATAACAGACCACAAATAATGAATCTAAACAAGCAAGACAATTATTTTCCAGGGTGTGCACTTGTGACATCCAAAAAATATTCTGTCATGGCACTTTAAATTTTAGATTGTGTTTATAACATGAATGAAACACGTCTTTTCAGAACTCTGGGTGACTGAAATTCTTGGAGAAGAATTCAGGTTGGGAGATGAAAAGAAAGACAAAAGAGACATTGGAGATTGAGTGGGGTTACAAACATTTGCACAATTTAGGCCTTGGAATTCAAAGCTCACCTTCGTTATTCTCAGCTTCCTAGTGATTTGAGGTTTGTGGGTGTTGTGTTCGATGCCCGACAAGTTCTCTCATTTGACGCGTCCCCATGTGAGGATGGTCGAGGTCACTTGTTTGAATCCCATTTTCTAAGAAAACCAGTTTTGTTATGCGTAGGGCTTACTTTTCCCACAAGGCAAAGAGGTAAACTCTGCAAATCTTATAAGAGCTGTTATGCAGGTTGTCTGATTGATTGATGCAGAGCTGAAGGACTCACCGAAGTTTGATGGAGTCTGATTTATTGATGCATAGATGAAGGACTCGCCAACCTTTGATGCCATCACTAACATTACAAAATTTTGAAAAAAATTGGTGGAGAAAATCATGTCGGACCCGCAGCATGAACAGGAGCATGTTGTATTCTTCAGAGGATACGCCATAGATAAAATTTTGCATGGGTGTGTAGATGGTTGTATAAGAATTGCACACGAACTACATGTGTGTGCAGGTGGCAGTGGCAATTCGGTTGGCATGTGACCCAGACGACCAAACAGCAGTGGTGGGCAATGGGGCTAAAATTCATATGCCAAGAAAAAAACCATGGGAATGTAAACATGGCAAGCAAATATTTCCTACCAAGGAAATAATTCTGGCATTAGTTTTCTTTTTAAAAATATCGATGAAAACAATCTTTTTAACCTTGAAAAATATATATGTATGGCCTCTTCGCTTCGGGAAGAGGCCAAATAAGATGAGAAAGCTTCTTATACGTTGTAACCACTAATACGTTGATTTGATTGATTGTGATGTCATTCTTCATAAAAGAGAAATAGAAAACTATAGATTATCATATAAAAGATTAATGTTATGTCTCCAATTCGATTGCTATAGTCCCTGCCTTAGCCAGAACTAATAAGACACAAATGAGACAATTTAACATCTTAGTTGTTGGATGCACTCTTAATTGAATATGAATTTAAATCATAAAATATTTACATTATTACTTTCATAAACTATGGCCAGAATTTGGATTGGATTTAGTTTGATGGTAGTTATTTTTAATAATTAAGACTGGTTTATATTAAAATTAGGCTTAAAGATTTTCTATTTTTAAATAAATGAATGAACCGGATTTAATGATACTAAAATTATTTAAACTAGTTTTCAATTTCAAATAAAAAATAATATATTTAATTTAGAAAACATTTATTTTACCACATATTACAATAAAATTATTCTATTTGGTTCCAAATGTATTGCGCACTTAGTTGGGTTAATTCATTGGTTGCCCTTCGTTGGGTTGATTACGTATACTTGGGCACTCATGACGCATAATTACTTTGTTGCCCATGTATAGTTGTATGAGCTATACAGGTTCGTCCTCTTAGCATTACACTAATCTATTCAATTTATCTCGTTTTCTTACCATTTGTTAGTTTGAAATTTCTCTTATAGGTTGAGTTAGGTTGCGCATAAATATACGATTTTGTTAAATTTGATTTTTTTAAGTAAATAAATTTAATAAATATAATATTTTTTATTATAATAAATCGTTTTTTAAAATAAATATAAAATATTTTAATTAAATTTAAATAAATAAAATTAGTGTCAAATTATAAATTATAAATAAAAAAATAAATATTTTAAATTTTATATTAATAAATAAATATATTGTATAATTTTTTTGAGTTAATATTTGTAAAAGTAAAATTTGAATTTAAATTAAATTATGTCATTATACATTTAAATAAGTTTATCTTTACCACTTATATGAATCACATTTATTAATGTAGTTGTGCTAGTATATATGGCCTAATCTAAAAAGATTTAACATAGCTTTGGATATATATGTCATAAAAAAGAGTTCAGCGTCCCATGTATTTTTAATGGGAGGATTCCACCTTACACTTTTCTACTCAAAAGCCAAAAATTTAGATCAACTTATTACAACTTCCATAACATGCACACCAATAAAAGGAAAATACAGTTTGTCTAATACCCACAAGGAGATGATGAAAAGAATAATAATTACGTTGTAAATCGTCCGTATTTGAAAACAACTCCCCTCAACTGTCATATGTACCATTGTTTACCGTTGATTTTGATGTTAGACAATTGAAATAATATCTACCTTAAGATTGAATAATCATTTACAAAAATACTGAACAGTTTCCACTTGTGTTTCTTCTCTTAATGGGTCATTTTTGATTTTGATGGACTGAAGGGCATGCAGTATTTCCATGCCGTGCTCTATGAGTCCATGAGGTTGTGGCCTCCCATGCCTGTGGATTCAACCTTATGCCTATGGATTCAAACTTTTGCCTGTGGATTCAACCTTTGTTGCCCTTTATACTCAGCATCTATTTCTTTGTGGTTTTAATTCCATCTTGCGTTTCTGAAGGCAAATCGAATAGTTGTGTACCATTCGGAGGCCATCTGGGATTGATTCAGATTGTTCTTAGAACATCCAATTCACAGATCGAGTGAACATTTTGGTCGGAAATTGTGCAATGGAGCTCTAAATGTTGATTTCACTAGCTTCTTGTTAAACCCAAATAGATAAATGCATCATTTACTTCGCTCGATTTGGAAATTGATTCAAATGGATTTACCATGCACAGTAACTTGCCCTCTCTTTCTTGTTGCTTCTATTGCTGGAGCTTGCAAACTCTCATAGGGAACTGGAAAGATATTATCATCATCGTCCTGATATGAGAAGAAAATACCCTGTAAGGGTTTCTAGGCAAAGAAGGCCGAGATCGTGTCACCCTCTTATGAGAAATGTCAAGGTTTATGGATGAAGAAGGTTGTGGCTGCATTGAGGGAGTGAAAGCTTGACTATTTTCCTTCATGGAAGAAGCAGAATACCAGATAAGGGCGTGAAGAATTTTAGTTTTGTACCTAAATAAGTGATTAGTAAATGATCATTGAAGGCCATATATAATTAGTGCACCAACAGCTCCAACGCCAAGGACCAGTCCAAGAATTACAACAACTGGAGGCAAACCGCCACCTCTTTCCTTTCCTTTGTTCACATCATACCTTGAAAAATTATTCTTGGGTGTAGAGCATTGAGGGCAGACAAAATCATCTCGCTGCAAACATGAAGAACAAAAGCAAGAAGGTTGATTACAACATCAATGTTATCAACATGAACAAATAGAAATTCTATGATACACTATTCATATGTAAACAAAATTAAAAACATTATCAATAACAGAGGCTATGGTTTTCCTAGTCATCAAATGATTTAGTCAATGTGTATATGTATCCACAATTGAGACAAATGTGTGTTGTTCGGGCTTATTAAAGTCCAGGTAGTCAGGTCAACATGTTTTTCAATGGATAAAAAAAAGTGGCACCAGACATGACAAAAATGCACTGAATCACTCGAGGGGAAAATAACATACCTTCGGAGCCTTCGTAAGTTTCCTCCCAAATCTAGAAGGGGCTGGTATTTTCAGAAATATTTTCACATTGACCTATGCATCTCTGCAAGCACATATTCATTTGACTCAAATACATTACCAATGAATTGTTGAAATGTCAAATTTGTAACATACCTCTTATGACATCTTCTGATTCTTCCATGGAAATCTTTTACATATTAAATATGCAAATGTAGACACTAGAGTTAATCCTTTACGGTAGATTGTCGGAATTCCATTCATAATATAAAAAATCCATCTTTTCTTTCTTAACATATGTATTTACAAATCCATTTGTTCTCCAATGCTAATACTAAACTGATATAATCCATCAACCATTACACTTAATATTTTCAAAATGAACATTATATGATCGTGATATCTAGAAATTTTTGCAACTTATTTTGAACCTCCACTCAAGTAGAGCAACAATAATTTTAGTTTTGTACCCAACTAAGTGATTTGTAAATTATTATTGAATTCCATATAGAAGCAGTGCACCAACAACTCCAACGCCAAGTAGTTGTAACATACCTTTTAGGACATCCTGCGATGCTTCCATGGAAAAATTTTGTTGGGTGTGGAGCCTGATTATCTTGTTTACTTTGTATCACAACATTGGACCCCTGTACCTTAAAAGGGGCGGCAACGCCACCCGTAATTAATTGCTGCCGTGGGGGGTCCAGGGGGGGGCGACAGTGCTTGTCGGAGCCCCCCCCCTGGTGGGGGTTTTCAGGGGCAACGCCCCTGAAGCTAAAACAGATGTAAAATTGCCTTGTAAAAGTATAGTAATTTCTAGTCAATCTAGGCCATTCATTAGGAAAATGATCTGACGGTAGACGTTATGTTTAGATTAGGGTTTTTTTTGCCCTAGAAGGAAACCCTTCGCTTTTATAAAGGCATTGTATTGTGGCTGTGTATATATGTGTATTCTCGGAGCGAGAAACAGAGAGGGAGACTATGAGAAAGAATATAGGATATTACAATGGATCTGTTGTAGGTTTTGTTTTTCATTTTGCTAAATAATAGAAAGGAAGGACTGGTTATTCGGGGTGGACGTAGCCCAAACTGGGTGAACCATGTATATATGTGTCTCTCTGGTTTTATGTGTTTTTTATGTGCTTGTATTTTCTGCATATTTTATGTGTTGCATTGCTCCATAATATATAATTTTCTAACAACTGGTATCACAGCCGAAGGTATATTTGGCTGATAAACTCGCAGGAAAGAAGGGTTCTTGGTTCGAGTGGGAGCAATGGTGGACGATGGTCAAGAAATTTAACGGCCAAAACTTCCCACTATGGAAGATGAAGATGGAAGATTATCTGTATCAGAAAGATCTATACCTACCATTGAGTGGAAAAACAAAGAAGCCGGCAGCCATGACAGACGCGGAATGGAACATTCTCGATAGAAATGCACTCGAAACAGTACGATTGTGTCTTGCAGCGTCAGTTGCCTTCAATATTTTGAAGGAAACAACAACAGAGGGTTTGATGCAGACTTTGGCGAAACTATATGAAAAACCCTCTGCCTCAAACAAGGTATTTCTTATGAAACTACTATTTAATATGAAGATGTCGGAAGGTGGATCTGTTGCAGACCATTTAAATGAATTTAATACAGTTACCAGTCAATTAATTTCTATAGGGGTAAATTTTTGTGATGAAGTTAGATCTCTGTTATTCTTGTGCTCATTGCCAGAGAGTTGGAATGGTTTAGTAATGGCCATTAGTAACTCTATCTCTAGATCTAGTACTTTAAAGTTTGATGATGTTTTTGGTGCTATCCTTAGCGAGGAAATGGGATGGAAAAGCTTCGGTGAGACATCAGGTAATGCTTTGAGTGCAGAGTCTAGGGGAAGAAGAATGGAAAGAGGAAAAAGCTTCGGATATCGTAGTAAATCAAGGAAAGGCAGATCCAAGTCTAGATCAGGAATAGTGTGCTAGAATTGCGGAAAGAAAGGACACCTAAAGAAAGACTGTAGATCTCATAAGGGAAAAGGAGACACACAGCAATAAAACAATGATGAAGCAAATGTGACAAGTGATGTGTTACAAGATGCTTTGATTATTTCTTTCGAAAATGTTACTGATTCTTGGGTTGTAGATTCAAGGGCTTCATTCCATGCCACACCTGATAAGAAATATTTTCATGACTATGTTCAAGGAGATTTTGGACAAGTTCGTTTGGGTGATGATAAACCCCGTAAAATTGTTGGAATGGGTAAAGTTCTTGTAAAACAACAGAATGGAAACCAATGGCTACTAAAGGAGGTAAGGCATGTTCCAGATCTGAAGAAAAATCTGATTTCAACAGGGCAGTTAGGTGGTGAAGGTTGTGTGACAACTTTCACAGATAAAACTTGGAAGGTCACCAAAGGAGCCCTAGTAATAGCAAAAGGCGAAAAGGTTGGTACATTGTATTTATGCAATGGTATTTCTAACTCTGTTAATGCTTTAACTTCCAAAGGAGCAGATGCAACATTTTGGCATCATAGGCTCAGACACATGAGTGAGAAGGGGATGAAAATTCTTCACTCAACAAATTTGCTGCCAGGTTTGAAGAATGTTGATTTGGATTTCTATGAGAATTGCATTTATGGAAAATAGAAGAGAGTCATATTTCTCAGAGTTGGGAAAGAAAATAAGAGCGAAAAATTGGAGCTTGTGCATACGGATGTATGGGGACCTGCTCAGGTATCATCTCTCGGTGGCTCTCGTTATTATGTTACTTTTATTGATGATGCAACTAGAAAAGCATGGATTTATTGTATTCAGAATAAATCTGATGTATTTGATACTTTCAAGAAATGGAAAGCTTTGGTTGAGATTGAGACATGAAAGAAGTTGAAGCATCTCAAATCAGACAATGGAGGTGAATATTGTAGCAAAGAGTTTGATAGATACTGTTCAAATCATGGAATTCGCAGAGAGAGACAGTTCCAAGAACACCACAAGAAAATGGTGTGTCAGAAAGGATGAACAGAACAATCATGGAGCGTGCAAGGTGCATGAGATTGCATGCAGGGTTGCCTCTACAATTTTGGGCAGATGCTGTAGGTACTGTTGTTTATCTAATAAACAAAGGGCCTTCAAGTTCCTTGGATGGTGGTATTCCAGAGGAAGCATGGATAGGTAAAAAGGTAAACTACTCCTTTTTAAAGGCTTTTGGTTGTGAGGCCTTTGTCCATATTAATAAAGAAAACAAAAAAAAGCTTGAGGCAAAATCAAAGAAATGCACCTTTATTGGATATGGTGCTAATGATTTTGGTTATCGCTTATATGATTTTGAAAATCACAAAATCATTAGGAGCAGAGATGTAATATTCAATAAAAAGGTCTTGTATAAGAATCAGTTGCAGGAACAGAGACAGGAAAAAGAAAGCAAGGAATACGCGGTTCTTGATGAGATATCTGAAAAATTAAAGGTGCCTGAAAATAATAATAATCAACAACCACAGCAGCAGCAACCACCACAACAGCAACAGGCACCTCAAACACCTAAAAGTGTTGTTAGAAGATCTACCAGGATAAGTACACCACCTAAACGATACTCTCCTTCATTATATTATTTATTGTTGACTGATTCTGGTGAACCTGAATGTTATGAAGAAGCAATGCAAGTTGAAAGCAGGAAGAAGTGGGAGCTATCCATGGAAGAAGAGATGAACTCCTTAATGCATAACCGGACTTGGGACTTAGTCAGGTTGCCTACAGGTAAAACTACATTGCAGAATAAATGGGTTTACAGGCTGAAGGAAGAAGATGGAGGAAAATAGAGGTACAAAGCTAGACTTGTGGTGAAGGGGTTTGCACAAAAGAAAAGTATTGATTTTGATGAAATATTTTCTCCTGTTTTTAAAATGAATTCAATCAGAACTATTTTAAGTCTTGTAGCAGCGGAAGATTTACATCTTGAACAGTTAGATGTAAAGATAACATTTCTCCAGGGAGATTTGGAGGAAGAGATATACATACAGCAACCAGAAGGATATGAGGTAAAAGGGAAAGAAAAATTGGTGTGCAGGTTTAAGAAGAGCTTGTATGGTTTAAAACAGGCTCCAAGGCAGTGGTATCTAAAATTTGACAAGTTCATGTATGAACAAGGTTATACTAGATGTCACTCTGATCATTGTGTTAATCTAAAAAGGAAAAATTATGGCAGCTATATTATATTGTTATTGTATGTAGATGACATGCTTGTTGCAGGGTCTAACATGCAGGAAATAAATGTGATCAAAAGAAAATTGGCAAATTCATTTGTAATGAAGGATTTGGGAGCTTCAAAACAAATCCTTGGTATGAGGATAACTAGAGACAGGAAAAATCGAAAATTAGCACTGTCTCAGAATGAGTACATAGAGAAGGTGTTGAAAAGATTTAATATGCAGAATGCAAAACCAGTTAGTACACCTTTTTCTAGCCATTTCAAACTTAGTAAGGAGATGTGCCCAAAGACCCAAGAAGACATGGATTATATGTCTAAAGTTCCATATGCATCTGCAGTTGGAAGCTTAATGTATGCAATGGTCTGCACAAGGCTTGATATTGCACATGCAGTGGGAGTTGTAAGCAGGTACATGAATAATCCAAGAAAAGAACATTGGATGGCAGTAAAATGGATTCTCAGATATTTGAGAGGTACCACAAATCAAGCATTATGTTTTGGTGGTTCAAACATTGCTCTACAGGGATATGTTGATGCAGATATGGCAGGTGACAGAGATAACAGGAGGAGCACTACAAGATATGTATTTACTGTAGGTGGAACAACTGTTAGTTGGGTTTCAAAATCCAAAGTGTTGTTGCACTTTCAACAATAGAAGCCGAGTATGTTGCTGCTACAGAGGCTAGTAAAGAAATGATTTGGTTACAAAGGTTTATGGATGAATTGGGTAAGAAGCATGATATGGGCACACTATATAGTGATAGCCAAAGTTCCATTCATCTTGCAAAGAACTCAGCATTTCATTCCAGGACTAAACACATACATCTCAAGTACCATTTCATACGGTCAGTATTGGAAGATGGACAGTTGAAGCTGGAAAAGATACACACTAGCCAGAATCCTGTAGATATGCTAACAAAAGTTGTAACCAGGGAGAAACTGAGAACATGCTCAGTTTCAATTGGTCTTCAAGGATGACGATGAAGATGAGAAACAACCAGGTCCAAAGATGGGTCATTGTCCAGGAAATGAAGCAACGGTGGAGTTGCAACAATCAATCTCCAAGTGGGAGATTGTTGGGTGTGGAGCCTGATTATCTTATTTACTTTGTATCACAACATTGGACCCCTATACCTTAAAAGGGGCGGCAACACCGCCCATAATTAATCGCTACCGTGGGGGTCCAGGGGGGCCGAAAGTGCTTTTCAGAGGCCCCCCCCCCCCCCTGGCGAGGGTTTTTGGGGGCAGTGCCCCCGAAGCTAAAAAAAAATGTAAAATTGCCTTGTAAAAGTATAGTAATTTCTAGTCAATTTGGGCCGTTCATTAGGCAAATGATTTGACGGTAGAAGTTATGTTTAGATTAGGGTTTTTTTCCCTAGAAGGAAACTCCTCGCTTTTATAAGGGCATTGTATTGCAGCTGTGTATGTATGTGTATTCTCGGAGCGAGAAATAGAGAGGGAGACTGTGAGAAAGAACATAGGATATTACAGCGGATGTGCTGTAGGTTTTGTTTTTCATTTTGCTGGATAATAGAAAGGAAGGACTGATTGTTCGTGGTGGACGTAGCCCAAACTGGGTGAGCCACGTATATCTGTGTCTCTCTGGTTTTATGTGTTTTTTATGTGCTTGTATTTTCCGCATATTTTATGTGTTGCATTGCTACATAATATATAATTTTATAACAAATTTTACATGTTAAATATGAAAATGTAGACACTAAAGTTAACCCTTTGGGGTAGATTGTCAGGATTCCACTCATAATATAAAAAATCCAGCTTTTCTATCTTAACACAGATCTTTACAAATCCATCTGTTGAGATAGGTTCTCCAATGCTAATACTAAAATGATATAATCCATTAACCATTGAACTTCATATTTTCAAAATGAGCACTATATGATCCTGATATCTAGACATTTCTGCAACTTATTTTGAACCTTCACTCAAGCAGAGCAACAAGAATTTTAGTTTTGTACCCAACTAAGTGATTTGTAAATGATTGTTGAATGCCATATAGGAGCAGTGCACCAAAAACTCCAACGCCAAGAACCAATCCAAGAATTGCACCAATTTGAGGAGAACTGCCACCTATTTCCTTTCCTTTGTTCACATCATACCTTGCAAAACTCTTCTTCGGTGCAGAGCATTTTTGGCAGAAAAAATCATCCTGCTGTAAACATGAACAACAAAAACAAGAAGTTTGATTACAACATCAATGTTATTAACATGAATAAATAGAATTTCTATGAACATTATTCATATGTAAACAAAATTGAAAAATTTATCAATATAAGAGGTTAGGGTTTTCCTGGTCATCAAGTGATTTAGTCAATGTGCATATGTATCCAAAATCGAGACAAATGTGTGTTGCACGGGCGTGTTAGAATCGAGGTAGTCAGGTCAGCATGTTTTTCAATGGATAAGAAAAAATGGCACCAGAAGTGATAAAAATGCACTGAATCACTGGACGAGAAAATAACATACCTTTTGAGCCTCAATAAGTTTCCTCCAAAATCAAGGAGGGGCTGGTCTTTTCGAAAAAATCAGACCCTGTAAAAAACTATGCTAAAGATTCTATACTTGGTTTTTAAGTAATGTGAATATTTTTTCTTATGGATGTTGTGTTTGATCATCCAACAAAGAACCTCATCTCCTAGTTTTTACTTCTGTTCAAACAATCATTCTCAGACTTAAAAACATTCCCTGTTTTATTTATATAAGAGAGGATAACTTCCTCAATATATATGTTGAGAATTTTGGGATTGGAGTGACTTGTGAGAAGGCTACCACTACACTGATGGAAAAAAACAGAGAAATCCTTGCCATGATACTATTGGTAGCAATTTCTCTTATTATTCTTACTTTCTCCAACCCAAATAAATCTCGTCTCATCCAGGAAATTAGAAGCCAGAGTGTGCGAAGGGTTGGGGAATGGAATGGGAACACGCAGAAGAATGATTTCATCGTTATGACATGCTCTGGTAATGAAATGGAGGGATATGTGAATGTAATCACGGCCAGTGATGATATGAAAATGTTCTTGGCCAAACCAACAATGCTGGTAAAGTCTGTTGGTGGAGACATTCCAGTAATTGTTGTGTAAGTTATTATCAAAGTAACGAAGCTGGATATTTTAGAAAGCTAGGATTCCAGTAATCGTTGTCTAAGTTATAAGTAAAGCTATGAAGCTATAGTTTCTAAGAGGCTAGGATGTCGTGGACTGACAAATACGCAACTAGAAAAATCATTTGGCTCTTTCGCTATGCAATAAATTTCACAAGAACTATTAGAGCTACTATGTGAAGTGTTCTTAAATAAAGCACCCACTAAACTATAATGGAAAGTATGATAACTCTTTGTGATGTTAAGGTTTCTATTTAGCATAGATTTATGTTAGTCACATATTTAATTTGAGCTCAGAGCAGAGAAGACTTAATTTTTTTTTGGGTGCAAATTTATTTTAGAGTGTAAAAAAAGAAAATGTACCCTTTTATTGTTTAATATGTTTGAATATCATAGAGAGTGAAGAGAGTCATTTTATAATGGAACATTCAACTTGTTTTTCTATTATTAATATATTTTTAAATATGGGTCAATATTAATTTATATTAAAATATTTTATTGATAATGTTTAAATCTATACAACATTAAAATATATTATTTTAACATTTGATATATATATATATATATATATATATATATATATATATATATATATATATATAACTTACCTATTTTTTCTTTTTACTTTTAATTAATTTACGTGAGGTAATATGAACAACTAATTAAATATATATAGCATAATTTTTTTTTAATAAATTGGATATTTTTTTTTCTCTTTCAAAAATATTTTATTTTCATTTTAAGAAAAACATACCTCTAAACTCAAGAAAATATTACATATATTTCATAAAAAAAAAAAAATTATATATATATATATATATATATAAATAATTCAATCTCACAAAATATGGATTTTAAAGGCAGTTACATGAAATTTTTTATCTACTTATTTATGCATTTCTTTCTTGTATCCAAAATATCAATTAGTATGTTAGAATAATACCTTTGTACTTTGTATTAAGAGAGTGAGTAATTTTTAAATAGTTGTTACAACAACATTCTCTTTAGATTTTGCACTTTTTTTTGGTAGGTTTCTTTTCACGATTGTTATGGATAAACCATCAATTTGCAAGTTTACTTAAAATTTTCATAGGAAATGTAAACTTATTAGAATGAATTTGATGTAATAAATTTAAAACAAAACTAAATATAATAAGTTACAAAAAAATTATACTTAGAAATGAATGTATGTGAAATATTCTATACACTAGCATACTAAGGTTTCATGTTGAAAAAGACAATGAAGTCATCTACTAGGTAAGGGATTCAATATATGTTTTCAATGTAATATTGCATGATGTAAATTATAAGTTTTTGGTTCTCTTCTTGTTCGCTAATATCGTATTTTACTTTTATGCAATTTAGTGTCTCAATTCTTTAATAATTAAATTGGATTCAAAGGACTTTAATGTTGAATATAAGTTGTAAAAGTTATTTACATTACTTTGTTGGTATTGTATTTTTGGTGTGTTTTAGTGACTCTAGCTTAAAGACCATCCTGAAACAAGAAAAACATATATGAATGATTTCAAATCCCTTTATTTTCGTGGAATAAAATTAAAAAAAATATGCAAATAAACTCATTATGTGGTGCGTCCCAAGGTATAGGAACAAAATGCTAAAATATTTCTTATCCCAATCTCTTACAACTTTTGCATTCAACAATGGTTATTGGTGAAAAATTTATATTGACAACATTGTAACCCTCATGAATTCATCACCAAAATATTCCATTTTTTTTCAGATTTTAATTAAAGAAACTAATAGGTTATGGACTATCTAGGTCGATCATTAGTGACTTACACACATTTATACTAACTTTGTTACAGTAATTTATTAACATTTTGATAACAGCCTTAAACATGAGAATAACTAATCAAGCATAAAATGTCAAGAAATCATTATCATTGTATAAGTATGAACTCCATATGGAATTTAACGTTAAGGCTCATGTTTACCATCAAAGTTACAAGTAACTTCGACTAAGAAATTAGCATGGAAAAGAATGGCTACCACTATGTGTGTGGACTTTTCCATGTGCTTTCTTTCCTATGTTATTGCTTTACAATGCTTCCTTTGCAACATATGGTGTAATTTCTAGTTAATGTATTATGAAACAAGACCCATGTGGTAGAAATATCACATTCTTTGTTTTTTGCAAATTGCCTCCATGTGACTTTCGTTGTTTATTATATAAAAATGAAAAATATTTGAACATATATTATAACATACTAATTTAAATCTCTAGTTTTATATTTTATGAAAAGTAGATTGTGTACTAATTTGCTTAAATAAAAATAACTACATAAATATTAATTTTATTTATAAAATTTTCTAAAATTAATTTTGATAACATCACATAGAGAATGAAATTACATATCTAAATTGCACATAAACTGTGGGTATAACCACTATGTAGGTTGAAACATCACTACTTTCTCCTCTAAACACGTGAATTTATGCATTTTCTTCCAGGTTAGAAAAACAATCATACAGCATGCATTTCCAAGTGTAAATGCATAGCATCCGAACTGTCCCTAAGATATATGAAGTTCACAGACGTGGATCTACTCATTCTTCTCCGACGACAATTAAGTCTCATAACTTGGCTTTACACAGTTATTAAACTATAATAATATTATTATTAAAATTTTACTCACGTTAATAATCAAGTTTCCTATTAATATTAAATTTAATATTAACAAGTATTAACCAATATTAATACTAATATTAATATTAATTAAATGTTATTAATATTAATATATCATAATAATTATTGAAGTTCATAATAAGTCATGTTTATCAATGATCAAGAATGGTCAATCATTATCAACTATAGTTAAAAAATGATCGACCATAAACATACCATGGTTAATCTTACTATATTAGATAATAATATATTAATATTATTAATATTAAATATTATTATACTTTGTTATATAATAGCTATAAATGGATTAACAGCGCTTGGAGATGATGGAACCTTGCCGCTCCATAGATTTCTGCTGTTAACCGGGTAATTTTTCACTAAAACTCTGGTTATTTTTCTGCTCGACCCGGATATCCTGGGCCCCCACTGTCCAAATCCGGTGATTATTATATTTCTTGTGGGTTTCCACTTGTTTACTGCTCGGGGCGCGCTGCCATGGCTGTCTGGGGTTTCATACTGCCTTGGCAGCTGAACCGGGGGTTTTCTACTTGTCTGGCACCCCTACTTGGTGGGGTCGCATCCTACTGCGCACCTGGACAATTTCTCCTCTGGACCCATCAGTGGGGCTGGATTATTGGCATCTGTGACCTCTGGCTTCGAGGCTTCAGTTTGTCAGTCGAATCTGCAACAATTATTTCGCCCTTGTTTTTATCTGTGGGCATCTGTCTTCTCCAACAGTCACCAAGCGGCTTTTGTAGGGCTGTCCATTCAATGAGCACCTACGAAGAAGAGGTTGACTACTCGGAGGATCCTCTGGAGGGGGTCGACATTTGGGGGTTGGAATCAAATGATGAGGTGGATGCAATGTCAGATTTGGACCCATTATCCGGGGTGGATTTGCCTGCTCAGCCCGCATCCGCCGTGGAGGGATGCATCTCGCCCTTGGGGGACCTTGCGCACTTGTCTTTTGGCTCGCCGTCGACCGAGGATATTGGGCTTTGGGCTTTCTCGCAGGCAGAACAGGACAAACAGGCAAGTGTTGCCATCGGAAGCTCCGCACTATTCTCGGAGGCAGCCTTTCACGAGATTGGAGACACATCATGCTACTTGGCGCATCAGCATATTGAAGGCCTGCTACCTCTTGGGATTAACTCACATTGCCCTTCTGAAATAGATGTCGCGGCACAAGACTGTGCGGAGCCCTCTGCACCTTTGGCGGCCTCTAGGGTCTTCAGCAACATTCCAGAGGACCTAATCAACCGAGAGAAGGATAGCAATCTGCCTACAACTAAAGATTTTGTAGAGCTGGAATTGGGGGTTTGCAAGGTCAGTAAGCCGCACAAGGTCACGAAAAGCAAGTTAAACTATCTCACAAATTTTGGAAGCGAGAGTGGAATGGAGGATTGGAGCATCGTTGCAGCCAAAACCCTGGTTGGGAAGATCCGCGGCCGGAAATATTCCTCAGCGAGACTTCAGCGGTGGACAAGAGAAATCTGGGGTGAGACCCTCGACTCCCTCCCGGTGGTTGGGGCCTTGACCAAAGGCTGGTTCTCTCTTACCTTTGCCCGCCCTGAACACTCCGATTGGGCCCTCATGCAGTTCTGGCATCTGGAGCTTCACCCAGTCTATCTCAAGAGATGGGTGCCCCTATTTGATCCCAAAAAAGAAAATGCAGGTGCTGGTCCCATATGGATGAGGTTGCCTGGCCTGCCACTGCATTTTTGGAATGATACTGCACTTCGAAATATAGGGGGCCATTTTGGATGCTACCTAGACCATGATCGATCCTACCTGTCCACTGGTAGCAGAGCAGTGGCTCGGATCCTAATTTTTCTTGACACAAGGGATGGTCTATATGAGAATTTTATCATGAGGTTTGATGGGTTGCAGTGGCAGCAACCATTAGACTATGAAGGCGTGCCCTTTCGCTGTAGAAAATGTCATGAGGTAGGTCATCTGTATAAAGACTGTCCGAGGAAGGGCGCGGGCAGGATGAATGTTAAGAAATCTTGCTCCAGAGGTACACAAACTGTGTCGGATTCCAGAATCTTGCCGGACAGTGCGGCTATGCAGACGAGGGCACCTGAGCTCTCTGGTGATGGCGGATCGAGGACAGCGACTGTGCCCACCTGGACCTACACGCAGCCCAGATCCCGACCACAGGTCTCATCGGTGCCTCCCCAACAGGATCTCTTCATTCCGGGTATTGCTATTTCTGGCTCTTTAACCTCTGATTATGCAGATATATCTTCATTCTCTTCATTGCCATTTACTGTATCTGTTAATGAACTTCTTAATCTATCATCTGCTCTCTCTTTACCTTGCATATCATCGGGTGTGCCCCATAAAACATTAAATCTCCCCTTGGTATGCTGCACCATCGCTTTGGCCTCTCCATCCTTCTCCCCTATCATCCATCATTCATCTCCTGAGCCCACCCCTGGCCATTCTGTCTCCTCTTCGGAGACTCACTCTTCGAAGCACAACTACTTCCTTAGATCCATAACCAACCCTCAATCTGGCGAGGTATTCGGTATTGGGCCGGATCCGGGTGGCTTACCCTCTAAATCTCGTGGCAGACCATCTGCCCTAGCGAAGGCCATCAAAAGGGCCAATTTTGAAGTGGAAGCTGGCACACAATCTTCACTTATGCGGGTCCTTTGAGCACGAAGACCCTTGACGACTGTTCCATCATGATCTGTCTATCCTACAACTGCAGGGGACTGGCCAACCCCGATAAGAGATTGGCTCTCAGAGATCTGTTAGCACAAAAGCCCTTCGACATACTTTTTTTGCAAGAAACGCTCGGGGTGGGGTTGGAGGTGTCTGCTACCTTAAATTCCTTTCTCCCTGATTGGTCCTTCATTACTCTTGATGCCCATGGTAGATCAGGAGGATGTGCTCATGGCATCAACAACAAAACCACCCGGATGTCAAACTGCTGGGGCCGGCCGGGTGTACTGGCGATGAATGTGTTGTTTGGTAGTTCTGAGATTGAGTTTACCTTGGTCAATGTATATGGACCCTGCTCTGACAGAGAGCACTTCTGGCACTCCCTTTTGTCCTGTTCACTTATGACTGCCCCTCACCTCATTTTAGGTGGAGATCTAAATTTCTCTTTGGGTATTGCTGAATCTTGGGGTCCCCGGGCCACCCCGGACCCATTGGCTGAGTTTTTCAACTCAGAACTCGGTGCCTCTCATCTGATTGACATTCAGACTACCAAGCTACAACCTACCTGGTGGAACAGGAGGACTGGGGACGCTGCTTTGGCTCGCAGACTTGACAGATTTCTTATCAAACGGGAACTCATTCCGGTCCTGACTCGTGCTCGTCAATGGGTGGGATCTGGAGGTAAATCTGATCACTCGCCCATCTACCTGGAGTTTGAATGTGGCCCTAATAGAGCACGCCCCCCATACAAATTCAGTTCCAGATGGTTGAGAGATCCGGATTATAACCAGTTGGTCACTCAGAACTGGCAGCACTTCAGACCTTCGATGGATTTGGACCCTGGCAGGGTTTTCAATGAAAACCTTAATCGCATAAAGAACCTCACCATTCATTGGGTTCGGAACAAAAAGAAACAGGAAAGGGAGGCCCTTCACAGAATCGAGGATAAAATTGGCTCTCTCAAAAATGGTGAGCTGTTGGGATACCGTAACGAGGAAGCCAGGGCACAACTTTTTGCACTTGAGGCTGAAAAAGCCAAATTGCTGAATCAGATTGAGGAAGATTGGAGGCTTAAAAGTCGGGCTATATGGATTCAGGCCGGTGACGAAAACACAAAATTCTTTCAGCAGCATGATAATGGCCGCAAGGCGGCTAACACCATTTGGGAACTGTCAGACAAAAATGGCTTTACTGCTAGAACGCAAGCACAGCTATCGGAGCTGGGTACCAAACACTTCTCCAATCTGTATAGGGCCTCTACCTTTATAAATCTCCCGGATATCCTGCGCATTAATCAGAACTTTAAACTCTTCGTGGAACAGGAGCAGATGGATGAACTCAATACCCCGGTCACCATGGGAGAACTGGAGGGTTTTTTGAAATGGTTCAAGCGGGACAAAAGCCCAGGACCTGATGGTTGGCCCATTGAGTTTTTCATCCACTTCTTCGACCTCATATCAGCGGACCTTCTGGCCATGACAGAAGATAGCAAGGTGCGGGGCAGGATTTTTGATGGATTTAACTCCACTTTTATAGCACTGATTCCTAAATCGGACAAACCAAACAGCTTCAATGATTTCAGGCCCATTTCGCTGTGTAACTGTATCTACAAGATCATTTCCAAAATTATTGCCAACCACATTAAACCTTTCCTGTCCGAGCATATTGAAAAGGAACAATTTGATTTTCTGAAGCATAGGCAAATTCATGAGGCCATTGGTACAGCCCAGGAGGCCCTTCACTCTTTTAAATCCCTCCGACTGAAATCGACTATCCTCAAGATTAATCTCACTAAAGCATTTGACCAAGTTGACTGGAGTTACCTTCACCTCATCCTCATCCATGCTGGATTTCCTCATACCTTCATCAACTAGATTATGGGATGCATTCGTCACGCTACCTTCAGCATATTGATCAATGGTACTGCTAATGATTTCTTCCATGCGGGGCGGGGACTCCGCCAGAGCTGCCCCCTTTCTCCACTACTATTTGTTCTTGTTATGGAGGGACTATCAGTGCTTATTAACAATGCTAAAGAAAGAGGATTACTACAGGGGCTCCGGATCGTTGATAATTTATACCTCACTCACCTTTTATTTGTAGATGATGTTCTTATATTCCTAAATGGCACTAGGCAAGACTCTGTTCATTTTGACCTGCTCCTGAAATGGTTTTGTAGGGCTACCGGTATGGCACCGAATAGCACTAAATCCTCTATCATCATGACAGGCTGCTCGAGACAGGAACAAGACACCTCTAGGAACCTATTTGACTTTGTCTGCATTGACATCAATGGCGGCCTAAAATATTTGGGGTATCACATCAAACCAAATGATTATAAGATTAAGGACTGGAACTGGATCATAGCAAAAATTGAGCGCAGAATAAACGTCTGGTATAACCGATGGTTAACCAGGGCGGGTAGACTAATACTCATTAAGTCTGTTCTGGAGGCCATTCCGGTCTATTGGATGACCCTGGCCTGGATTCCGATTGGTATTACCAATCGGATAAAATGCATCTGCAGACAATTTCTTTGGCGCAACCAAGGTAAGACTTCCACGTTTGCCTGGATAGCATGGGATCGTATCAATTTGCCCAAACAATGGGGTGGCTGGGGGTTAAAGGATCTCCACCTATTTGCTCGAGCCCTTGCGGCTAAGATGTGCTGGCACATTATTACAGGACAGAGCCTTTGGAAGGAGGTCATGGTCGCTAAATATATCTCGCCCCAAAGTCCTCTGGATTGGATCCGTGGCTGCATCACTCTGAACTCGGGGGCATAAATCATATGGAAGGCTATCACTAGGGCAGCTCACATTCTCTAGAGTGGTCTTTCGTAGCTGATTGGTTCGGGAACTGAGGTGCGCATTGGCACTGACTCCTCGTCAGGGAGTGGGGAATATCACAAACTTCCAGAGTTTATCATTCAACACCTTGCCCACAGAAATATCATTTATCTGGCACAGATTGTGGATTGGGCACATACCTCTTGGCGTGAACAAGCCTTGCTACAGGCGGGTGACCTGGGGATCCCCCAGGAGGGTACACAAATCTGGGAAAAATTTCTCTGGGCACTGAAAGCTACCAACATTCGCATCACAGACCAAGATGAAAACTTGATTTGGGATGTTTCAAGAAATGGGTATTATACTCCAAAGCTGGGCTACCTCGAACTTATCAAGCACAGGGAACCCCCTATCAAAGACTGGTGGTGGAGAACAATATGGAAATTGAAATCCCCGCATAAACACAGACTTCTGTTCTGGTGCATGCTTAGAGACTGTATTCCTACCACGGATTTCCTTCATAGAAGAGCCTTCCACAGGGCTTCTAGATGTTGTTACTGTCTAAATGACAGGGAGGATGCTCTCCATTTATTCCTGCAATGCCGCATCATACTTAACATTTGGTCCAGGGTCATTACAGAATTGGGGTGCAGATTTAAATGGCAGGGTGACTCATTATCAGAGGCCTGGACTCATTGGTGGCAGCACTTTGCACACAATCCAAAATTACGCAACCTCCCTCTTATCGTGACTTGGGAAATATGGATAGGACGAAACAAACAGATATTCAATGATATTCCTATCGACTGTAATAGGATTAGCGCAGCCTCTCTTGCCACTTATTTGCTCATTCCCGAGGACTGTTGTTGCAGCATGCCTTCACATGAGACCCTAGAAAATATTGATCACAGCCGGGCGTGGGCATATTTTGATGGTGCGTCCAACGCCCAAGGGTGTGGGGGGGGGGCGCCATTATTTATATGAATGAAAAACACTACTATAACATCAGAATGGGGTTCGGTCCAGGTACCAACAACTACGTCGAACTGCAGAGCCTCAGACTTCTTCTCACCTTTGCTCGGGACATTCACTGCGACTCCATCCAGATCTTTGGTGATTCTCAACTTGTGACCAATTTTTTCAACAACATATCTCTTTGTCACTCGCACACACTGTCTGCACTGCTGCACGAGGTTCACCATCTCAGAACACTCTTTGACTCCATCACTGTGACTCATATTTACAGGTCTCGGAACAAAGTGGCAGATCAACTGTCCAAAGAAGCTACGGAGCTGACCTGGGGTACCTGGAACATCACAGAGCACACAGCTAGACAGATCTACAGATATTATCATTGGCCTTTCATCGAGGAGGCTCCTCCTGCTTTGGTTGATTAGTATTACAGCTATCTTCTGGGAGATTTTGTTCTACCTCCCCTTTTCATATATTCGGCATGTATATTTATTTCACTTATATTGGGTCTGTTGGAGTTATTAAGTTATGCACCGAACTTACTATGTGGACATTTGTGTCATTACTGTATATGTCATGTTTTGGGACTGTGACTGCCTACAGTTTTTTGATAGTCTAGCTTATTGTAATAGTTTTTGGACAGATCAGTAGTTTATACTACAGTCTTATGTAACAAGTAGCTGATCATTAATTGAATAGTTACGAACTTTTTCTTTGTGAAAAAAAATAGCTATAAATGTATTTTTATATCAATATATTATATTATATATTAATTAATATATATTTATACTAATATTAATAAATATTTGATATATTACTATATTAAAGACTAGTATATTGTATTAATATTAAAAATTTATAATACATTAATAATAGTAGTAATAATAATTATTATAAGTATAATAATTATGGTTATAGTTGTTATGGTCATAGTCATTTATAGTCGTAAGGTTTATCATATTAATACTAGGGTTTTTAATCTCTCGAGTTTATAATATTTATCGTAGGGTTTATAATCTCTTAGGTTAATAATATTTATCCTAAAGTTTAATATTATTCTCATGGTTTCATTATCCCTTGCGTTTATAATATTAATTCCTTGGTTTTATTAATCCCTTAAGTTTATAATATTGTTAGTCCTTAGATTTATTAATCCCTTGGGTTTAAAATATGAAAAATATGTTAGATTTTATGATCAATAATCCTTTAGGCTTAATATTGTGACAATGGAATGGTATGGAAATCTATCCAAATTTGTAGTGTGACAATCATTGTTAGCAATTTATTCAATGTCTCATTGTGACATTCTTAAATTAGGGTTTATATTCTCATCTATAATATTAGGTTTAGGAATTAGGGTTTATTTTGGTTTATGATATTGGTTTTAGGGTTTATAACATTAACATTTATAATGGTACAATTTATAATATTAATTCTAGGGATTTTAATCCCTTGGCTTTATAATATTAATCCTAGGGTTTATAATCCCTTGGATTTATAATATAAATCTTATCGTTTAATATTATTACCATGTTTTCATTATTCTTTGGGTATATAATATTAATCCCTTTGGTTTATGGTTTATAATCGTAGGGTTTATAATAATAATCACAGGGTTTTTAATCCCTTGGATTATAATTAATTATATGGTTTATAATCCCTTGGGTTTATAATATAAATCCTAGGTTTAACATTTTTCCAATGCGTTCATTATTCTTTGAGTTTATAATATAGATATTTTGGGTTTATTAATCCCATGAGTTTATAATATTATAAGTCCGTTGGGTTTATTAATTTGTTGGGTTTAAAATATCACTAATATCTTAGGTTTTATAATCTATAATCCCTTGGGTTTACTATTGTGACATTGTAATGGTACACAAAACTATTCAATATCATAGTGTGACAAACATCATCACCATGTGAAAATTACTGTGAGAATCATTGCCACAATGACACACTACATTGCAAGTTTTTCAATGTGACATTGTGCCATGAAATAAATTAGGGTTTAATATTTTGGTTTATAATATGGGATTTATGGTTTATAATATTAATGTTTATAATAAGAGGGTTTATCATAATAATGCTAGTATTTTTAATCCATTGAGTTTATAATATTGATCTTAGTGTTTATAATCCCTTGGGTTTATAATATAAATCCAAGGGTTTAGTATTATTCATGTGGGCTCATTATCCCTTAGGTTTATAATATTATTTATTTGGGTTTATTAATTCCTTGATTTTATAATATTGTGAGTCTCTTTGGTTTATTAATCTCTTGGTTTTAAAATAGCAATAATTCCTTGAGTTTAATAATAAATAATCCTTAGATTTAATATTGTGATGTTAGAATGGTATGAAAATATATCTAATGTCACAGTGTATAAGCATTATTGCAAAGTGAAAAATAGTGTGACAATCATTGTGAGATATTTATTCAATATCACATTGTGACATTGAATAAATTAGGGTTCAATATTATTATTCATAATATTGGGTTTATGGATAAGGATTTACTCCATTGTCTTTATATTGTTAATCCTAGGGTTTATAATCCTTTTGCTCTATAATATCATCTCAGGGTTTAATTTTATTCCTTGGTATTTATTATCCCTTGAGTTTATTATCCCTTGGGTTTATAATATTAATCTCTTAAGTTTATTAATCCCCTGATTTTATAATATTATTATTCCCCTAGGTTTATTAATCCATTGGTTTAAAATATCAATTATCCCTTAGGGTTAATAATTAATAATCATTTAGGATTAATATTATGACATTGGAATGGTACATAAATCTATCCAATGTTACAGTGTGACAAGAATTGTCGCAATGCAACAAGCAGTGTGGCAATACATGTCCCAATCATACATTGTATGCAATTTACTCAATGTTACATTGTGACATTGAATAAATTATGGTTTAGTATTCTCTCTTTTGATATTTGGTTTAGGGTTTATAATTATATGGTTTATAATCATAGGGTTTGTCATATTAATACAAAGTGTTTATAATCCCTTGGGTGTATATTATAAATCCTAGGGTATAATATTATTCCCTTTGGTTTATTGTCCCATAGGATTATTATCCATTGTATTTGTAACATTAAATCCTTGAGTTTATTATATTAATCCCTACTATGTATAATAATATATTATGGTATATAATATTAACCTTAGGCTTAATATATTAATCTCAGGATATAAAATCCCTAAGGTTTTTAATCCCTTCGGTTTATAATATAAATATTAGGGTTTAATATCATTCCCATTCATTCCTTATCCTTTAGGTTTATAATATTGATCCCTTGGGCTTATTAAATCTCTTATTTTATAATATTATTGGTCCCCTAGGTTTATTAAAACCATTGGTTTATGAAATCAATCATTTGGGTTTATTAAACCGTGAGTTTATAATATAATTAGTTCGTTGGGTTTAAAATATAATTAATATCTTAGGTTTTAAAATATATAATTCCTTGGGTTTAATATTGTGACATTAGAATGGTACCAAAAAATATCCAATGTTAAAGTGTGACAAGTATCATTATAAAGTGACAAGCATTGTCAAAATAATTGTCACAATGACACATTACATTGCAAGTTCTTTAACGTCACATTGTGACATTGAATAAATTAGGGTTTAACATTTTAGATAATAATATTGTGCTTAGGGTTTATAATATTAAGGTTTATAATCATAAGGCTTATCATAATAATCCTAGGGTTTATAATCCCTTAGATTTATAATAAAATCTAAGGTTTATATATTATTCATGTGGTCTCTTTATCCCTTGGGTTTATAATATTAATCCCTTACGTTTATTAATCAATTTGGTTTATAATATTCATCCATCAGGTTTATAATAATAATAATCCATTTGGCTTATAACACTAATAATATCTTGGGTTTATTAATCCCTTGGTTATATAATATTAATCCCTTAGGTTAGCTAAGTTCAACTAACATCACGCTTGGTTGGTCACAATCAATATTAATTTTTTTTAATAATAGCGATACTAATATTAATAAAGTAGAATAATAGTAATAATAATGCAACATTGGAGTGGTACATAAATATATTAGAACCATTATCAACATTATCCAGAACCATAATCAACCGTGGTGAACCGTTATGGTGATCCATAATTTTCAACCAATATGGTCACCGATAATGGTCAACCATTATGGTAACTATAGTAAACTATGGTCATCCATGGCCAACCACTTTCAACCGTTATAAATGATAGTGAACTATAGTCAATCATGGTGAAACATGGTTGAACATGCTTAATCATAGTGAAACGTTATGGTCATGAATGGTAAATGAATATGGTCAAACATATTGGTCAACCCACTATGGTCATAATAATAATCCTAGGATTTTTTATTCCTTGGGTTTATTACTCCCTTTATTTTATAATATTATTAGTCCCCTTGGTTTATTAATGCTTTAAGTTTAAAATATCAATAATCACATAGGTTTATTAATTCCTTGAGTTTATAATATTAATCCCTAATATGTATAATAATATATTAGTGTTTAAAATGTTAGGGCTTGTAATATTAATCTTAGATGTGATGTATTAATATTACATGGTTTATTTAAACATATGTTTTATAATCCCTGGGATTAAAATATTAATCCCTAATTTTAATATTAATCCCTTGGGTTTATAATATCAATCTTAGTGCTTATATTCTTAAGGTTTAATATTAACATAGTGCTAAGTACTAATTATTTGGTTCTATAATCCCTTGGGTTTATACTATTAAACCATTGGGTCATATAAGGTGATCTAATGTCATCCTTGGTTCGTCGCAATCAAGATATCACAACCATAATCAACATTAACCACAAGCATGGTCAAGCATGATTAAACTATGATGACAACTCCACCATGGTCAATACTAATGGTCAATCATGGCTAGTCATAATCGTGAACCATGGTGAATCATGGTTAGAAAAGGTAAATCGTTATCAACTATTGTGAGCCATCGTCAACCATGCTCCAACCTAGTTGAACATGTTCAATCATAGTCAACCATTCTGTTCATAAATGGTAAAAGAATATGTAATAGCCGTCGTGAATATTCCATGTAATAAAATTTAGAAATAATAACCATGGTTGATGCAACACTTATTCCAAGTTGAATTTTGAGCAAAACATCCTAGTGGGTGTTCATTTTAGTTATTATGGCTAAAGGAAATTGGCAAAGGAAAAGGCAAAGGCATTGGAAAGGAAAAATGGCTTATTTGGCAAATTTATTTTTGAAAATAATGGAAAATAGAAGAAAGGGAAGGTGAAAGATCAAAGGTTTCATGTGAGGAGGAAAATGAAGGAAAATAATGGAAAATGAAGAAAATAGAAGCCTCGTTGATAAAAAGGCTTCTAAGGATGAGCTGATAAGATTTTTCTCTTTCAACCTTTTGTTAGTCAATTTTCTTTATCTCTCTCGTTATTCTCTTTCTCTCTCCCTCACTCTTAGACACTAAGATTTTTTGGAGCACTTTGTCATTAGAGGAAGAAAGGAAAGAAAGAAAAAAGAAAGAGGAATCAAGCAAGAAAAAGTAGGAATCAAGAAGCTAAAGCAAGATTCTTTGTAGGTATTTATTTTCATTTATGATTTTCCTGATAGATTTAGCGTGGATGGTATTTCATGTGGTTTTCTCTTGTCTTGGAAAGATTTTTCCCAGGTGTGAGAGTGTATTCATCCTAGCCTTGCCATTTCTGGATACTCACGGTGTTGTGGATTTCTCATGTTTGGTTTAGCTAGATTGTTAGATGGATTCAAAGCTCAATGAGGTGGATCTTCGAATGATTATGGAACCAGTTCATGTGTTGCCTTAGTTTAGGGCCTAGTCATCCATGATTGGATTGTGTTAAAGCCTGAGAGGTAGCTCGCTCTCCATTCATGCTTAGGAATATTGGGTTTGGGATATAGAGAGAATCCTGTATAGTATTCCTTGGTTTAGGGCCTAGTTACCTTTGATTCATATCGTGGGTTGCAGTAAAGCCTGAGATACTAGGAGACAGGAAAATTCCTCATATTTTAGGTGAAGAGAATCCAGTGGTATCCATGCTTCTGTTGACCTAGTGATTGGGTGTAGATCACATTAAATCCTAGTTTATGGTTGATGAGGGTGAGCCGGTTTAGCCTCGGGATTCCCTGGTTGGTTCTTATGGTTTGAGTCCCACATTCATGCTTGGAATATGGCACAGGGGTGATTGTCTAAAGAGAGATTAGGCTCAACCAATCTATGATCAAGTGGAACATTAAAGTCCCATGTCAGGTTCGCTTTTACATTCAGTGATGAAGAGATAATTCCTTTGGTATTCGGTATAAAAATGTATTGGTTATTATGTGGATTCTATTATTGTCGTATCCATGGTATTTCTATTGTTATTATGTTGGTTATAAGCATGTATTTTATCAGTTATGATGTATGGATCTATTCATGTTTTTACTTTCAAACTAATGCACAATGTATCTATGGTAAAATATATTGTATTGCAGCTTATGTTGTAAGGGAGAAATTATTCTTAGTGATTCTCAGATAAGTATGAGACCCCTATGCTTAAATTTGTTGTTTACACCTGTTGATGCAATGTTTCTGACATGTTTGACAAAATCCATGTCATGGATAGTAAGGGCCCAGATGAGTTCCTAGTGATTTTATTACTTCTGTACCTTTTTTTTAATATTTTTTATCATCTCCTAAATTTTAATGAAGTTCTCGCTAGTGACTTGGGCTCTAGCGTAGAAAAGGTGGCACATATCTCGAATTTTTAGGCACAAAACTGAGCATTTGGGGCCTCGGCTGCTACCTTGCCTTGGCATGCCTATGGATATAGGATCCCAACCTCTACCTTGCGTTGGCATGCCTATGGCTATGGTCTAAAAGGGTCAAAAAGTCATTCTCCCTTAGGGATCAGGGGCCTAGAAGGTTGGGTTACCTCGTGAGGATTTTGTTGATGATGTGTAAGGTGTGTTTGTCTCATTTCATCGGTTCCACTTCCTTAAGGTCATCTGGGAGGTTGAATCTCATATTAGTAGCCTCTCATTGCATGTTTACGTTGGTTGGCCAGTTACTTGGGTATATGTGGGAAGAGGGAGTTACAGAGTCGTATCATAGCATGGTTGTGCTCTCCTTGGGTGTTGTTTGGTTTATCTTCTCTTAGTTTCATATTTGATACTACAAAGTGGTATCAAAGCATGGCTGTTCTCTCCTTCAGCGGTGTGCGTTGATCGTGCATTCATGCTGATTGCATATGTCTTCCTTATACTTATCTACAATGTGCTTCTTGTGTATGAATGGTCGTGGTGTTTTTTTATGCTCTCCTTGTATGATATCTAATACCACAGAGTGGTATCATAGCATGGTTCAACCCAAGACTATATGGGCGATGTGTTGGTCATGATTTTCTATTGGTTTCATATGTGTTTAGAGAACTCATAACTATGGTTTATGTGTTTGTTGCATCCATGTTGTGTTGGGCATGGTGGCAACGATGTCGACATGGATGGGTTGATGGTGTTGTTATATGCATGTTGTCATGTGTATATGACTAATTGTGTGTTTTTCATGCTTGTGTATAGTGCACTCACCCTTTCTTACATGTTGCTATATATTGTACATGCATTTCTTACTTATGCTAGGTCACATATTGGTCATGCTTGGGTATTGTATGCCTATGCTTTCTTTTGTGATGTCATATGTTGAACATGCATTGGTCATTCATTATTGGTTATACATGTCAAGTGGGTGCATATGGTCAAGTTTGCATTGGTTTGATTGAGGTTGTTATGCATAAGGTTATTGTATGCAATTATTTCATCATGATGGTATTGGCATGTTATGATTCTAATGTGTTGGTTGAGATAGGGTGGGAGATGCAAATCATTAAATTGAAGTAGAAACAATGGATTCTAGGGAAAGAGAAAATCATCATACAAGTGTGCATATTTGGCATGTAGGAAGCTGGCTAGTGTTATGACATTCACGTATGAGTCGACTTATTTGTGATATTATGTCATACTAATCTAGGTTGACTGTGCATATGTCATTTTTCTGCATGAATGACAATTGTTTATGAGATTGAGGTGTTTTGAATTTATATTTTTCTAATCTATGTTGATTGTGCAGACATGATAGCCTCCCATAATATACATTAAGGTATGAGCTTGCTTATGTCATGTAATTCATGCTTGATTTTTTGACTATATCATCTATCTAGTGTTGAGTGTTTGCTGTCCATTATGTCATCTAGTTGATCTATCTAACATGGTACTTTTATAGTTGATTGAATGCTTGATTAATCACATCATATGAGTATGTGTTTATAAGATTTCCTAAAGAATTATAATGCTTTAAGATGAATATGCTAACATGTATGCGTTGAGACAGTTGATATGTACTTCAATGTACATACGTGGTAGTTGTACCATCATGTATTATGAATGATGAATATGAGTTGATTGTTGATTATGACATGGTTTTTGGACTTGGTAAAAATTTGATTTCGAATAGATAGATATGTTGTATTGACATTTGGAGCATATCATTGACATATGTGTTCAGTTATAGGTCAGTGTGCTTGGCACAACAAGGTAAGTTATCTAATATATTGTATGTTTATATTCTTCACTGATGATTATGTTTTTATAGAATTATGATGTAGGGGATTGCATGAAAAAAGAGACTGTTATGGAATATAGAGAAGGCTGAAGCTGAGTTACCCAGAGAAGCACTCTGAACCACGGGGATTGAGTCATGGATGTTTTTGTTATTTTTGTTCTTTTTGTCTTTTGTAATTTGTGAGCTTGATTTGCAGTCTTATTTATGTCTGGTGCATAGCTATGAAACTTTGTTTGTGGTGTCGTATTGTTATTGGTTTTCATGGTTTTCATCTTGTTGTTTCTTGTTCTTGTCCTTTCCTTTTATTTTTTGAGAGTCTCGAGAATTGGTTAGGAAAGAGGAAAGTTGATGGAGCTTGGGGAGAGTTGTGTGGTACTCAAGAGGTAATGTAAGAGTCGAATGAAGCTCGGTTCATGAGTAAGTGCAGTGAAAGGTAAGAATATGATAGTCGGTTGGACTCCTTGGGTCTGTTGTGGTAAATGAAGGGTGGCAATAAAGACGTGAAAAAGGTAAACATAAAGGTAAAGTGAATAATTATAAGGCGTTATATGTCTTGGCTATGTTGGGAAATGTTGTTCTCAACTTTGTGCATGTTCTGCATGAATAAAGGAAGTTATCTTAACCTAGACCTTATGATATCTAGAAATTGTGTTGTGATCATGATTATGTTTATTTTTGTATATTTATACATGTATTTATTTATGTTTTTCATGTCTAACAGGGTCATGAGGGATCATGATTGTTTAATGCTAATGATTATATGTATATATGTGTGTATGTATGTCATTTTCTAATAGGATCATAATTGTTTTATGCTAATGATTATATATATGTATGTATATATGCATCTATGTCAATGTATGACAGGGTTCTCAAGCATCCTTATTGTGGAGGAATGTTTTATTATAATTGTGAATGGCATGAAGAGGTTCTTGGTCTTATGAGGAGTGAAGTGGGAAGAGTAGTCGTGAAAAATCTATGAGGTTAGTATCATTTGGATATGAATTGATATTATATGTTTGTAATATGCCTATGTTTATGTTATGGATAGGTAATGTTGAGGGGTACATCAATGAAGTGAAAGTAGTATGATCTACGACATGATAGGATAAGCATGGATAGCAGAGAGAGACTCAAAGCAAGGTTTCTTTGAGGAGTCAGTGTGTGGTCTATGTATGTGTAATTATATTGTTGGGTATATGTTGTGCATATTGTATATTTAGTGATTATATCTATGGTGATGTGTACATGTAACATAAATAATATTATGCACATATCATTTTGTATGCCTGTCATATATGGGGTGTTGTGTGTATATTTCATATGCAGTGCTAGGTATAGATTGTGCTATGTACATGTTGGATATGCATTGTTGTGTACATATTGTACTGTGTTCATGTGGGATATGCAGTGTTGTGTGCATATGGCATAATGTGCATGTTGGATATGCAGTGTTGTGTAGGTATGGTATTGTACATGTTGAATATGCAGTGCTATGTACATATGGTGTTGTGTGTGTGACATACATATGGTGCTATGTACAAGTGGTGTTGTGTCCATGTGGTGCTATGTACATGTTGTACATGTGGTACTGTGTGCAGGTGGTGTCATGTACATGTCTTACATGTGGTGCTATGTACAATTGTGGTCATCTACATGTGTAACACCCCCAATTCATGTGATTGAATTTTAAAGTTAGATACTTGAACTTTAATCCTAAGGGGAGTGGACCCCAAAGGATAATTATTTTTTGAATGTAATTAAACATTTAAATGAGGAAATGAATAAAATAGTGTGGTGCAGATTGACCAAAATGAGATGATGAGATCACTTGCTAAATCTGTGAGGATGGAGGAGGAAAATATTTCCCCACAATCTTTCAAAAATCCTTGAAAGAAAGTAAGTTTTAAATTTAGATTTTTGAGGAAAAATCTGAATTTCCCCAATGATGAGGAAAGTAGTTGGGAAGAGGTAAAAAGCTGGAAAACCTGAGGAAAAGCATAAAACAGCTTCAAAGAATCCCTAAATTGGGAAGCCTAGGTAAACAGGAAGAAAAGCATGCTAAGATTCTGGACGCGGAATTAGAAACATGCTTTGGGGAACAATAGCTTAAATAAGCTGCTCTTGTACAGATTAGGGGTTGATCTGTTCCAGGATGTGATCTTAGCTCGGGGGTGAGTTCTGGGAGACAGAAGAACTCTAAGGTTGGGAGGTTGGTCGACTGCATGAGTGGTATGTCTCTGAGTTAAATTGTCTTCTTGCTTATTATGGTATGAATTGGCTACATATAAAAACAAAATTTGTCTCTAAGGTATCAAATTTTATTAGTCTACATTTAACAGAATTTAATCATCAGGCAGTAACCTGATAATTATGTATAGCTGTAGAGGAAGATTCTATAAAGTAGAATCCCACAGAAAGTCTAAACCAAGGTTGGTTTAAATCTGAGGATACCTTGTTCTTTCAGGAAAATGTTGTGAAATTGTTTTAATCTGCTTCTGTTTCTTAGTATGATTTTAATATATCTACAAGAGAGAGAAATTGAATTCACTGTAGTATACTGGAATAATAGCAGGAAATGAATTAAAATTTATACTATGTATGAAAGAATGGAATGAGAGACTCTGTAAACTGACCTCAGGGTCAGCAAACCATTCCATTATAGTTCCAGAAAATTAAATGGTCTAAAACAACAAGGTTGTATGTAAGCCACACTTAGCATAGTGGAGGAAAGGAGTAAATATTTATATAAAAAAAAGAGTTAACAGAGACAGTGGCCTCATGAAACTACTCTAATATTTTAGCACTGAAAATGAATACATAGAGTGCAGAATTCATGAATAAACAGTTGAGAAGTATAGGAGCAAAGAGTTGAATTATTTTCAATAGTATACACAGTAACATTTATGTAACCACTGTTTCCCTTGACCAAGAGGAAAAAGGGAATGAGTTCCAACCCCATGACAAGCTCTACAGAAACACCTACCACCAGACATATAGGTAGACACGAACTGTAAAGAGATATAGGAAAATGAGAAGAAACTGGCAAATAGAAATATGTCACACCTCCAAATTTCACACCCAACAAAAATTTTCTTCATGAACTCAGACTTGTAAGTATAGATCTATTATGACAGTTCATCTATTTATCATGATACTTTACATTATCACATACTGTCGAAATCAACACCTCTACTCCTACTTCTTACCTTATGTCATTTGCATTTCAAGGTGAATCTATTCTTCACAACTTTGACCTTTACACTTGTCTCACATACCTTTGCGAATTCGCCTTTAACTTTTGGTCACATAACTCATTTATTTAATCATTGGGTATACATAACCCTATGGCACATTAATATATATAACAAAACATGGCTTAATATAACCCTTTCCACAATTTACATTGACGATTTCCTCCGCCATGTATCTTGGTATATAACTTGAGGGAATGATTTGGTTATTTGTTGTTTATATGATTCGTCATAATAATATGGGAATGGATTGTTTCCATGCGTTTGAGATTACTCTCATATCTACCTATTGACGTGACCACACATCATGGCACATGGAATAGTTAATTCGATTTCGGTTATTGTGCTTTGCATTAAACTTAATATACAAGTAGATCATATGGTCGAATTGGATTTTGGTTACTAATTGCATCACCGCGAGGAACTTGAATCCACGTCAGATGTCATCATAATAATTGAAGGTTGTATGGTTTGCGGAGTTCGTCATACCCCGTCGCTTGCTTACCTGGTGCATCCACGTCGATGCGCTAGCTCGACTTGCAGCCATGCCAATCTACTCGCAGGACAATTCGCATTAAGTTTGGACTTACTCTCCATTAACACGATACGATAGTATTAACTTCTCCACAGCTACCCTTGATCTGTGGCTTGTCTTCCACGATCCTGCCAAGTGGACGATGGTGATCGGTCTTGGTTAGGGTTAAGGTGGTTATCCAAGAGTTATATAAGTCTCGATGGTAGAACGAAGTTGGGTTTCTGCATTCTTCGTTTCGTTCTGTACCTCTGCGCCGACCCCATTCTACATTCAGCCCAAGGGTTGGTGATTCTCTGTTACAGAGAAAACCATGGCGCTTCAGTTTTATCCACCATATATCAGGTAATTTACTCCGGCACTCATTATTTATTTTAGTGTATTGCTTAAATGATTTCAGGCCATTGCTCATGGCTGGCCATAACTCCGAATTTGATTATGTATTCACTATTCAGTAAGGGGGATACTTCTCGTTTAAGGATATGGCATAAGAGAATGCGAGTCATACGCTCAGCACCATAATGGGGTTGATTTCCTATTTCAGGGTTTTCGTTTACCCTACCACAGCGGTTTCATAGGACGCGACCAGTTCGTTTACATCTTCTGCGTTGCATGATGCGCATCTCTGCCAAGCAGACGTCTACTATTCAGTGGATTTTTTTTCGAGGTATATTCCTATGAATCTCGTTTCTGTCTGAACTTGTATCTTCCTCCCTATTCTCTTCGGATGTATTGCGTATTAATCTATTTTTGTATACAATTTTAAATGTCAGGGCTCGATGTGTATGAACCTTACGCTCCTCAGGTATGGTTTTAATCTCAATACAATTTTCATCTTCCACTTGATTCTCTACGACAGAGCCAATTGACTAATTCCCTTTCGTTTTTGTTGCCTTTTTCGCTTACAGGTAAATGAATGATTATGGCATGCTTGTAAACGCGGCAAGTAACATTATTCCCAATTGTTAGAGTTTCTAATGTGGACCTCTTGGCCATCCAGGTCGGTACTCTTATGGGTTTTATTACTCCTCTCCTATTGCGTCGTTTTCAGGGGCGTCGAAATATAACATCGACCTCCTATACTGTTGCGTAGAAGGGCGCTTGTTTCGATTTGTTCTGTTGAGATATGGGTTGCAAGTTTAATACCCCAGCCTGATAGGCTTCTTATGTATTTTGACATTTGGGATATATATATATTTTCTATGCTGCTAGATGGAATTTCGATATACTATGCCACAGTATAATTTTACCGGGACTGTATAAATCGGTGTAATTCTTTTTCTATATATATATATATATATATACCATGAAATTTGACTCTGCTAGTGTGCTCGTCAGCACAGAAAAAGAATTTGGTAATGCTATTATGGTTCCAGATCATCAGAATATTCAGGAGGATTTTATATAATTTCTATCTCTTCTACTGATGTATATTAATGTTATTATGTCAAATGACAGATTCTCTGTTCATGGTTATATTGAAATTGTCTGGCAAATGAATGCTATACTGGAAATTATGTGTCTATTTTCACTTCTATCATAGATAGTATTTATGTACATCTAGAACTATTTTCTAGCATTGTCTGCATAACTTCCTATTCTTCAGTTTCTTCTCATTTGATTTTATAGCTAGTTACCCAGCTCTTGTCTACCTTTGTACATGGTAATAAATGTATTTAAAGGTTGGTTATGGGATTTGAACCCATTCCATTTTCTTTTCTATTGCTAAATGGAAATAGTGGTTATATAAAGGTATTGTACATACAGTTTGAAGTGGTTTAACTCTTTACTACTGTAGTTCTCAACTGCTCCCTTAAAATTATTACCTTATATGGAATCAATCCCTGTGATTTGATATTAGAGTAGTTTCCAGGAGACCATAGTTTCTACTTCATGTTGTTTATAAATAGGTACTCCTTTCCTCCCCTAGGCAAAGTAACTCATGCACAACCTGGCTGATTTTAACTATTAAATTTTCTGGAATCATAACAGAAATTCTTGGCTGAACTTGAAATCAGTTTATTGATTCTCTCCCTCTGGGTCTTTCATAACAGTATAAATCTTAATTTATATCCTGCTATAGTTCTGGTATACTATATTGAATTTCATTTCTCTCTAGGGTAGCTGTAAATAAAATTATTCTAGGAAACAGAAGCAGATTAAAACAAATTCACAATGGTTCCTGAAAGAACAAGGTTTCCTCAGATTTAACCCCACCCTGGGATTAAACATTGTGTGGAGTTCCACTTTACAGGTTATTCTTCTACAACTATACAGGATGACCAGGTTACTGCCTGGGAACTACATCCTGTTAAATGTAGACTAATAATATGAACTAACCTAGAAATAAATTTTGTTTTTATATGTAGCCAATTCATACTATAGCAAACAATAAGACAAATTTTCTCAGAGACATACCACTTGTGCAGTAGACCAACCTCCCAACCTTAGAGATCTTCTGTCTCCCAGAACTCACCCCCGAGCTGAGATCACCTCCTATAGCAGATTTACCTCTAATCTGTACAAGAGTAGCTTATTTAAGCTATTGTTCCCCAAAGCGTGTTTCTAATTCTGCGTCCAGAATTTCAGGATGCTTTTCTTCCTGTTTGCCTAGGCTTCCCACTTAGGGATTCTTTAAAGCTGTTTTATGCTTTTCCTCAGCTTTCCAGCTTTTTACCTCTTCCCAACTACTTTCGTCATCATTGGGGAAATTCAGATTTTTCCTCAAAAATCAAATTTTAAAACTTACTATCTTCCAAGGATTTTTGAAAGATTGTGGGGAAATATTTGCCTCATCCATCCTCACAGATTTAGCAAGTGATCTCATCATCTCATTTTTGGTCAATTTGCACCACAATAATTTATTAATTTCCTCACTCAAAGGTTGAATTACATTCACACAATAATTATCCTTTGGGGTCCACTCCCCTTAGGATATAAAGTTCAAGTATCTAACTTTAAAATGAAATCACATGACTTGGGGTGTTACATATTCCCCCTCTGAAAATAAACACCGTCCTCGGTGTTGTTATTCAACTACTAGAGTTTATTTTGCAAATAAAAATGGATATTTTTCCATCATTTCAGTCTCTCGTTCCCAGGTAGCTTCTTCAGCAGTAAAGTGCTTCCACTGCACCTTTACTCTGGCTACTGTTTTGCTTCTCAATTCAATTTCTTCCCACTCCAATATTTGAAGCGGTTCTAGCAGAAACTCCCCTTCTGGTTCCACCTGTACAACATTCCAATCAACTATGTGAGAAGCATCATGCACATATCTTTTTAGCAATGAAACATGAAAGACATCATGAACTCTAACATGGGGTGGTAAGGCCAGCTGGTATGCCACTGGTCCCACCCTTTCTAATATTTCAAAGGGACCACAGTATCGAGGGGACAATTTTGCACAACTCCCAGCATAAAGGGTACTCTTTTTGGGTTTAATACGCAAATATACATGCTCCCCAACTTTAAATTCTCTATGCACTCTTTTCTTATCTGCATAACTCTTCTGGCGATCTTGTGCTGTCTTGATGTTCTTTTGTATCTGTTTGACAATTCCTTCCATTTCTTGCAAAGCATCGGGTCCCAACATCAGTTTGTCTTCTGGCTGACTCCAGCTCAAAGGGGTACGACACTTCCTTCCATACAGTGCCTCAACTAATTTTAATGGAGGATTGATAGCTGTTATTATAGGAAAATTCAACTAAATGTAAGAAATCTTCCCACTTTGAGGGTCTATCCATCACATACATTCTCAGCATGTCCTCCAAAATTTGATTAGTTCTTTCCGTTTGGCCATCAGTTTGAGGGTGGTAGGCGGTGCTAAAATTCAATTTAGTGCCCATTCCTCCAAATAACCCCTTCCAAAAGGCTGCTGTAAACTTAGCATCCCTATCAGACACAATCACCTTAGGAACTCCATGGAGCCTTACTATTTCCTTCAGAAACACATTCGCTACTTGAGTTGTTCCAAAGGTAGATTTCACTAGTATAAAGTGAGTAGCTTTGGTTAGAGTGTCTACCACTACCATTACAGAATCATGCTGGTATTTGGTTTTGGGTAATCCGGTAATGAAGTCCATGGAAATGGTGTCCCACTTCCATTCTGCAATGGGCAAAGGATTTAGCAGACCAGCAGGATGCTGATGTTCCATCTTAACTAATTGAGATTCCATGCATCTACTTAAATATTCTGCTACCTCTCTCTTCATTCCTAGCCAGAACAGCTTCTTTTTCAGGGAAGTTAACATTTTCTGATACCCTGGATGGCCTGCATAGGGTTGTTTGTGGTACTCATCTAGAATTTCTCTTTTTAAAGACTCTACATTGGGAATATACAATCTGTTCTTATAACAAATCAGCCCTTTTTGGTTTTGGGAAAAGTCAGTTTTCTCCTTTTTCTGTAATTTCACCAAAAGTGTTTCATAATTTGGGTCTTGGTTGGCAGCCTTACTCACCAACTCTTCTACATCTATTTGAGCACTACTTCCAATATTATTGATATGCTGACAAGCATTTCTGCTCAATGCATCAACAACTTTATTCTCCTTCCCTTTAATATGTTTTATATCCATGTCAAACTCACTTAAAAAGGATAGCCATCTGGCTTGTCTGGCATTCAATTCAGTTTGAGAAAATAAATATTTGAGGCAAATATGATCAGTCATCAATGTAAATATTTTTCCAAGAAGATAGTGTCGCCACATTTTCAGAGCATGAATAACAGCTGCTAACTCTAAATCATAGGCACTATAATTTTGTTCATGTATCTTCAGTTTCCTGGATTCGTAGGCAATCACAGAATTTTCCTGCAACAGAACTCCTCCCAATCCTTCTCTACATGCATCCGTACATACCACAAATTCCTTATCAGGATATGCAATCTTCAGTATAGGGGCTGTGGTAAGTTTCAGCTTTCATGGGTTAAAACTGTTTTGGCATTTTTCAGTCCATTCAAACTTGACACCTTTCCTCTGTAAGGAAGTGATGGGATGGGTTATGGCAGAAAATCTCTCCACAAATCTGCGATAATAGCCAGCAATCCCCATCAATGATCTAACTGCTGAAACATCAGAGGGTACTGGCCATTCTTTTATAGCCTTTATCTTCTCCGGATCAACAGCAAGGCCTTGTTCAGAAATAATATGACCCAAGTATTGGATCTTGTCCTTATAGAACTCACATTTGCTAAATTTAGCGTACAACTGATTTTCCTTTAGAGTTTGCAATACTATCCTCAGGTGTTCTTTGTGTTCCTCCTCACTGTTTGAGTAAACTAAAATATCATCTATGAACACAAGGACAAATTTATCCAAATACTTGTTTAACACACTGTTCATTAGGCACATGAATGTGGCAGGGGCGTTTGTCAAACCAAAAGGTAGAACTACAAATTCGTAGTGGCCATACCGGGTTCTAAAGGCTGTTTTGCTGATGTCTTCCTCTTTAATTCTGAGCTGGTGGTAACCAGTTCTTAAGTCAATTTTGGAGAATACTGAAGCTCCTCTCACCTGATCAAAAAGATCATCAATTCTAGGCAAAGGATATCTATTTTTAATGGTCAACTTATTCAGTTGCCTATAATCAATGCACATCCTGAAAGTTCCATCTTTCTTTTTCACGAACAGCACTGATGCTCCCCAAGGAGACACACTGGGTCTGATATACCCTTTGTCTAGCAGTTCTTGCAGTTGCATTTTCAATTCCATAAGTTCAGGAGGACTCATTCGATAAGGTGCTCGTGAAACAGGTGTTGCTCCTGGCACCAGATCGATTGAGAAGTCAATCTCTCTTTTGGGGGGAAGATGAGGGATTTCCTTTGGAAAAACTTCTTTGAATTCTCTTATTACTGGTACAGCATCCAGTAATTCTCCTTCAGTTTTCTGTTCTGTTTCTTCCACATGCACTGCATAAACCTGATATCCTTTTCTAGCTGTTCTTTTCAATTGCAAAGCTGAAATTTGTCTGACAGAAATTGGTTTTTGTTTCCCTTTTAGAATGAAAGGTTTCCCTTCCTCATCTACACAGTGTAAGGTCTTATCCCAGCAATTCATCAAAGCTTTCTTCTTTTCCAGCCAGTCCATTCCTATCAATAAATCATATGACCCTAAGGGTAAAATGTTCAAATTTACTTCTGTTCGGAACTCATTTAATTTGATTTCTGTTATGGGCAGTTTATGTGTTACCTTTCTTTTTGTTCCAGTGGCCAGCTGTACTAGCCATGACTGTTGAAATTTTTCAGTTTTTTAGGTTACATTTTTCTACAATCTTTGGATTAATGTAACTCAAAGAAGCACCTCGATCAATCAGAACAGAAACAGGTAGGTCAGAAATCTTACCCTCCATTTCCACCATGGTTGCTTGATGCTCTGCTTGTCGATTTTCCAGGGCTGCACTGATAGTTGGTATGTTTCTGGCTATATCATTTACTGTTGTCGCTTCCCGATCCCTCATGAGCATATGAACATTTCTATGGGGGCAGTCCCTCAAAAGATGGGGTTCTCCATAGCCCCAACATTTCAAGGGCTCCTTCATTCTGACTGTTCCCTCCTTTTTACTGTCTCCCTCTATTGGCTTTGATGCCACTTGAGACTGTGCAGTTTGACTTTCCTTGGGTTTACCAAACCTTTTTCTCTGATGATCTCTGCCAAAATTCTTCAAATAGGCTGGTTTCGGTTTTCTCCCTTTGAATTCATTCTTACTTACCCAACTTTTTCCTTGATCAGTTTTTCCTTTGAACTGTTGGTAACACAATTTGGCTTTTCTAACAGCTTCGTCCATTTTTTTTGGGTTGTCAAACTCAATTTTCTCTTTGTATATCATAGGCAAACAATTCAGAAATCTCTGTACCTTTGCCTTTTCTTCCCTTATGTAAGGTACATATCTTAACAGATTGGAAAATTTTGTAACAAACTCATCGATAGTTAGCTGTCCCAATCTAAGCTCATGAAATTCTTTTGCTTTGTCATCATAGTACCGCTCATTCAAGTAGCGATTCTTGAATTTAGCCTGGAAATCTTCCCAAGTAACTGTCTTTTCATCTATGGCATGCACCATCTTTGTCTCTTCCCACCACAAGGTAGCCTTACCTTGTAGCTGGTAGACAGCTAATCTGGCCTTCAGATTGCTTTCATATTCATAAACTTGGAAATACTTAATCATATTTAGCAACCAGGCTTCAACATCCTCCTCCTTTTCCCCATCATAGGAAGGAGGTTTGATTTTCCGGAATTCCCCTTGTAATTCCTTTTTCTGCTTATTCTGATGTCGAATAGCATCTTCCTCATCAGAATCATCAGTTTTCCTCTTCCCGGAACCTTCGCCTTCTTGGCTGTTCCGTCAGGTTAATTCTCTGATGAGCCTTTCATGCTCCTCACTGGCTAATGACAATCTGTCATTCTGGCTTTTTATCTCAGCCAATTCTTGTTGCAAATTCTGCAACATAGCCATCATGGCCGCATTGGGATCTGGCTCACCCTGCAGATCTACATAAATTCCACCACCTTCTTCCCTTCTATCACCTCACTATACACTACACAGCACAGGTCAGTGAACAGAAAAACAAAACAACAAAAAACAAAACTTTTGCTACAGCAATAAAATTACACAGTGAGTACACAGCAATCGTGAGCACAAAGTCACCAGCCCAGATTTATAACTTGGGCTCTGATACCATTTGTCACACCTCCAAATTTCACACCCAACAAAAATTTTCTTCATGAACTCAGACTTGTAAGTATAGATCTATTATGACAGTTCATCTATTTATCATGATACTTTACATTATCACATACTGTCGAAATCAACACCTCTACTCCTACTTCTTACCTTATGTCATTTGCATTTCAAGGTGAATCTATTCTTCACAACTTTGACCTTTACACTTGTCTCACATACCTTTGCGAATTCACCTTTAAATTTCGGTCACATAACTCATTTATTTAATCATTG
This sequence comes from Pinus albicaulis, assembly GCA_034641835.2. Lineage (NCBI taxonomy): Eukaryota > Viridiplantae > Streptophyta > Pinopsida > Pinales > Pinaceae > Pinus > Pinus albicaulis. Next base: position 90,365 of record JAXQQM020081313.1, read on the forward strand.
GGTATACATAACCCTATGGCACATTAATATATATAACAAAACATGGTTTAATATAACCCTTTCCACAATTTACATTGACGATTTCCTCCGCCATGTATCTTGGTATATAACTTGAGGGAATGATTTGGTTATTTGTTGTTTATATGATTCGTCATAATAATATGGGAATGGATTGTTTCCATGTGTTTGAGATTACTCTCATATCTACCTATTGACGTGACCACACATCACGGCACATGCAATAGTTAATTCGATTTCGATTTTTGTGCTTTGCATTAAACTTAATATACATGTAGATCATATGGTCAAATTGGATTTTGGTTACTAATTGCATCGTCGCGAGGAACTTGAATCCACGTCAGATGTCATCATAATAATTGAAGGTTGTATGGTTTGCGGAGTTCGTCATACCCCGTCGCTTGCTTACCTAGTGCATCCACGTCGATGCGCTAGCTCGACTTGCAGCCATGCCAATCTACTCCCAGGACAATTCGCATTAAGTTTGGACTTACTCTCCATTAACACGATACGGTAGTATTAAATTCTCCACAGCTACCCTTGATCCGTGGCTTGTCTTCCACGATCCTGCCAAGTGGACAATGGTGATCGGTCTTGGTTAGGGTTAATGCGGTTATCCAAGAGTTATATAAGTCTCAATGGTAGAACGAAGTTGGGTTTCTGCATTCTTCGTTTCGTTCTGCACCTCTGCGCCGACCCCATTCTGCATTCGGCCCAAGGGTTGGTGATTCTCTGTTGCAGAGAAAACCATGGCGCTTCAGTTTTATCCACCATATATCAGGTAATTTACTTCGGTGCTCATTATTTATTTTAGTGTATTGCTTAAATTATTTCAGGCCATTGCTCATGGCTGGCCATAACTCCGAATTTGATTATGTATTCACTATTCAGTAAGGGGGATACTTCTCGTTTAAGGATATGCCATAAGAGAATGCGAGTCATACGCTCAGCACCATAATGGGGTTGATTTCCTATTTCAGGGTTTTCATTTACCCTACCACGGCGGTTTCATAGGACGCGACCAGTTCGTTTACATCTTCTGCGTTGCATGATGTGCATCTCTGCCAAGCAGACGTCTACTATTCAGTGGATTTTTTTTCGAGGTATATTCGTATGAATCTCGTTTCTGTCTGAACTTGTATCTTCCTCTCTATTCTCTTCGGAGGTATTGCGTATTAATCTATTTTTGTATACAATTTTAAATGTCAGGGCTCGACGTGTATGAACCTTATGCTCCTCAGGCATGGTTTTAATCTCAATACAATTTTCATCTTCCACTTGATTCTCTATGACAGAGCCAATTGACTAATTCCCTTTCGTTTTTGTTGCCTTTTTCGCTTACAGGTAAATGAATGATTATGGCATGCTTGTAAACGTGGCAAGTAACATTATTTCCAATTGTTAGAGTTTCTAATGTGGACCTCTTGGCCGTCCAGGTCGGTACTCTTATGGGTTTTATTGCTCCTCTCCTATTGCGTCATTTTCAGGGGTGTCGAAATATAACATCGACCTCCTATACTGTTGCGCAGAAGGGCGCTTGTTTCAATTTGTTCTGTTGAGATATGGGTTGCAAGTTTAATACCCCAGCCTGATAGGCTTCTTATGTATTTTGACATTTGGGATATATATATATTTTCTATGCTGCTAGATGGAATTTCGATATACTATGCCACAGTATAATTTTACCGGGACTGTATAAATCGGTGTAATTCTTTTTCTATATATATATATATATATATACCATGAAATTTGACTCTGCTAGTGTGCTCGTCAGCACAGAAAAAGAATTTGGTAATGCTATTATGGTTCCAGATCATCAGAATTTTCAGGAGGATTTTATATAATTTCTATCTCTTCTACTGATGTATATTAATCTTATTATGTCAAATGACAGATTCTCTGTTCATGGTTATATTGAAATTGTCTGGCAAATGAATGGTATACTGGAAATTATGTGTCTATTTTCACTTCTATCATAGATAGTATTTATGTACATCTAGAACTATTTTCCAGCATTGTCTGCATAACTTCCTATTCTTCAGTTTCTTCTCATTTGATTTTATAGCTAGTTACCCAGCTCTTGTCTACCTTTGTACATGGTAATAAATGTATTTAAAGGCTGGTTATGGGATTTGAACCCATTCCATTTTCTTTTCTATTGCTAAATGGAAAATTTGGTTATATAAAGGTATTGTACATACAGTTTGAAGTGGTTTAACTCTTTACTACTATAGTTCTCAACTGCTCCCTTAAAATTATTACCTTATATGGAATCAATCCCTGTGATTTGATATTATAGTAGTTTCCAGGAGACCATAGTTTCTACTTCATGTTGTTTATAAATAGGTACTCCTTTCCTCCCCTAGGCAAAGTAACTCATGCACAACCTGGTTGATTTGAACTATTAAATTTTCTGGAATCATAACAGAAATTCTTGGCTGAACTTGAAATCAGTTTATTGATTCTCTCCCTCTGGGTCTTTCATAAAAGTATAAATCTTAATTTATATCCTACTATAGTTCTGGTATACTATATTGAATTTCATTTCTCTCTAGGGTAGCTGTAAATAAAATTATTATAGGAAACGGAAGTAGATTAAAACAAATTCACAATGGTTCCTGAAAGAACAAGGTTTCCTCAGATTTAACCCCACCCTAGGATTAAACATTCTGTGGAGTTCCACTTTACAGGTTATTCTTCTACAACTATACAGGATGACCAAGTTACTGCCTGGGAACTACATCCTGTTAGATGTAGACTAATAATATGAACTAACCTAGAAATAAATTTTGTTTTTATATGTAGCCAATTCATACTATAGCAAACAATAAGACAGATTTTCTAAGAGACATACCACTTTTGCAGTAGACCAACCTCCCAACCTTAGAGCTCTTCTGTCTCCCAGAACTCACCTCCGAGCTGAGATCACCTCCTATAGCAGATTTACCTCTAATCTGTACAAGAGCAGCTTATTTAAGCTATTGTTCACCAAAGCCTGTTTCTAATTCTGTGTCCAGAATTTCAGGATGCTTTTCTTCCTGTTTGCCTAGGCTTCCCACTTAGGGATTCTTTAAAGCTGTTTTATGCTTTTCCTCAGCTTTCCAGCTTTTTACCTCTTCCCAACTACTTTCCTCATCATTGGGGAAATTCAGATTTTTCCTAAAAAATCAAATTTTAAAACTTACTATCTTCCAAGGATTTTTGAAAGATTGTGGGGAAATATTTGCCTCATCCATCCTCACAGATTTAGCAAGTGATCTCATCATCTCATTTTTGGTCAATTTGCACCACAATAATTTATTCATTTCCTCAGTCAAAGGTTTAATTACATTCACACAATAATTATCCTTTGGGGTCCACTCCCCTTAGGATATAAAGCTCAAGTATCTAACTTTAAAATGCAATCACATGACTTGGGGTGTTACAAAATATATATACCACTTTGGAAAATAGGAGAATATAAATTCTAGAATTGCAGACATATTAACCATATGTTTATAAATGAGAATGGACTCATAATTCCCCGCATGCCATTTATATGTCTAGACAGATAATGGTAAAACGAGTTCAGTGTAGCCATGAACAGAGGAAACTGTAATTATGATACAAGTACCAGAGTGGAGATTCATAACCACAGAAAATAATGAACTAAATACATCAGAAGAATAGAAAAAAAATTTAATATAACTTCCTGGAAATTCCGATGAAGGTAACCAAGAAATCTGGAACATCATTAGTATTACCGAGAACCAAATATTGTTCTGACGAGCAAACTAAGCAAATCAAAATTCAATGGCATGAAATCATATATACGATTCAGACAGTCCATGTAAATTTATACTGTAGCGTCGTATATTGAATTCGACCTAAGGCAATAGGGAGTATATATGTCCAAAAAAAAAATATCGTAATACATGCTGAGCCTATCAGGCTAGGGTATGAACTCAAAACCCCTATCTCAATAGAACAAATTTAAATGAGCGCCATCCCAGAGCGACACAAAAAAAAAAAAAACTTGACTCTAACAGAGTCTCGTTCCTCAAGGAACACTACGCAACATCACAAGAGAACAATGCTTCGACGCCCAACGAACCAACGCAACAGGAGAAGGGAAGTAATCCCATAAGTATACCGACCTGGACGGCAAGGAGACCTATGTTAGCATCCATAACGATTGAAAGGGTTACGGACTGCCTCCATAAGCATGCAAGAGATATTCGGTTACCTGTAGAAAACAAATTCAAACAAAAATGGGAAATTAGCCATTGGTGCCATCGTGAGCAAACGATGGAATGAAGAAAATGCTCATGGTATTAAGACACTACCTGTGAAACGCAAATCTCATATTCGACGAACTCCTGGAATCGAAATTATAAATAGCGTAGGGATTAATATGAAACTCCCTCGAATAGGAAAAGGAGGAAATAACAATTATATGCAGAGACGGGATGAAAAAAGAAAACCCACCTCATAAAGATCAACTGAATAGTAGACGTTCGCCTGAAGGGACGCGAAGCACGCTACACATGATGCATCACACATATTAGTTCTCATTTTATGAAATCGCCAGAGTATGGTCGATGATAACCCGAAAACTGGAAAACAACATAACTTTGTACTGAGGGTATAACTCGAAATCCTCAAAACAAAACGCATTCACCTTACGAATAACTAAGGATATACTCAGAACTGACATATGGCCAGTTACGAGCAACCTTCTGGATCATTCAAACATATGATAGGTCAAAATGAATGCGTAAGTATTTACCTGGTATCGTGTTGGTGAAACAGGTATGCCATGACTCTTCTCTGTAACGGAGAATAGCAAACCCTCTGCTGAAGTAGAATTTTGCAGACGCACAGGTGCATAACAAATTGATGAACGTGGAAAAATCGACTCAACTCAACACCAACGGCTTATATAATTCTTCGACAGACACCTGAACCCTAACTGGAATTGATCGCCATCGTCCACTTGGAAAAATCGTAGAAGCCCAAGACCCGAATCGAAGGGTAGCAGTGGAGAGTTAAGACTGTCGTATGACATTAATGGGGTGTAGATCCGAATTAAATTCAATATGTCCTGTGCATGTACCGGCGTGAGTGTTGTAGACCACGTAAGCTGAGCAAGCCCCAACGACGTGGATTTACCATGTAAACGAACAAAGGGGTATGGAGAAATGACATAAACCATACAATACTAATCTATTTATCATGACGCCTGATGTGGATAAGATTTACACCGTGGCGATGAACACAGAAACCCAAATCAATTGTGATTATACGCCTTACGTGTAGACTGATTCCGATGCCCAGTTCCATATCTTAAACTCGATTAAAAATATTATGTGCAATGATGTGTGGTCATATCAACCCAGGCGTATATATATTAATGCCAAACGCATAAAAGAGTCAATTCATAATAATATGAACATCGAACTATAGGAAAAAAATCGATACCCCAAAGTCTATACAAATATACATGGCAGAAAATCGTAGCTATGGATAGTGGAAGGGTCAAAAATGCTCTTGACAAAAGGCTCATTCAAACCATATTATATAATACATGCTAATGGACCGTATCGTTGATTATAGATGCAATAATTAAATGAGATATGTGACCATTAATTCAAAGGTGAATTCTCAAGGTTATATGAGACCTGTATAAAGAATAAAATCATATAAAATATCTTCACACTTGGAGCTAAAACAACATAGGGTAAGAAGTAGTGGTAGAGGGTTTAATTGAGACATGATGTGATGATGAAAAGTATCATGGTGAAAAGAATTAGAATTTCAAAATAAACCTATGCTTAAAAACCTGAATTCGTGAAGGAATTTTTTATTTTTTTTTGTGAAATTTGGAGGTGTGACAAATGGTATCAGAGCCCAAGTTATAAAACTTGGTTGGTGACATTGTGCTCACGATTGCTGTGTACTCACTGTGTAATTTTATTGCTGTAACAAAAGTTTTGTTTTTTTTTCTTTTCACTGATCTGTGCCATGTAGTGTACAGTGGGGTGATAGAATGGAAGAAGGTGGTGAAATTTATGTCGATCTGTGTGGTGAGCCAGATCCCAATGCGGCCATGATGGCTATGTTGCGGAATTCGCAACAAGAATTGGCTGAGATAAAAAGCCAGAATGACAGATTGTCATTAGCCAGTGAGGAGCAGGAAAAGCTCATCAGAGAATTAACCTCACGGAACAGCCAAGAAGGCAAAGGTTCCGGAAAGAGGAAAACTGATGAATCTGATGAGGAAGATGCTATTAGGCATCAGAATAAGCAGAAAAAGGAATTACAAGGGGAATTCCGAAAAATCAAACCTCCCTCCTATGATGGGGAGAAGGAGGAAGATGCTGAAGCCTGGTTGCTGAATATGATTAAGTATTTCCACGTTTATGAATATGAAAGAAATCTGAAGGCCAGATTAGCTGTCTACCAGCTACAAGGAAAGGCTACCTTGTGGTGGGAGGAGAAAAAGATGGTGCATGCCATAGATGAAAAGACAGTTACTTGGGAAGATTTCTAGGCTAAATTCAAGAATCGCTACTTGAATGAGCGGTACTATGATGACAAAGCAAAAGAATTTCATCAGCTTAGATTGGGACAGCTCACTATCGATGAGTTTGTTACTAAATTTACCAATCTACTAAGATATGTACCTTACATAAGGGAATAAAAGGCAAAGGTACAGAGGTTTTTTGAATTGTTTGCCTGTTGTATACAAAGATAAAATTGACTTTGACCACCCAAAACCAATGGACAAAGCTGTTAGAAAAGCTAGATTGTGTTACCAATAGTTCAAAGGAAAAACTGAACAAGGGAAAAGTTGGGTAAATAAGAATGAATTCAAAGGGAGAAAACATAAACTAGCCTATTTGAAGAATTTTGGCAGAGATCATCAGCGGAAAAGGTTTAATAAAACCGAAGAAAGTCAAACTGCCCAGTCTCAAGTGGCTTCAAAACCAATAGATGGAGACAGTAAAAAGGAGGGGACAGTCAGAATGAAGGAGCCCTTGAAATGTTGGGGCTGTGGAGAGCCCCATCTTTTGAGGGACTGCCCTCATTGAAACATTCATATGCTCATGAGAGATCGGGAAGCGACAACAGTAAATGATATAGCCAGAAACATACCAACTATCAGTGCAGCCCTGGAAAACTGGCAAGCAGAACATCAAGCAACCATGGTGGAAATGGAGGGTAAGATTTCTGACCTACCTGTTACTGTTCTGATTGATCCAGGTGCTTCTTTGAGTTACATTAGTCCAAATATTGTAGAAAAATGTAACTTAAAAACTGAAAAATTTCAACAGTCATGGTTGGTACAGCTGGCCATTGGAACAAAAAGAAAGGTAGCACATAAACTGCCCAGAACAGAAATCCAATTAAATGAGTTTCGAACAGAAGTGAATTTGAACATTCTACCCTTAGGGTCATATGATCTATTGATAGGAATGGACTGTCTAGAAAAGAAGAAAGCTTTGATGAATTGCAGGGATAAGACTTTGCATTGTGTAGATGAGGAAGGGAAACCTTTTATTCTCAAAGGGAAACAAAAACCTATTTCTGTAAGACAAATTTCAGCATTGCAATTAAAAAGAATAGATAGAAAAGGACACCAAGTTTATGCAGTGCATGTGGAAGAAACAGAACAGAAAACTGAAGAAGAATTACTGGATGCTGTACCAGTAATAAGAGAATTCAAGGAAGTTTTTCCAAAGGAAATCCCTCATCTTCCCCCCAAAAGAGAGATTGACTTCTGAATCGATCTGGTGCCGGGAGCAACACCTGTTTCATGAGCACCTTATCGAATGAGTCCTCCTGAACTTATGGAACTGAAAATGCAATTACAAGAACTGCTAGATAAAGGGTATATCAGACCGAGTGTGTCTCCTTGGGGAGCACCAGTGCTGTTCGTGAAAAAGAAATATGAAACTTTCAGGATGTGCATTGATTATCGGCAACTGAATAATTTGACCATTAAAAATAGATATCCTTTGCCTAGAATTGATTATCTTTTTGATCAAGTGAGAGGAGCCTCAGTATTCTCGAAAATTGACTTAAGAACTGGTTACCACCAGCTTAGAATTAAAGAGGAAGACATCAACAAAACAGCCTTTCGAACCAGGTATGGCCACTACGAATTTGTAGTCCCACCTTTTGGTTTGACAAATGCCCTTGCCACATTCATGTGCCTAATGAACAGTGTGTTAAACAAGTACTTGGATAAAATTTTCCTTGTGTTCATAGATGATATCTTAGTTTACTCAAAAAATGAGGAGGAAAATAAAGAACACCTGAGGATAGTATTGCAAACTCTAAAGGAAAATCAGCTATACGCCAAATTTAGCAAAAGTGAGTTCTATAAAGACAAGATCCAATACTTGGGTCATATTATTTCTGAACAAGGCCTTGCTGTTGACCATGAGAAGATAAAGGCTATAAAAGAATGGTCTGTACCCGCTGATGTTTCAGCAGTTAGATCATTCATGGGGATTGCAGGCTATTATCGCAGATTTGTGGAGAGATTTTCTGCCATAGCACATCCCATCACTTCCTTACAAAGGAAAGGTGTCAAGTTTGAATGGACTGAAAAATGCCAAAACAGTTTCGACCAATTAAAACTGAAACTTACTACAGCCCCTATACTGAAAATTGCAGATCCTGATAAGGAATTTGTGGTATGTACGGATGCATGTAGAGAAGGATTGGGAGGAGTTCTTTTGCAGGAAAATTCAGTGATTGCCTATGAATCTAGGAAACTGAAGATACACGAACAGAATTATAGTGCCTATGATTTAGAATTAGCAGCTGTTATTCATGCTTTGAAAATGTGGCGGCACTATCTTCTTGGAAAAAAATTTACATTGATGACTGATCATATTAGTCTCAAATATTTCTTTTCCCAAATTGATTTGAATGCCAGACAAGCCAGATGGCTGTCCTTTTTAAGTGATTTTGACATGGACATAAAACATATTAGAGGGAAGGAAAATAAAGTTGTTGATGCATTGAGCAGAAATGCTTGTCAGAATATCAATAATATTGGAAGTAGTGCTCAGATTGATGTAGAAGATTTGGTGAATAAGGCAGCAAACCAAGACCCAATTTATGAAACACTTCTGGTGTAATTACAGAAAAAGGAGAAAACTGATTTCACTCAAAACCAAAAAGGGCTGATCTGTTATAAAAACAGATTTTATATTCCCAATGTACAGTCCTTAAAAAGGGAAATTCTGGATGAATACCACAAACAACCTTATGCAAGACATCCAGGATATCAGAAAATGTTAACAGCCCTGAAAAAGAAGTTGTTCTGGCCAGGAATGAAGAGAGATGTAGCAGAATATTTAAGTAGATGCATGGAATGTCAATTAGTTAAGGTTGAACATCAGCATCCTGCCGGCCTTCTGAACCCTTTTCCCATTGCAGAATGGAAGTGGGACACCGTTTCCATGGACTTCATTACAGGGTTACCCAAAACCAAATACCAACATGATTCTGTAATGGTAGTAGTAGACACTTTAACCAAAGCTGCTCACTTTATACCAGTGAAATCCACCTTTGGAACATCTCAAGTAGCGAATGTGTTCCTGAAGGAGGTAGTAAGGCTCCATGGGGTTCCTAAGGTGATTGTTTCTGATAGGGATGCTAAGTTTACAGCAGCCTTTTGGAAGGGGTTATTTGGAGGAATGGGTACTAAATTTAATTTTAGCACTGCTTACCACCCTCATACTGATGGTCAAATGGAAAGAACTAATCAAATTTTCGAGGACATGCTGAGAACGTATGTGATGGATAGACCCTCAAAGTGGGAAGATTACTTACATTTAGCTGAATTTGCCTATAATAATAGCTACCAATCCTCCACTGCCTTAAGACAAACTAATGTTGGGACCAGATGCTTTACAAGAAATGGAAAGAATTGTCAAACAGATACAAAAGAACATCAAGACAGCACAAGATCGTCAGAAGAATTATGCGGATAAGAAAAGAGTGCATAGAGAATTTAAAGTTGGGGAGCATGTATATTTGCGTATTAAACCCAAAAAGAGCACCCTTTATGCTGGGAGTTGTGCAAAATTGGCCCCTAGATACTGTGGTCCTTTTGAAGTATTAGAGAGGGTGGGACCAGTGGCTTACAAGATGGCCTTACCACCCCATGTTAGAGTTCATGATGTATTTCATGTTTCATTGTTAAAAAGATATGTGCATGATGCTTCTCACATAGTTGATTGGAATGTTGTACAGGTGGAACCAGAAGGGGAGTTTCTGCCAGAACCGCTTCAAATATTGGAGCGGGAAGAAATTGAATTGAGAAGTAGAATGGTAGCAAGAGTAAAGGTGCAGTGGAAGCACTTTACTGCTGAAGAAGCTACCTGGGAACAAGAGACTGAAATGATGGAAAAATATCCATTTTTATTTGCAAAATGAACTCTAGTAGTTGAATAACAACACCGAGGACGGTGTTTATTTTCAGAGGGGGAATATGTAACACCCCCAATTCATGTGATTGAATTTTAAAGTTAGATACTTGAACTTTAATCGTAAGGGGAGTGGATCCCAAAGGATAATTATTTTGTGAATGTAATTAAACATTTAAATGAGGAAATGAATAAAATAGTGTGGTGCAGATTGACCAAAATGAGATGATGAGATCACTTGCTAAATCTGTGAGGATGGAGGAGGCAAATATTTCCCCACAATCTTTCAAAAATCCTTGAAAGAAATTAAGTTTTAAATTTAGATTTTTGAGGAAAAATCTGAATTTCCCCAATGATGAGGAAAGTAGTTGGGAAGAGGTAAAAAGCTGGAAAAGCTGAGGAAAAGCATAAAATAGCTTTAAAGAATCCCTAAATTGGGAAGCCTAGGCAAACAGGAAGAAAAGCATCCTGAGATTCTGGACGCAGAATTAGAAACATGCTTTAGGGAACAATAGCTTAAATAAGCTGCTCTTGTACAGATTAGGGGTTGATCTGTTCTAGGAGGTGATCTTAGCTCGGGGGTGAGTTCTGGGAGACAGAAGAACTCTAAGGTTGGGAGGTTGGTCGACTGCATGAGTGGTATGTCTCTGAGTTAAATTGTCTTCCTTCTTATTATGGTATGAATTGGCTACATATAAAAACAAAATTTGTCTCTAAGGTATCAAATTTTATTAGTCTACATTTAACAGAATTTAATCATCAGGCAGTAACCTGATAATTCTATATAGTTGTAGAGGAAGATCCTGTAAAGTAGAATCCCACAGAAAGTCTAAACCAAGGTTGGTTTAAATCTGAGGATACCTTGTTCTTTCAAGAAAATGTTGTGAAATTGTTTTAATCTGCTTCTGTTTCTTAGTATGATTTTAATATATCTACAAGAAAGAGAAATTGAATTCACTGTAGTATACTGGAATAATAGCAGGAAATGAATTAAAATTTATACTGTGTATGAAAGAATGGAATGAGAGACTTTGTAAACTGACCTCAGGGTCAGCAAACCATTCCATTATAGTTCCAGAAAATTAAATGGTCTAAAACAACAAGGTTGTATGTAAGCCACACTTAGCATAGTGGAGGAAAGTAGTAAATATTTATAAAAAAAAAGAGTTAACAGACACAGTGGCCTCATGAAACTACTCTAATATTTTAGCATTGAAAATGAATACATAGAGTGCAGAATTCATGAATAAACAGTTGAGAAGTATAGGAGCAAAGAGTTGAATTATTTTCAACAGTATACACAGTAACATTTATGTAACCACTATTTCCCTTGACCAAGAGGAAAAAGGGAATGAGTTCCAACCCCATGACAAGCTCTACAGAAACACCTACCACCAGACATATAGGTAGACACGAGATGTAAAGAGATATAGGAAAATGAGAAGAAACCGAAAAATAGAAATATATATACCACTTTGGAAAATAGGAGAATATAAATTCTAGAACTGCATACATATTAACCATATGTTTATAAATGAGAATGGACTCATAATTCCCCGCATGCCATTTATATGTCTAGACAGATAATGGTAACATGAGTTCAGTGTAGCCATGAACAGAGGAAACTGTAATTATGATACAAATACCAGAGTGGAGATTCCTAACCACAGAAAATAATGAACGAAATACATCAGAAGAATAGAAAAAAAATTTAATATAACTTCCTGGAAATTCCGATGATGGTAACCATGGTATGAAATCATATATACGATTCAGACAGTCCATGTAAATTTATACTGTAGCGTCATATATTGAATTCGACCTAAGACAATAGGGAGTATATATGTCAAAAAAAAAATATCGTAATACATGTTGAGCCTATCAGGCTAGGGTATGAACTCAAAACCCCTATCTCAATAGAACAAATTTAAACGAGCGCCATCCCGGAGCGACAAAAAAAAAAAAAAACACGACTCTGACAGAGTCTCGTTCCTCAAGGAACACTGTGCAACATCACAAGAGAACAATGCTTCGACGCCCAACGAACCAACGCAACAGGAGAAGGGAAGTAATCCCATAAGTATACCGACCTGGACGGCAAGGAGACCTATGTTAGCATCCATAACGATTGAAAGGGTTACGGACTGCCTCCATAAGCATGCAAGAGATCTTCGGTTACCTGTAGAAAACAAATTCAAACCAAAATGGGAAATTAGCCATTGGCACCATCGTGAGCAAACGATGGAATGAAGAAAATGCTCATGGTATTAAGACACTACCTGTGAAACGCAAATCTCAGATTCGACGAACTCCTGGAATCAAAATTATAAACAGCGTAGGGATTAATACGAAACTCCCTCGAATAGGAAAAGGAGGAAATAACAATTATATGCAGAGACGGGATGAAAAAAGAAAACCCACCTCATAAAGATCAACTGAATAGTAGACATTCAACTGAAGGGACGCGAAGCACGCTACACAGGATGCATCACACATATTAGTTCTCATTTTATGAAATCGCCAAAGTATGGTCGATGATAACCTGAAAACTGGAAAACAACAAAACTTTGCACTGAGGGTATAACTCGAAATCCTCAAAACAAAATGCATTCACCTTACGAATAACTGAGGATATACTCAGAACCGGCGTATGGCCAGTTACGAGCAACCTTCTGGATCATTCAAACATACGATAGGTAAAAATGAATGCGTAAGTATTTACCTGGTATCGTGTTGGTGAAATAGGTACGCCATGACTCTTCTCTGTAATGTAGAATAACAAACCCTCTGCTGAAGTAGAATTTTGCAGACGCAGAGGTGCATAACAAATTGATTAACGCGGAAAAACCGACTCAACTCAACACCAGCGGCTTATATAATTATTCGACAGACACCTGAACCCTAACCGGAATTGATCGCCATCATCCACTTGGAAAAATCATAGAAGCCCAAGACACGGATCGAAGGGTAGCAGTGGAGAGTTAAGACTGTCGTATGACATTAATGGGGTGTAGATCCGAATTAAATTCAATATGTCCTGTGCATATACCGGCATGAGTGTTGTACACCACGTAAGCTAAGCAAGCCCCAGCGACATGGAGTTACCATGTAAACGAATGAAGGGGTATGGAGAAATGACATAAAACATACAATACTAATCTATTTATCATGACGCCTGACGTGGATAAGATTTACACCGTGGCGATGAACATAGAAACCCAAATCAATTGTGATTATACGCCTTACGTGTAGACTGATTCCGACACCCAGTTCCATATCTTAAACTCGATTAGAAATCTTATGTGCAATGATGTGTAGTCATATCAACCCAGGCGTATATATATTAATGCAAAACGCATAAAAGAGTCAATACATAATAATATGAACATCGAACCATAGGAAAAAAATCGATACCCCAAAGTCTATACAAATATACATGGCAGAAAATCGTAGCTATGGATAGTGGAAGGGTCGAAAATGCTCTTGGCCAAAGGCTCATTCAAACCATATTATATAATACATGCTAATGGGACCTATCGTTAGATTTTAGATTATTATGAAGAAAGTATGTATTAATCCACCAGCATAATTATATATTTATGCACTCAGAAAGCAAAATCACATGAAATATTTTCACACTGGAGCCAAATAACATACAAAAGAAGTAGTGATAGGAGTGGTTTATTTACATGTATGATTTTATGATGAAAGTATCTAAGAAGAGAGCACTACAATAAACTTCCGTGCTTAGTAAAAATTAACACCTCTTACAGTGTACCTCAGAATGAGGTGTGATGGCCATCACATCACCCAGAAAGGGCCATCAACATTGGCTACTCATACGCAGTAATGGGAATAGCTGATTCCTCTATAAAGGAGTTTGGTAAAATCACAAAGCTCTTAGAATAAACTGTAAAAAGCATAGTATAGCAAACTATGTTTAATTAGTACAACAGAGCAGAATGTCCACCAAGAAATTAATAGTATGTCTCCTCATCAATTTGTGATGGCATGGATGCCTTCTCAGCTCTTCACCTCTTTACATCCACTATGAAGATTTCTACACTAGAAGAAATGACATGGCAGCAGGAGGCTACCAATCCAAAACTCATCTAATGAAGTGCTCTTTATGGAGGAAGCCCAAAAAGGACCCAAGCTTCTTCTTTATATAGATAACATTTAAGAAAGAATTTTGATAGGAGAATCTGTGCTACAAATGTATTTAATGGAGACATGGTTCTGAATGGACTCAAGAAGGGAAGACACAAGAAAAGAAGGCAATTTTTAAAACTTATGGAAAGGGTCATAGATCAACAACAGAGCAAGTCAATGCTTTTTTTAAGAGTTTATATAGGATCAAATGTTTGAGGTCCCAAATGAGATGCTTAAACACGAGATGAAAACAAGAACTTAAGCTTTCATTCATTGTACACATAAAATTATTTTAAAAGAAAACACACAAACAACACAATACAATGTAAAAGAGGCAAGTAGTTTGACAGAGTGCACAAATGATATCACCAAATATATATATACATATAAGAGTAATAATGTCAAAGTGCAGTGCCCAATGCCACCGTTATTTAAAAATTTGTTCACTATCCAAACACCTACCAACATGTTTTAAATTTACAGTGTAGTTGATAAGTTAGTGAAAGAGTGGTATTATCAAATTTCATGCCATTTATTAAAAAGGATTAGGAATGAGGGACGTCAGTTCCACAGCTCAACCTAGGGGAACCAAAGAGGAAAGGATTTTTAAACAATGACATATATTGTCCTCATGTTTCCTAAAGTTTTTTCATACAAAACACTTGTGTGCAACTGTTTCAATCACAACCTATCAGGTCAGACCTATGTGAATCCCTATCAATGTCAATTTCATGTTAAGTAGACAGAATAAAGTTTATCAAATAATGGACCTGACAAATGAGAGATTGTGTGGTGAAATAAAGTAACTATCAAATGAATTGCTGAAAATTAAACAAATCAGTAGTACAATTAGACAGTTTGGATTGCTTCTTCTAAAAAGAGAAATTTTTGCTATTTTTTCAGCAAATAAGGAACGATGTAAAGAAAAATAAGAAGGTAGATTAGAAAGATATTTAATATATGAATATATATCTCACGTATCTTAGAGATTACATACTAAAACATCAACAAATATCTAAAGAAAGATATTATCTGCTTAATGGAAATGGCATTGATTCTGTAAAAGCTAGCAACTTAAGCCTGGACACCTTCAAGAAGAAGGAGGCCAGTGCCTCCCCATGGTTACAGTTATTTATCTGATATTTCATTCCCATAACTATAGTGGTCCTGTGACGAAAGAGAAACAAATTACAAATACACAGCTCTGGTAAATCTCACTATTACTCTCATACAGGTGAAAAATTTCACTATTTACCTTCCCCACCCAGGTCAAAGTGACCTGCCTACCACTCCTAGAAGACTCCATCATGGGTTTTGCTGCCATTTGCCATAACCTGCATCCACCAGCCACCATGTTTCACCAAATCATTTTTCTTACCTGCTAGATCTTCCCTACTGTTTATTCCAACTCACTAATAATTTTTGCTGCTTTCTTCCATATTCTCTAATTTACTGTCTTTGCTGCATCTTTGATAGCTTGCTATGCTAGATCCCCCAGTTTTCAAACACACTAAGCTTTGAATACAAAGTCTCATTCTCATACTAGTGATTCCTAAGTTCAAATCTTTAGTTCAAAATCCAAGTCCAAAGGTCACATCACCTGCTCACCAAGTCATAGATAGACACTCTGTTTCTTCCAATGTTATGCCTTCTGCTTAAGAGTGTTGAATTCAGTGGAACACAAAGCATTTTTACCCAAATTATTTGATAAGCCTCTTGCTTTTAGAGCACAAATGCTATAGCTGGAAAATTTCCTTGTTCACATTTCTACAATGATTAGCCAAGGTGGCCACCAAGAATAAGAAGAGGCAAGGTGGACACAAGGATATAATCATCACTTAGATACAGACACACACACAAAACAAGACAAAAAGCAACAATTTATAGGTAAAAGATTATCGTGGTTTGTTTGTGTGATTAACAAAATAGTGGTGGACAAGCAAAAGAACCATCTCAGATATTTCAAGGACAGGTTTCTCCTTAGGTTTAAGCAAAGTTGTACATTTTCACTCGCACTAAGAGAAGTGACAAAGAAAGTACAATAAAGATCATTTTTATTTCAAAGGTAAAACAAAGTAGCAAGTTAAGTATACACACAAACAAACACAGAAAAAGGTAACCTTGATATGCATCTGAGACTTTCTGTTGCCCACGTGTCGTTATTGTTCCACCAAGACTTATATATTATAAAGTTTTTCCAAAATACATGTGTGTGTGTTCAACAGTAAATACACAAAAGCACACACTAAAGGATAGGAGACACATTTTCAACATTGCAAAGTGTTTGTATTTTAAAAAATTTCTTCATTTTTAAATCACATAAAAGGCCACTTGAATCTTTTCCTTCCCATGCATCATTTGCTTTCCGAAAGAAGAAGCTGGGAGTAATTTTTGTTTTCGATTTAAATTGGGGAATTATCGAGCACTACGATTGCAGCCCGACACAAGTACTATTTTCACATATGCATGAGGGAGGGTGTGTGGGAACAGGCCCCCCCTGCCATGCTCATGGGACCTGTTATTTCACAGCCTAGAAAGACCAGGCACCCAGGCACCGCCTGCTTTCCGTCTTGGCATATGACAAGCAGGACAGTGTTTCTCTGCCCAGTCATATTTTTACATGTTTCTTCAAAGAGTTCTAAAGTTCAAAATTTTACATTTAAAATTCTGCGTAGGCTCATAACAGAAACTCTTTCTCCTCCTAAGCTTTTTCAAAGACATGAAGCCATCCATAGTCAAACCTAGACTCAAAACCTCATAGACCACAGATCAATTTCTTAGGGGTTTTTGAGTTGTTTGCTAACTTGTCTTGCCATGTTAGAAGATTAGCATTCGTTAGCTATCTCAAACCCCAATTGTGCCTAAAACTATTTTCACCCTTTAGTTTTCCTATTGCAAAGAGTCACCTCCAAATCCACTAAAGTACTCTTAGTCAGTTCAAAGCCCTCACAGTGTTCAAAGGCCCTACTCATTGCTTAGGATTCAGTCATCATGTCGCAGGAGAACATTAGTAGCATGAAAGAGTCATACCCCACTACAAACACACAGATGGAGAAAGAAAGTTTATTTATGCCTCTTAGACACCACCCACCTACCACACGTGTGATCCTTGCTCTGTGATGTTGGTGCGCGTATTTTATACACACACACAGAGACATGCATTTCTGTCCATTGTCTATCCCCGTAGCGCCTACAAACCATCAAGTCACTTGGCAGACATGATTGGAGCTCACAGAGACTGCCTACAAAGCACAGACACGACATCGTATAAAAGGCTCAAACAAAAGAAGCTGAGTTGAGTTACTATGGGCCCTATTACTTGAAACCCAAACAACAAAATTTCACATGTTTTTTTCCCTTTTTCTCATTTATGAGAGTGTATGATGATGCATTGATGAGGTTAATATCATTATTTCTTCTGCCACGTAATATACTTCTTGTATCTACTCATCATATAAGGTTGTTGATGTACTTACCGGGGACAAGATGATGAAACCTTACTACCTTTTCCGAAGATTGATAAATTACTCCCTACAAATAATAATAATAAAAGTTTTCTTTATGACCACCTAATGCTGCCTTTCAATGCCACTCCCCGATCATGATTAACCCTATATACCAAACAGAGCAACAAGAATATCTAAGGGAGACCTTTATCTCACATGATGTAATGGCATCTCCGAGCCTTCATCCACGAAATTTCTTCCACTTCACAACCATCTACCTCCCACACATCCATCATCTTCTCATGTGCCTTCTCCACAGTGAATTTTGCCTCTTACCTCCCCTAAATTTAAGTGAAGGGGCTAACAGAGCCTCGTGAAGAAGAAATAGGATGCAACAAAATGTGAGAAACCTAGACATTAGTATGATGATGGACAAGGAGGGAAAACAGAGAGAGAGAAGAATATGAGAAAAGGAAGAAAAGAAAGAGAGAGGAGGGGGAGGGTAGCTAAGAGAAAATAAAGATGAAGGTGGAAGTCGGGCAAAATGATGGAGAAGATGGAACAACCAAGTGATGAATAAGAGCACGGATGATGAGGAGGGGTGATGATGAGAAAAACCAGCACTGTAGCAATATGAAAGACACCATGACACCGCAAGTGATACTGGCTATGATCAAAATGGATAAAAATCACTCTCCATGACAAAGAAAACGCAGTGAGACAAGTGTGCAAATATCAACAAATAAGCAAAGGCCAAAATGATGATAACATTATTTTTAAAACTTCACAGCACTTTCATGTACATTTACAAAGGGAGAAGAAATTTGTTTGTTACCAAAAGGCAGGTCATCACTGCAACAACCAAAATATTAGACAAAGGCAAAGAAAAAGGGAAAAGTGGTTAAACAAAAGGCAAGACATAGAAGAAGTAAAAGACTGCAAGACTTCTCAGCGCTTCTTTGTGATCTAGATAATGATAATGAGGACCAAGAGATGAGTACTAAATTGCTCCTCTTAGAAAAAGGATACCAAGAATGGAAAATACTTCCTGAAAGCACAAAATACCTACTATAACAGAGCATAAAATTGAAAGAGGTGAAGAGGGGCCTTGCTTTGCAGAAGAAATGGTCAACACTAGCAAGGAGCACACAAGCACGCAAACTCATGTTTCATAGAGCTAGAAGAGTTAAAACACTAGCATGAAAACTCTGGGATCTTGAATATTTTCACAGATGGTTCAGAAACCCTGAGGGCCCAGCACGCCAATTTTGAGTCAAAACTAAACTTTTTGTTTTTCCACCCCGACTTAGGAGTGCAGCACCAAAGCACAAAATTAAACATCCTCAGCTACTACAGAGTTTACATTTTTGGATTTTCTGTTACTAATAGGCTACCCACAAAATTTCAGTCAATTGAGCATTTTTCCCTGTGTCAAACAACACCTCAAAATGACCTTCGCCCCTACCATTTTAGGGCCTGCGTCTTCAGCCAGTAGGAAGTAATGGGGAGATTTTGTTTTAGCTAAATGCATCCATTCAGCATAAATCTCAGTATTTGGAAATTATACTTCACTGCTTTCCAACAAGCCATCACTTCTGCCAACTGAGTACGGAAGGGGTCCAAACTTAGCCGCAATGCACTTACTACGAAATGGCGTTACGACGTAGATGCCTTTTGCCATGTCAACAACAGACACTAATTAATGAAAATTTGGATGATTTAATGCTTTTTTTGGACAAATCACCCCCCCCCCCTGATTTGATTTAGGAGTTATGTTTTGGGTGTTTAACATACTATCTCATCTCTAATGTAGCTTAACTTGTAATGTGTCATTAAGTTAATATTTATGACATTTATGGCTAAATTATGTTTCTGGAAGCCTTCTTAGGTTTCCACTCTCCTTCACATTTTACAAAGGAGCCTTCATGACTTGCTATTAGGTTAGATTTTTATGACTTATGCCAGTGCTGTAATGGGTCTCTTCTGGAGTTTCGAGGCCAATTTTACGCTGTCTTGGAGCTCATGCATGCCCTCGGCTTGCTTGTTGGTTGGAGGATCGTTTTCGTGATCCATGTAAGCTTGGTTGATGGTGTTTTCATGTTCATGTTTTCAGTTTTGGCCATGTTTTCCATCTTGCTATTTTTGTGTAGGACAAAACACACCACACTTTTCTCTAATGGCACCTTGACTCGCTATCCTTCACCGTCTTCAATGTTTTCTTCTCGTTGAGACATGTTAGGAATCCATCTATTGCCCCTAAGAAGTTCTAGCTTCTGTCCATTTTTGAATGGTGTAGAATTCAATTACCGTGTCACATGATTTATGGCCAAATATATTTTTGCCACCGAAATACCGTTCTTGGAATCTCATTCCCTTTAAAAGCATCTTTTTGCTCAAGTTTATCAAAGAAGTTTGTTTCAACTGTCTTCTTTGCTCTTTACTTAGCTAAATTCTGTTTCCCATGAACCTCTGAAGGTAACTTTATATATGTTCAGGGTTTTCTCCTTCTATGGTTACAGTTACTAGCATCTTAAGTTTCTTCTCTTAATGATGAAATCTATGAAAGTTAAATAAGTTTCTGCCCTATGTTTTACCTTAAAATGTTTGTCTTGCTGATTATTTGCTTTTGAAAGTATGAAATAAATGGATTAGGTTTTTCTTATGCCTTTGATTCTCTTGCTATGCTCATAAATATTCTAACCTCTCACATGCACATAAAGGATTCATTTTTACCCTTTATTAGCTTATTGTTCTCAAGCTTTATGTTCACCTCATGACCCTTCACAACCTTAAAATATCCACCAACCTAGTTCAAATTTACATTCAAATTCTCTATGGGTAAACCATCATGAACTTATCAAGATCTCTTGTTAGACTCCACGTTCTCATAATGACTTAAATAATCTTTCCTTGTTTTCTATCTAAACGATAATCACGATATCATACCCAACCACAAACAATGTACCCCGCATTTTCATCTAGCCTAAAATCAACCCCAATCACAGAATTACCAGTATCTACTAGAGATATCCTCTCGAATCTAGGAAGGCTAGGGTCCTGATCCCCAAAGCTTGGTTTGATTTTTACCCCTATGCATTTGTATCTAAATCAATATATAGCAAACTGATGTATTCGACATGCATTACATCTTTTAATTTAAATGGCCACTCAGTTCCCTAAAAGGCAATAATACCAATCCTCAGCAGACCGTAATGTTCCATCATCCCCTGACATGCATTTGGAGTCCTTCTCCTCCAAGATATTGAAAATTCCTTGTCTCTCATCATGTGAAAGCAAGGGCACCATCATTCAGATACCACACCAAACCTATTGCAATGACATCTCATGCGCTAAAGGAGTGAGAATTCAAGCTCAAATCTTCAGAGGCCAAAGCCTTACTAGCCGCAAATCCAACAACCTCTTTGTTTTTCTTTTTATGGGACAGTTTGTAGACAGGTTGTCCATGTTCGTGATAAGTCAGCTCACCCTTCTATGTCGTGCTTCTGCCATCTTTTACCCCCGACGCGATTTGAATGAAATTCCTTTTCACGACTCTCTCTCCTCGTAGCTAAAGCAAAATCTTCTCTCTATCCCTGCTGCTTAGATGAAGATCCGTCTTAGAAATCCTCTCTGCACCAAATCCTACCATAGTCGTTCCTATTTCGATAATTCTTTTCTTTCCATTGACAGCGTAGTCCTGATAACTATGCCAATCTCCTTAAAGTCCTATAAGCGCTAGGTTCACTAAGTCATCATTCGTAAAATAAATTATTTCGACGTCTCAAGCTCATTAGAAATTGTATTTTTTAAATATTTTAATGGTGCCACTCTTTTTCCATTTAATTTTCTTCAGCTTGTATTTCAACGCGCCAATTTCCCATGGCTTATTGTTTGAAATAGATCCATTGTGTTTCTTCACATCACATATGGTGTTGCTTCTTCATGGAGACTTGAGGAGCAATGGTTCCCGTACTCCTCCAAAGATCTCCGCCACAACTCTGCATCAATATTTGCACAACATTTGTTACAACGGGTTTGGGAATGTCATTTAAGCACTAATTCCTTCAAGACAATCGGTTTTCCAAAGACGCCCATCCTATCTTTTCCACGCAAAGATAGTTAGAGTTTCGTCGAGCATATCTAATCTCGCTATCGAAACATTTCGATCTGATTCACCTATCGCACCAATATACTCTTGCACTGAATTATATTCAGTCACAAACTCAACTTCTTCTTTATCATAGCACTTCGTGCTTCTGGGCTACCATGTGGTGTGGAAATTATACAACATATATGTATCATGGATCTAAACCAATATAAAAATGTACTAAGGCTAGACATCAATCAATGTAGCTAAAACTACCATGAAAATAAACACAATCACCAATTACCAGCCAAAGAAAGAATCGATCAAACCACAAATACGATAATTTCTAGAAAGCTTGCCACTTCAAAACTCCACACACCTCTATATTTTGTATTTAGCATGATACATGAACAAAAAAAAAAAAAATACAATGTTCTCTCACTGTACAAGAGTCTCCAAACTCAATCAACTATCTATCTCTACACTATGTCACTAAACCGACCAATACTTAGCCAATTTCCACCTCCCGAGATGCACCGTCTTTGTTCTATCGTAGATGCATCATTAGAACAATACTAAATATTGGTATATATATAAAATGCTCCATATGACATATAAAGTCCTGGTTATAACTTTAGTCCATATTATGATCTTCATTTGAGATATCTATATGCACACTCATTCAAATATGATGCCAAATATCTTTATAGGTCATGTCACACCTTTACTCGCTCTGCTTGCAGATATGCCAGAATGCCGACAGTGACACATGAATGTAACAATGGTGCTGTCCTTCATGATGAATAATGAATCAAACTCAACTTACAACTTATTGTAATATTAGACACATCTTCCAATCTGAGACCACCATTTACTATTTGTATGCAGTGTACTTTCTTTCAAACTAACCTTTTGAGGCTAGATACATTCAATGAATTATTTACCTCACTTGTTAAATAAGAAATTTTATTTACATATTATAGCCTGCAGATACAAATAATGCATCAACCTTCTTTAATGTTGAAATGCTGCTAATTTTCATTTTTTGTATACATACTTTAGATGAATAATTACCGACTTCGAGCTTCAAATGTAAGATTACCACGTTACCTCCTCCTTCATACTTTATACTTTTAACGTTCTATCATGGTGGTGATTTTCTCCGTAAAACATCTTCAAGTTGTTTAATTGAAATTCAACAAATGTATTTCACATATGCTATTTTGTGATGGAATGATCTTAATAAAGATCTTTAAAGATATATCTCATTAATTTGAGAAAGGCATGGAGTTATATCTATAAATAGATATTGCTTCAATGCTCAATATACGACTTTCATTGACTCCTTTGCGTTTTAATAATGCGTATAACGTTGAGTATACTACCTTTCGATGTAATGCATATAAATAGCTTTATTTATCATGAGGACATGTATCATAATGACCGCTTATTGATAACACTTGGTATTCTACCGATAGTGCTTTGTTCTAAATATCACTTGATAATAATATGGTGCCAGAATTCATGCGTAATTTCACTTCATCTCACACATGCACCAGCACAACTCATAGTTTCTACTAATGATCTCTCCATCGTTCTCAACATCATCAATCATCAATATATTGAATCGATCTTTGGAATCATTAACTTTTTCTTATATTCTCGTCATTTGTTTTGTTACTCTTCTACCGCATATTCATTTTTAGGACCTCACCTGCATCCTATTGCTTTATATACACTTCAACTATTCCTAACATAATGACTTAACATATCTTCAATTTATTTACTTGGGAATCTACAAGGGCATACCACTCATAGTTTTATCACCATTTAACTACTTTACTCCAAGGGACCTTCTATAGATGAAATATGAGACTTATAATAATGATGATAAACATTTCCTCTCTTTCTCTTTCACTTCATCCTCCTTCTTAAATTTGTTTCATTGTTAACTTCATGTGTGTGATGCACAAAGGTGATCATCCTTTCAGATATTTCAAGTTCTATAGCTCAAAGCATACTTTTTAGGATTTAACCATTCATCACTTAGTGCTGAGATGTATTTATTAAATGTTTCCATGGGTCATGTTCCTTACCACCATAGCTTTCATAGTTTTCTCCTTCCAATCAACCTATTGGTTATCGAATGCTTTGTATCCTTATTCCTCTATAGTTCTCCTGTCAGGAGGAATTGACCTTTCCTTCTTGGAACTTAGATGTCTTTATTCCGTTTATTTTCAGAAAAATTTATGTGACCATTTATACACTCATTTCTCCCCCGATGTTTCTTCTTTTTCTTATTTATTAATGGGCTTCTGGATATTTATGCTGTTTCTCTCCAGAGCAATTTCGAGACTAGGATGTATTCATTATGTGATTGTGGTACAGTTTTCTTTCCTTCCATACTTTATTGGGGTTTTTCATAATGACTTAATTTCTTTTTATTTATGTTTTTGTTTGGATTTGGCGATTCCATCATTCATTGTGAGTTTAATGTTATATAAGTTTACCATCTTTTTTTTTTTTTTTATTTAAAAGTTTATACATGTGTGTATGCGTATAATATATCTTATATTTTTATGTACGTTTGAGCTGGTGTATAATATTTATGCCCCTTTTGAACATAATTTACATTCAATAAGTTTATGTCCAAATCACGTGTATGCAATAGTAGCCATGAAATAATTTAAAAAATTCTGTGATATATTGTCTTCCATTTGCTGCTTGAGGTCCTTTCATTTCTATTTTATCTTAATTGTTGGACTTGATTTCTTTGTCTTACAATATACCGCAAGGTCTGTGTTTTTGGTAGGGTACATGTGATACTTCTCATAGAGTGAAAGAACTTCCTTGAAAGTTTTCCGAATTTATTCAATTCGTATTCGCCATTGTATGAGCCTTTTTCAACTGATCGTTTATTCATTTCGTTTTGTCATTTCGAGGTTGTCGTTAGTTTCCGTTTACTTCATTGCAAATCATGCCCTTATAAATGGATTCTACTGTAGGAATATTTTGAGTCGTCGACGTTTTCATCTCCTTACAACTTTGCTGCAAAAATGATATTCATGTTATCTCTACCTTTTGGATCATTTTTGTTTCTCCTTCATAGCCTATCCTGTTCTTTATGAGAGGAAAGACCTTGAGCATTTAGAATTTTTTCCAACTATTTAGAGTTTTTTTCATTTGAGTGCCCGCAGATAATTTCAGTGTTTCTTTTATTTTCTTTCTGGCATACTAATTTTCTCTACAATTTTCAGTTCATGATTTTTATCTTTAATTTGATTTAGAAGATCCACCTTCTTATATTCTTCAAGTTCTACTCTTCAATCGAATGAGGTTTTCCGAATATGGTTCCTTCTTTACATATTTCAGAGAATGTCTTTCGTTTTCTGCATTCTAGCTCCAAAGTCTCGCTATTTCCCTCTGTAGCACTTAGCTCCTCGGTGATCTACCTCACCTCATCATCTTTCTGCAAGGAATCTTCCGTACTCTTCCGTACATCACAAATTCGTAGGTTCCCCTTCTCTTCATTTGACGATTCATCTAATCTTTTGGGATACACCACGATCTTCACGAGCATAAAATAATTATCAATCTCTTCCTTTTCTACCTCGTTATTTATTTTGGTTTCTCTCGTCTCTTATGTCTAGGTCTTTTGTTTTCTTATGAGGATACATTTAGATGCATAGTGCCCCACTCTTCCATAGTTAAATGAATGAATTTTACCTTTATACTTGCTGTACCCCTATCCAATATTCCGTGACAAATTAGCTCTTCTTCATCGTAGCAGAGCATGTATCATCCATTTCTCTCTTTCGGTACCCCCATTCCGCCTGTTTCTCCGGCCACATTTGATTTCTTCTGGCAGAAGTCTCTATCAACTTTTGCATAAGCCACGGTTTCAAGCACTGAAGTCTGTGGTCAAGGTTTCCAAATGCTATTTCTTCTATGGCCGGAACCCTAGGCTAAACCCGGATGGGTAAAGATCTCAATATATTTTTCACTATCACACATTCTGTCGTCTTTAAAATCTAATGTTATTCACAACTTTTAACCTTTAAGAAGAAACTCATATCTTCATCTTTATTCGTTTTTACATTTTCAACCGAGCTCTATAGGCTTGTAGTTTGGCTATCTTCACTACATTTCATGGATATTTTATGTAAAGTATCCGAGATACCTTATACCACTATGTACATTACTTTGATAAATTGCTTAACACAGACTACTTTTCAAGAGTACTATGGCTTTTGCATTAGCTATGAAAATCTTACTATTTTTTTTGTCAATATCCTTTAAAAGGCCTAATTCCACGTTGTTTCTCCACTTATTCCTATACACATATGTATGTCCTCAATAATATTTTCCAAAATTCATAGTTTGTGCTAGTAAACAAAGGCTTTATTTCGAGTTAAGCATCCTTCTAGGCCAGCCATATTGGGTATCTATATCCTTCAGTTGTTAAATCTGACAATGAATTGGCTCGATACCAATTGTTGAACCCTTAGTTAACTCCATATGGGGAGTGGAACTGTAATACATTGATGAACTTTAAAATCTCTTTAAAATTATTTTCATGCACCTTCATTTATGAGAGATCAACTTATTATATAATGGAAACAACACACATATGTATATATAAAAGCATTACACAAATTAAAATATAGAACATCAACAACACATATACCATTCATACAAGGGAACAGATATAAAGGTGGAAACCATAGAGAAATCCACATTCATTATTGTTATGCATAAAGGCAAGCTCCAAATCCTCTTCTCATCACTATTCTGAGGCTCCAACCCACAGTATACATTCTCAAATTCTCATAAGCTACAACTTGCAAGTGAAAACTCCAACTCCCATCTATTAAGTACAACACATAGAGCTCCCACCAACCAACTCCAAATGGACATCTATCAAGTTACAAATTGAAATGCAAAAGCACTCAACTCCTCCCATGGCTTTTCTTCAAGGCTAAAACCTATAGGAGGCTCCTACCTCAACCAACTCCAATCGGACATCTATATCAAGCTAAAAACTCTGGAAATGGAAGCACCAAATCCCATGTATTTCTTCGAGGCTACAACCTGCTGTGAGGCTCCTACCCTTTCAACTGCCTAACCTGACATCTATCAAGCTTTGGAAAACTTGAAATGGAAGCACTAACTCCATGTATTTTCCTTTCGTAGGCTACAAACTCCATGAGGCTCACCTCAACCTCGCCTACAAATGGACATCTATCAAGCTAAAAATTGATATGGGACTTTCATGGCCACAATGAAATCATATGTTAGAGATTTACTCCCACACGCCCGTTTTACTACTTCTTCGTTCTCTCTCTCTCGAAACCAAATCGCTCATATTAGCCTCCTGACCGTGCAATGTAACTTTCTTCGTCTTTCTGCTACCTTCCACTCTCTAACTCCTTATGCATACTGTACCGCTATAGAGATCACTTCATAGTTGTTGTATCCCCATATGGAATAAGAAAGGTAACAAAGCAACACTTTGCCTTCCACCTTCTCATTTCTCGCCAAAGACATTCATGATGTTACAACACTATGTACTCATTTGAGATTGCATTGGAGTTTTGCTTGCCTAATGAGACTTGCTTTGTGACTTCACAAACAATAATAATAAATAATACATTTACAGCTACAATCAATTATTTTAATGCCCCTTTCAATTTCTTACTTTGTTGTTCGCTTTTCCTCTCGCTTTTGCCATATCCTTTGAATTTTTTTCACGTTTCTTCCATTGGCATTCCAAACTTACCTACAATCACTTTTGTTCGATTCTTCTTCCGCGTTCAACCTCGTTATTACTTTACTACCGTGAATAGACATTGTTCTTCCGATCTCCAGTCCTCCTTTGGTTTGCATTCATATCATTTCTTTGTGACCGTGTAATGTCACTCCACATAAAACTCCTTGTAACATGTACAATGGAGTATTACAAATTAAGCTTCTCTTATCAACATACATATGATTTTTGATCAATACAATGTATTAACAAACATACTTACCAGGATCAATACAAATGCAACAAGCAACATACATATGCTACTTTACATAGAACTACAACAATTAAGACATATAATAGTATACACTTAATCAAAGCTTTCATTGTCCTATGTACCTTGAACCAATCACAATTCATCATAAACACTTCATGTTCACAAAGCTTCTCACTTACCAATAGCAATAAACCATAAACCATGTGATTCCCCGCGACGCAGTTTCGTGTTGTGCTGCCATGTGGGTTTCTTTATCGTACCGCGTCACTTGATCTACACTCGCATCGCAAATAAAACAACATGCTTGAAATTTATTAGTTAAACCTTATTATGATGCGATATTGCGCAAGGTTGCTGACACATGCCCCTCTATTTCGTATCGCAAACCTTTAAACTTAAACTCTTGTGATCACTCATCGTTATTCTCACATCACATACAAAGTACATATGTGAGATCCATGCTATCATGCCACGGCCACCTTTCCATGTCACTCATGTCACCTGCCATCACAATTTTGTGATTTTGTGTTCGAGGCCACATCATCTACCACGTCACTGCCACGTCATCACCATGTCATTCTTTTACATCACTGCACACAAATTACACACTTAACCGAGGGAGTTTACGTCTATTTCATGCGATCTGTGACATGCTACATTGCACAACACGCATCCTTATTCGTCGATCACACACAACTTACCTCCCTCATATGACCTAACGTTAAACTTCAAATTACATTTACTAAATTTATCCTCAAGTGATTCAACTTCAGCCATTCATCTCTCGCTCTCTTCACTTTTGTAATCTAATCCCACCGTCATTCGCTCCCTTGTTCCTCAAAGCAATCTTTGCCTTAGTTGATTTTCTTTTTTGCTTGATTACACCGTCTCGTTCGTAACTCGGTTTCTCCACGTTGTTCTCCCGTGCTTACTCCTGCTTGGTTCCTTGTTATCGAATGTCATCCCAGTTATCACACCTCACATCTACCCTTTCCCCATATCAGCTAAAGCCCTCCCTATCTCTCTTCTCACCTCTCTCTGGCTTTAATCATCTTAGTTGTTTAATTGGCCTCTTCCTCTGGCCTACCCTCTTCCGTTCGCTTACAAGATTCCCTGTCCTTGAGCGGTCTCTAAAAAAAAAACTAACAGCCTTCGTTGTGCGCCGGGCCACCGCATCATTGTGGCTTTTTGCTAGTCGTCAGGATCATTATCTAAATATCCTTTTTATATTTCATTTTGAAATAAGAAAGAAAATTCAAAATATACAATAATTCAAAATATGTGCTACATGAAGCTGTACTTTAGCATAAAAAAAAAAAAAAAAAAAAGGGGAATGCATGTTTTTCTTCTATTTTTATTTTATATATGAAGCGGGTGTCAACTTTAGGTTGCCGTATCAATATATACAGCAAAGCCTTGTTACTTAGTATGGAAGGCGCCATCATACAAAAAAATCTCATGATATGCAACCAAATCGTGCTCATCGCTATAAACTCAGTAACACTGCGACGGACCTACGTATCTCCAACTTTGGTGCATCGACGGTTCTCGTTAATTACTTAAAAGGATAGAACTTCCCCGCCGTACTCATACCCCCCGCATGACGTCATCCACCGCCACCGTTTCCACGTCAATATTGTATTTTATTATGATTCTGTCAATCTATGTGCGGTTTCTTCGTCCTATTGTGTGATTTATTTATGAACCTATATCCGTTAAAATCACATCCCACCACTCCTTTGAGCCATTCAAACATTTTAATTGCTTTCTAACTCGCTCACTGCGTCAAGCGAACATCATTGTCCGTTTGTCCGCCCGCCCCTCCCAGATAGCGAGAAAGAAATGTTCATGATACCACGTCATCCATAAACCATCCTCTGCATTACCGGCAACTCGAACACCTATTAAATGCTTTCGTCTTAGTTTTCGTGCATTATGCAAAGCCCGGGAGTGTTATCCGCTCGTATCCTGAAAACTCATATTTCTTCCCCGAATTTATTTCTGCTGGTTTTATTCATGTACCAGAATGTTTTATGCCATAACTTCAAGGGAAAATATTCGCAGTTTCTTTGGGCACCACCACGCGCGGTACATTATGTTTTCAGAAATGACTTCCTCTTCAATGCGAAGATTCGTTAATTCAAAAGATTGAGGAGCTTAAATGCAGAGCTTCAGACCGTTGCATGTCGTTTTTGCATTGTCCAGAAGACCCAATTCTGAAACGGGAAAATCTTGTACTTAGAGCGTTCACTGTTCAATACAAGCTAATCCTTTAGTTGTATTATGAGGATTTTGGGGAGTAGATGATGATCACAAAATTGACAAGGCAAGTTTCAGTGATGTTCGTTTCCAGATAGAAACTTGGCAGTGCTGACATCCCATCCTTTTGGCAGAAGTGAATTCTCAATTGATCGCCTTTAACAGTGTTATTTTAAATTTCCTTGGCTGATAGTCTACTTGTTTTTACATCGAATGTTGAAGAGTTCCGTTTATGCTTATTTGAATATAATGATAGTAATAAAAATAAACAATGTTTTGCTTTGGGACCGATATGGCTAGAAGAGAAGAGAACTAGTTTTGCTTATTTATATTTGCATCTATTTCATGACCATCGCTTATAAAATTCTTAATGGAACTCCGCCTCCATGCTTTTGCCAGCGTTCAGAGTTCTTGCCACTCTGCCAGGGACCCTAATTGGTAAATTTGGAGACCGGTTTGTTT
Source organism: Pinus albicaulis (assembly GCA_034641835.2). Lineage (NCBI taxonomy): Eukaryota > Viridiplantae > Streptophyta > Pinopsida > Pinales > Pinaceae > Pinus > Pinus albicaulis. The sequence goes on from JAXQQM020081313.1 coordinate 121,236, forward strand.
TTCTTTGAATACTATTCCGAGATAAGGCGATACATGGGAGGCCGTATTGGTTTTGGCAGAGGCTTCCAACCTTTTGCCTCATGGTAAGACTCATTTTAAATTCTATAAGGAAAAGCCCTAATGTGACTGTTCATTTTCTCATTTAATGGTAGGAAGACAAAGAAAGGATTAATGTAAGTTACCATGAGTGTAGGTCTTTTATGTTAACATAAGGCAAGTTTTCGAGGAGGTATCAAAATATTGGGAAGAAACACATGCACGTTGGGGAGAGAAACAACAAGGCAAGGACTCACACATGGATTATTTCACAAAGGTTTGCAGAATGGGTATGCTGTTTACTCATGTGAGTAAACCGGATTTAGAGAAATTGGCTAATCTGTAGAGGGCCAAGTTCATCACGATCAGTATTCAAACACCCGCAATATTTAGAAAAGATGGGGGGGAAGAAAAGAGGGAGAGATGATAAAGAAAGAGATCGGGATAGGAGAGGAACCCCGAGAGGAGAAAGTGACTAAATTGCGTAAGACCACGACCACCGGTTTTTACTCTGTGTCGGGCACAAGAATACATGCGGTTTCTTCAGTCTCTAAAGTGCACTTAACTTCATTTGGAAAGGCTCCTTCCATGAAGCAGTGTGAGCCAGACAAAGAAAGAACCACACAAAGAATAAAGGCCAATATAGAAACACAAGGTAGCACCACATACTTACCACCAAACAACATTAATTATTTTAATTTAATGATCCTGAGAAAGATCGCTTAAGATGCATAATGATCCGGCCAGAATGTCCCTTGACCTTGTGTTTTTTTTTTTTGCCAGAGTTGAACAATGGACGTGAAAACATCTCAGGGACAAAATGAACTTACCTATATGTGCTGATTGTCAATGATTTGAGCAAAAGTCCGGCCACTGCTACAAGAACAACAGGTAGAAAATATGTCATATGTTGTCAAACAATGCAAGATGAAAAAGCTGAAATTTCACGCAGAAAGCACCTCCTGCCAAGTGTTCCTAAGAAGTGCAGGCACAGTATGAAAGAGGAACCACGCATAATACTTGATGAAGAAGGACGAGGAACTTGCTAAGGTAGCGTTGCATCGCTTATAACTCCTACAATCAAATCCATAATCATACTTGTACTTTTGATTTTTTCTCACAGGAGCCACCTCCGTGCCTGAAGAACGCTGTACTCAGAGCCACAGACTAACGGGGAGGAGGAGAGAGATTGTAAAACAAACAACCAACACCACATGCTACTTCTGTTGATGCAAGGATGGGAAGGAAAGGAAAATGAGAACGAACAAGCTACATGTGCTGAGGAAGAACTAAAGAACTCATGAGAAATTAGAAATATTTCCTTATTAAAGCTATGATCTCAGAAGCAAGTGAATGAGACTATTTTCTGAAATGCAAAAATGGATCTTACAAATATAATTACGTAGAGAAAACACGTGTTTATACTAGTGAGTTGTTATCAGAGCAAGGTGTCATCAAAAGATCAAATTGTCAGAAATTCCCAAATTCTTATTAATGCAGACAAACAATATTGAAAGATACAGACAAATGGATAGTACTGCGTCAAGAGGTAAACAAAATGATCATTAAACATGACCTCTTAAAGGCCTCGCAGCATTACTGTGGAATTAAAAGAGATGGTTAAATTGATATTTCTGCCTGATAAGCTGACTAATGTGATTGCCTCTGCGTCGAGGGAGGGAGGAGATTATGTCTCGGAATGAAGGTGAGGATCAATTGATATTTGCAAAAGCAGTGATACTGGCGAGAAGACAGTATTGAAGGAGAAATATTATTCAATTTCTATGAGGATTTCTCTTGCTATGGATGGTAAAGACATTGTTTACGGTAACTCATCAAGTTGCTGCTTGCCAGTACCAATATCATCGCTATAAGAACGCCCGCTAACTCAAGATAACCGAAGGAAGCACAAGAAATTTTCACATTGACACAGAAAATGATTTCAAACAACAGCTACACAAGTAGTCGCTATCGCTGCTGTTAAAGTCATTGAGTCGCTATTCCAGAACATCGCCTTTAGACTAGAGCATTTATTTTATTTTTAGTTTTTAGCGAAGTTATGTAAATGTAATAAGATGTTTCCAGGCATGTACTCGCTACGAGATAGTTAAGAAGCAATATAATTAGTTAGAATCGCTATAACCCAAACCGACGGTTCACTATTTAAAGACACCCATGGAAGAAAGAAGGTTCGGTTTTCGAACCTTGAAAAGGCTAATTTTGTATCGAAATATTGCAATGAATGAAAAAGCCATGCTTCATTATCCTAACTGTGCTTTCAAAGAGTTTTTCTTGGTTTTTTACTTTCTCATTTCCATATTCAGAATAAAGTAGAGTGATTAGAGCTGCAGTTCTTTGATATTTACATTCAGATAAATATCCTTAATGGCTTTCCTTTACTTTAGCTGATTTGTTATTCACTTCTTCAGATTTTATTATGGTAACATGTAGTGAAGCATGACAAACTGAAATCATTTTCTTGTCTTCCATTCGTGTCACTTCAATAAAAGTGAACAAACATGGCATTGCGAGCTAAATAAAGATTTGATATTTGTGAGACAGCATACATTAATATCCGAAGTTTTTAAGAAACACAGACATATAAAAATTTTGTGACATAATCTTTAATGCCCTGGTGCACGATTCTTGTGTACACACTCACAAGAATTGTTTCTCAAGGAACAACACTACCTCTCTGCTGCCTTGGTGCTTTCAATGCATTCACGTCACACATTCGGCAGCCCCTCTACACTGCCTCTCTCGCTTAGTTGCTTCTGCACTGTCGCTTAACCGCATTCGTTTCCTCTTTAATGTTTCTACTATTTCTTTGTCGCTCTCGCTCCTTGCTCGCTCGCTTCTGATATCCACCTGGCCGCCCGTTGATAGCCCAATGCTGCCCTTGCCTCTCGCTACTCTTCCTTTTATGCTTATTGCATTGTTTCCCGATCCGCTCCTTTGCCTTATACGATTCTTCATTCTTCCTTAGTGATAGTTCGTTTTGCTCCTTTGTGCTTTCTTGCTATCAATGACAATATTTCCAACAATGAAAATACTTTTAAACTCCTTTATAAAAAAACTTGTATTGATTTTGTAGCTTCCGAAGAGATTTTATCTTCCGCGCTTTGATAAATCAATGGTTATACTGATTTAGGCTTGTTCATATTTTTGTATACCGTTAAAGCAAATACTAAGAATGGAAGAATTACACATACTCATTTGAATAACACATGTTTGTCACTGTGTTTTAACTTAAGAGTCATAATAGATTATACGTGAAAGTATATTTATATATACATAATATTTGAGATTGCCAAAGGTATTTAGCACTCACTCTTGAGGCCATTACAATAATATTTTCAAAAGTAAAAATCTCAACATGTAATCATTGGGATTTGAATCTAGGTAGGATAACAATCATTTCACTCAAATGCACATGATAACTCCAAATTAATGGCTGTTTCATCTATAGCAGTTGAGGCAACTTTATTGTTCTTAATGCTTATAGTTGATTTTTTTTGTTGAGATCCATATTGAATATTTTTTAAATACTACTCATTCTATGTTAAAAATGGAATGAATTATGATTTTTCTCTTCTATTAAAAAGGAATAATTAATTTTTTTATCTTTAATTAGCTCAAATGTTAAATATATATGAAGTCTATATTCACATAAAAATTTGAAGTAATATAAAATTAGAATATTTAAAATACATAAACATGCATGCAAACAATAACCATGGATTTTCATTATAATAAAAGTCTATATATGATAACTGGATATGCCAATATTTCATATTCATTACTGATAACAAAAACATGTCACACAATGAATTTTCTCTAAATTACTTACATCACTTTATGTAGTATTTCAAACAAAAGGGAGTAGTTTCAATGTTATCCCATTTAAAATTTCCAAGAATTGCTTAACCAAACAAAATTTACAGCATCCACATTTTCATTAACCTTGGGAGGTTGGTCCCTCCCTCCTAATTGTTTTGATCCCAAGTTTATAGCATTCTACTTCTTATCCATTTCCTCTATTGGCTACGTTGGAGTGTATTTTTATCTTCCAACCTATAAAAACGTTATCCCTGTACTTCAGAATGTTCTCCATAAGCATTGTCACATCTTGTTGTATAAATAAGATTCGTTTTCCTACTCCTTCTTCCTCCTTTTCATGGTCACAGAGGAATCCGATTCAGGGAGAACTCCAAACTTATTAAAACTAAAAAAAAAAAAAAAAATGAGGCCTCTGCTCCCAATAAAGAGCACTAATAAGTCCGAAACTCGAGGTTACAAAAGATTCACTCCCATGATTTGATATGGCCAACAAGCAAGGAACCTTTGACCAACAATTAGGATCATAAAAAGACTAATCCAACCCTACCTAATCAAACCAATATTTACACTTCCTTCCAGGGAATGCAACACCTGACAGTAGTAACAATCATTTCTCTAGAGATACTTCTAACTTATTGGATTTAAAAAATAATTTCTTCCTGATGAGTGAGCATAGATGGTCCCTCTATGGCCCCGGCGGACCCCAAATTCACCTTCCTCCTCAAGGGAGTTCTCGTATTCAAGATCACACCAACCCATGGTCACCACACATTTACTAAACGCCAGCCTTTCTCTGCCAAAGATACATGGAACCACGTGAGTGAGCCACCTGCCCACAAACTCTAATCAAAAGAAGACAGAGTTAGTCCCCAGAATTCATGATAGAGCAAAGTAATTGTAACCTAGAGGGTTTCGGTGACAAGTGAGGTCTCTTGTGGAGATTTCATCATATAAAACTTGAGTTAGAATGAGACAACGATCCTCCCAACTAGATCTTGATCAAACTACTCAAAACATGAAGAAACGTAAGACAAATAGTTTTCCAACAATCCACACCCCCAGAAGAAATACCTAACAACTATCAACCTCTCACTAGAAAAATGACAACATAGAGGGCTCCTTTTCTAAAACTTCTTCATAACTAAAACCAACATACCTAAAAAGGGAAATGAAACTACTCTACCACAAACTATAGACACGCTACATCTTTACTGTTTCCTAGCTCAAAATCCAAGCGAACTAGATGAGCTTCGAACATGCCCTCCCAACCACTACAACATTGACCTCACATAAGAGTCTTCTCCAATCTATGGCTCAGAATCTTACCTCCACCTAGCATGGTTCAATGTAACAATATGGAACACAATTCAGTGGAAAGAGTGTACAATAAACTAAAACATACTAAGACACCCAAATTAATCATATAGCAATCAATTTCTCTATCAGTAAAAAATAGTGAGAAGTTTTCTCTTATACATGAAATTATCACTTCCATTGTCACCTTCTGTTAGGCAATATAGTCACCACATCCATTCCACGTATGTGGCCTTGGTGGCCAAACCTCAAATTAGCATGTCTTGGAAGCAAACCAACTCGTTTTGCTACCAATTTTCCAAATATCTCCTAAACCTCCCTCATAATGCCCTCCATGTTATGACATAAAGGGGCCCTGAGTCTCCTAAATTTTCAATGGAGTGTAAGGCCCCTATTTCACCCTTAATCATTTAAAATATAAAGTGATCTTATGGCACAACCCCCCCCACATTCCAACTTAGCCCTTTCTCAAACTTGTCCCTGGACAACTACATCAACCTCGCTGTTATTGCCTCCAAAATGCAGAAATCACTTCCTCCCTCGGAATGGATTGTACACACCAAAAAGGTATTTATTCTGAGGATCATTTCATTACATGTTCCTACATACAGGATGAATTATATTTTCCAAATCTCCAAATGACAATCACTTCGAGATTCTAAGGTCAACAATCGGCTCAACTCCTGCGAAATATATAAGCACACATACAATATTAGGAGGTGTTTCCTAGTCCCCAACATACTTTCAATTTTAATTTCTATTGTGAAAGACTCTACCCCCTCCGCCCCCACCCCTTTCTCTCACTTATGCCATTTGTTTCCACCGAGACTCTCTGCTATCACAACCAGAAATTGATATAAAATGAAGGTCTAGATGAGAGGCACAAATTGGACCAAAATTAACCCTACATACGATTTAACCACCTTCTCCATTGTCTAACCTTTAATGAAATTTTTTTATTACAAGAATCGGAGAAGGAAAAGTGATGGTTTCAAGAAACAAATGGAAGCAAATATCCAAGTTTGCCCATGTGTCTCTCTCCCCGTCATACCTACATTCTTATATCCTTCCACACAAAAGGCTATTATTCCTTTGTTAGTATGACGCTTACCATCATTTACCATTCCATTTATAGATAATCAACAACATATATTTTCTGTGACATATTTTATCTTGAAACAGCAGCATGAAACTCCTGTGTTTACACTGTTTATCCGCAAACTGATGTGGTTTATATACTTCGATTCTTCCAAAAATTGAATAACACCTAGCATAGAAGGAATTACTTCTTCTTTTCGTGTTGCAGTTCAACCCAAGATTTGGCCATGAGGATATAAAGAATTGGAGACAAAGGTCTTCTCCTAAACCTCAGGAGACTTTGAAAAACCCACAAAAAACAACCATTCACCAATGGAAAGATCCAAGGTCCTGCAAGTATATTTATCAAAATTAAAAAATACAAAGAAAATACACACATCTTCTTTAAAAGTTACAAAGAAAGAGAATGCCTAACTCTATCACAAAGAACCACACCATGATTTTGATCATCCTTCGTCCTTCTTATTTTCTTATATTTTTTGCTGTTTCACACTTATAAACTTGCTGTTACTTGTACAAATCAAGAAGAATTATATATAGGAGAGATGTCTATCACAGTAGGGGACCACACACTTTTATATACATCGGTCTCATCAACCCTCCACAACAGATATATGCATCCAATTAAAACATAAAGAAATAACTTAGAAGTCCAAATATATATTAAATTTAAGTCCGGGTACCGGCTACTGATCGACCTATTAACCCCCCCTCCAATAGCCTACGCCCAGCAATAGTTTAATGGCATCAAGATTACAAAATCCAACATGTTAACTAGAACCTAAAACCATTTTTCCTTCAAATGTCAAGTCAATACAAAGCTACTACTTGTACTTCATCTGATCAGCCCTTTCATGATGTTTATGACAAATAAATATCAATACCTGCATAATAAAAGAATAAAGGTCACCATAATTGTTGCATATTCGCCATTTAAAACCCATTGCACCATTGTAATGGCACCCACCCACAACAATATTTAAACCCACTATGTACAATAAATGACACACCTAATAAAATTCAATAAAATGATTTCTTTAAACATATCAAAACAGATCGTGCCATATGGATCAAATAAAATAAATTACACTCATTGGATTACATCAATTAATTCTAATACACATAAATGGAAGCATAAATCTATGTCCATTTAATATTAATAATTAAATTCAACTTAAAATCATAAAACACTAACCATCACAGTTAAATGTTTACATTCAAACTATCTATCACTTAGAGACAAAGTTCAAAATAATTTTAAATACAATTTTCTCAAAGTATTTTCATGATATTCAGTTAGTTTTCACTTACAACACATTTTCAATAATTTTACTTTCTCTCTTAAATTTCATATTTATTTTGCTTTTTCTTACACTTTATTTTCATTTCTTGTTTTTATTTCAGTTTTTCATGTCTTTATTTTAAGATTATTATAGTTTTAATTTTCATGAAATTGCATATTTTTTCTATTTCTTCACTTATTTTATAGTAGTTGAACACAAATTCCAAATGGGGAGATTGAATTCAAAAACAATTTCCAAAACATAATTAAAACTCATCTCTATATTACTATTACGGGAATTTTGAGTATCTAAAATTGAACTCCTAAGGAAATTATGCTAAATAACACTGTACAATGAAATAAATAATAGATACATCATCAAATGAGGGGAAAAAAAGAAGGACACATTATAAATTGAGGCTGCCACCAGATTATATCTCTATTTCTAACTCAACATCCGTTGAACACCGTTGAGGTATTTACCTTCATCCAAGGAGTACGTACTTCGATGGACGAGCACAAAAATGAGAACATGAAAACGTGATTGCAACCACGTTTTTTCATGTATTTCACATTTCTTGTGTGTAGGAGGGTGGTCCATCAGTATAAACATGGCACTTTGATTAGAAAATTAAATTTGCATCCAACGAGTACCTTTACCAAAATTTATAAAATTTAGAAAGATAATTTGTACATATTGAGAAAGAAGCCTTTATTATTTTATTATTTTTTTTTATTCTTTTTTTAATCTTTATCACAGAAAAAATAAGTAAATCATTCTCATGCTGACATGATCATTCCCAATCCTATTATTCTTATAAATTTTATTTTCGTCAAAAAATTTTCTCTATATTCATTTTAGACCAAAATTTCTTCAATGATAGCGAAAAAATACTACATTCATCCTTTTTCAATGGACATTTTGAATTAAAGACAAAACATTGGCCTGCTGAATCGTGTTATCAGAAAATATAATCAGATTGAATGAACTAGTATACCTAGCTAGTCACCTAGATTAGCGAACTATAAAGAGAAATCACATTCAACATGTTGATGGAGTTTCAACCATGGTAACTTCAACATGATATTTACAACTCAAAAATTTAGTCCCTGGGAAAATATTCACTCATATTATTAACCATAAAGAGTGGAATGTCTTTTTAACAAAGGATGGAGGCTCCTAATCTCATGGTGTAACAAACATATGATATTTATTTAAACTCAAAAATTTAGAGTCCCTTGCAACATGTCACCCATAGGATTAGTTGAACTATAAAGAGCAAATGTCTTCTAACAACATGGAGGTTCAAATCTCTAAGAAATACAAACATGCAAGGATATTTCTGTAACGGTACAAGGGTCACATTGCTAATGTAATATTGGAGTGAGAGACATGATTTTTTTAAAATTCAAAGAATTTGCACCAGCCTTCCCTAACATTTGAACATGTTTCTCATCTTGTGATTCAACCTAAATGGCAAGATTCAAATCCTATAACTGAAACATCCTTCGGGAATAGAATACATTGAATCCTAAAGAGTGGAACTTCCGACTCTACCAACAATTCCTTGATTCCATGATGATCTTAGATTCTGCAAGGGCTTCTTCAGAATGAAGATGAATTCGAACTATGATCAATGTTCTGCATCCAAAATATGCAATGCACAAGAAATTTACCCAATCATTTGATTCTACCCAATTCAGTTTGATGAAAAGAACAGAACAAAGGAACAAAACCAAAACAGTTGAACACGCATTCATCCCAATGCTCATGCTCAGGCAAGTTTAAATGTTTCCTGAAAGAGAGTATGTGCTGTTAAATTTCAAAAATACCCAAGAAATCTCTACAAGAGGTTTATAGTCAACACATTCACATCCCAGCCAGAGACGAATTCAAAAAATCCCCAAAACAGACCAAACAAATCTCTACAAGAGGTTCATAGTTGAACATGACATTCATCCCAAAGGAGATTGAAGTCATATGTACCTTGGGTTGTCTCTTATCTTCCCGTATATGGAATGACTAACAGAATACTTTGGCTCAAATTTATAAGATAAGTCATTGTAAAACATTAATTGTTGCAACACAACGACAAGAGGGTTGTTTATTTTTGAACTCTGCTAGCAAACAGAGATAGTAGAACCATAGGCTAAAGTTTATGCATAAGCAATCTTCAAATAATGTAAGACCTCACCCTCCTACACCCCACAAGTAGACATGAATTATTGGCTCAGAAAATGATTTATGAGAATTTACGTTGTTAAAAATAAAAATAAATAATATAATGAGATCTTTAGTGAACCCTCTCGTTATGATGCTATACAAGATGCCAATTTAAGAAGCATTAAATTGAAACTAAAACATAGACAATATATATTTCGTAAATTAAACACCTCAACTCTGAGTTTTTAAATGTATGCCTTGTAACATTCCATGATTCAAAAATTTGGAGCCCTTGCAAATAGTCACCTAGATTAGTTGAACTAGTAAAGAGCAATGTCTCTTAAATGTTGATGGAGGTTCAAATCTCATGTAACCCCAAACATGCAAGGATATTTCTCAGAATTCTGCAAGGGTTTGTGCATTGCTCATATTATTTGAGGAGAGACGCTACTTTAAAATCCAAGGATTTTTTTGCAACTACCTCTAACATTTGAACATGTTTCTAACTTAGGATTAAAACCTAAATGAAAGTATCCAATCACCAATTTACGATTCCATGATGATTCGGAAGTCGTAAAGGGTTAGGAATGATGAATAAACGTCATAACTATGACTTAGTGTTCAGATCTAAAAATAGGTAAAGGCGACACAATGGAACTTACCCAATTGTTTGAACTTACCTGGATCCAGCTTCTGCATGCAAAATAGCTTCTTCAAAATGAAAACAAATATCCTAATGCAATTCATTTCGCTTTTCCACCAATCCAAAAGGTTAAATCCATCGCTAAAAATCCAATCAAAACTGTAGAGGCTGTTATGGAAAATCCAGCAACCTGGTCAAGTATGAAGAAGCTAGAAACAAAATAACCGTACAAAAAACATAACCAAACAAAACATGAGTGAAGCTGAGCAGCTGTAAACTTGTGGAAAATATCTTATTAGTCGAGTAATATAAATTAAAAAAGCATTTGAAGTTAACATATCTATCTCTAATAATCGAGCATATAAGTTGTTCATTTGAAGTTAACATATCTATTCCACACTGTGAGCATAGGCTATATCATTTGAACTTGAAGTCAACATATCTTTTCTACATTAACATCATAAGAATCAAAAAAGATGATGAATGCAGTACAAGAAAGCAAATTAAGGAAAGGTATCTGTGGAAACTCACATGAACACACAAACTAATTGTAAAACCGTTATAAAACTGTTATAAACGGGGAAGAGTGATGATGTTACTGGACAGATGTCTGAAGCTCAGAAATGAAATAAATAGTTTTCAATTATTCTTAACTAAAACTCATGCAATAATTCTACAGTATTTGCATCCATAAAAGAGATTTATGTAGCTCAGATAAGAGAAAGTGGCCTAAGAGTGACTAAATGTGGGTGCCTACCGCGATGCACTTGATCAGATGAAGAAAGAATAGTGATATCTATGTCAAAAATGCTCCAAGCAATGTTGTGGAGGATGACCATGCTATTAAAGCTGGATGTTAGACAATTCTGTTCTCACGCGTAGCCAATGCCATCATCAACCATACCAAGGTGCAACATCAAATAAAAGATCACATAATAGGTTGACAAAAGAAGAAATGTTAGCTGCTTAATTGATGACATAGAGTCTAATGGATATTTTGTTTGGGGTAATTTAAAGAACATATTATTCTCAATACACATGCTCACATAATGGGCTCACCACACCAAACACAGAGGGCTCATGTTGATGACTGGGAGGAGGCAAAGAGGCCGAGGTGTCGAGTGAAGAAATGGTTCACCACATGGGTTGAATTGACAAAAAAAAAAATGGCCACAATATGTCAAGGAGGCCAAACCTATTCAAAGATGGGCGTTCTTCTCAAAATCATGGTGGCTTATTTAAAAAAGGCATACAAACTTTATGTTATGTACACCGAGGCTGGATAAGAGACAGAGCATTAAATTCTGTTTCCTCAGCTTGTGTATGTTTCCCAAGGACACTTCTAGTGCATATGCTAATAAATACCTTATGCAACATAACAATGAACTATGATGAAATAGGTTTACAGTAGAAATGAATTACAGGAAGGAGGATAATCGCTACAAGAGAGAACCTAAATGCCAAATATTTTGGCCTAAGATCAGTAAAAGTGAATAACCATTTTATGTTGTGTCAATGTAATTGGTGCTTCAATCCCAAGATTTATCTATTCAAAGGTAAAAATAAGTTGAAAAATTATATACAAAACTGTAGATCCAGAGCATATGGCTACACACTCTCATGCATGGATGACCAAAGAACTTTAAATTGGATTTTCCACTTTGTCAGTATTCTGCTGTGGTGTCTCACCTAATAATGTATACCTATTGATATTATATGGCATGGCCACATGGTTGTAGCAAAATTGAGTAGAAGCAAATAATTTAGGTATTGAAATTTTAACATTACCTACCTTATGTAACACTCACAAATTACAACCCTGATGTTAGTGGTGTTTGGCCCTTCAAGAACTATTTAGTCGAGATGCTGCATGGATGGCATGAATCAGTGTGGGTTGAGGTGAAAAGCCTGAGTTGAAGTGTGTGATGCAGGCACGTGTTTTTAAAGCACAGACACCGCTGTAACAAGGGTGGCTTTAGAGGATAGAATATGGCTACCTAATTATGATGCTCTTATGCATGATATCGTTTGCAGCTATGATTTCTACATGTGTGGATGGTCAAGAAGAAGAGCATGAAGGATTGCCGATGTGGTTGCATGCTATGTTACACTAAAGACATATGTCATGATGACATACATGTGTGTGTATGTATATCTATCAACAAATTGATAGCAACATGGAGTAATGTTCCTCTACCAACTCATGAAGTGGAACCTTTGTCATTATTTTAAGGACACCGTTGTATGCTGACAATGTAGACAGTTGAAAATGAAATTACGAGTGATATTGTTACAGAAATTGAAAATGACCAATTAAAATTTCTAAGCCAGTAATCCACCATCATACTGGGCTTTATGATTACCTAGCAATGCAGAACATGTTGTCTTTGCTAGAACCAATGAACAAAATGATGTCACAAGTGGCAAAAATTGGAATAAAGAATTTGTTCATATTTTTTTGTGGGACACAGATAAATGGAAGCAGATGGAGATGCCATAATGAGGCACGAGGAAGAAAAAATAAGGTCCATGTCTCAAGTTCCAGATATTGAAGTGCCAAGAAATGACAAGGGGAGGGGGGAGAAGTTACTTATGGGCGGTTCCTAAAGCTAACACATGGAAAGAGGGTCAATGAAAGAAGTAAAGGAACACCCGCAGCTCATGAAGGAGTTCACAACACACTCCCGAAGAGTATATAAAACTCCTAGTTGAGTCTGAAAAAGAAAAATGTGGAAATTCAAGAATTAAAATGGAAAGAATCAAGCCAAGAGAAAGTAAGTGCGCTACTGCGAAAGACAACGTCGAGCACATGAAAGGCTTGAAAGAGAGAGAGAGCAAGAGAGCACGAAAATGAATGTCAAGACAGAGAAAGGAAGCAGAGATACAAGAAAGGGAACAAGGATGACTGATATGGTTGACATAAAACAGAAGCACAGCTGATGAGAATGAAATTGCTGAGTTACGTTCAACACATTGACAAGATTAAATAGTATTGCAACACACTCAAAGTCCTCATAAACATTTCCCCCCCCCTCCCATGCCTCCTATCAAAATGGTATTTACCCACTTTCTTATTCCTACCACAGGAGGTGTGAATTAATGGTATACTATCACACACCGTACTTACCGCAAGTGTGAGGCACGGCACCACCCATGGTTGATGGGACAAATTGTCTCACTATGGCAACAATCAACCACAACCTAGTCAACTTAGGGAGGCCAACCTACTTGGCTTAACTGTTGGAAATCGTGTTTGGCACCGAAAATTAAAGGCCATAAAGCAATAGGGTGTTATATGTTTTTAAGTGTGTAACCACATTATGATGTGACTTTGGATGACCCATATTTTTCTTATCACATGAAGGCTTAGATTTATTCCATATTGCATGCATCAAGGAAGGATCACCTAGTCTATTAAAATGCAGTTACTCGATAGAATGACATGATTAATGTTGTTAGATGTGTTATTTTTTTGATACCGTAATTTTGTATACCGTATTCACTTTCATGTTTATGGGAGTCCATGTCTATTATCAACCTGATGGTGTGTGTGTACTCAACCTCACAACCATGCACGTTATTTTTTATTCCAAAGTAAGATATTTAACATCTAGTCTACGAATATCGAAACAAATGTCTTCAAAGGATTGACTCGACATGACAAAACTGCGTCAACACGATGATTGAACACATAACAAAGGAACAAAACAAGATTGAAGAAACAAATAATAGATGGAACATGTAAAAAAAAAAAAAAGAGATAAAATGTTTGTTAAGCTTCAAGGTTGACCAATCTGGCTCTTGAAGATACCTACAAAAACGTTTGTCTCCGAGACATATATAAAGGATTACTTAATGAGCCTAGAAAGTCCGGCGCAACAAGAGCCTGTTGACCCCTTGTCAAGCCAATACAATCAAGACATTCATGTTCAGAAATTACAAAACATACTATTTAGCTTATATGGAGATATTGAAACTCTATCACTACTTCAAATACACGTAGCAACCACGCCGGGATCCACTGCTATTTCTAAACATGCCACCGCCAAGCTTGCCAGCTTGTCATGTGGTTACTGGTGAGGGCATTAATCCGCTACCTTGTCGTACTACTAGGGGTTTAAACACTTTAGTTATTCGTTTATGTGTTTGAGTTGTGTATTTTTTAAATGAATTGAGATGATTTGCAAAATTTCATTTTTTAGTTTATGGAAATATTGAAACTTACTACTTCAATACACATCTAACTTAAATAACAACTAACAAAACTAGTTTGAGCACATAATCACACCAAAGTTTTTTTGCAACCCAAAGTTTTCATTACTCGTCAAATCACATATTGAGATGGTGGAATTTAAGAATTTAATTATGAATTATTTAATGCTTATTGTATACTATTTGAAGCCTCTTGTTGACAGCGCTAATTAAACTTCAAATGGTATTATTGCATCAAATAACCTTTATCTCTACCTTCCAAGCATTATAACAAAACCAGCACGCCTGTGCAAACTCTATCATACCTTCAAAGTGATTATAAAACCACAAATAAAACTTTTCATTACCATAAAACCTTTCCATGATTATAACAAAATCACTAAAACTTCTTTATGACACCTTTCCCCCAGTGATTATAAAACCACAAATAAAACATTATCATACTCCTGGGGTGATTATAACAAAACCATAGTATAGTCAACTTTATCACTACTTCAATACACATCTTAACTTAATAAAAATTCAACAAACCGCCGGAGTACATAATCACACCAAAGCGTTCTGCAACCTAAAATTTCCCACATCAAGCTCATGTTTTCACCCATATTGAGATAGATGGAATGTATAATTTACTTCTATGTATTATTTACGTTATTTTTCATACTATTTGAAGTATCTTATGTTGACAATTAAAATTTAAATAAATGCTACCTTGGTTGCATCAAATAACATATTATCATACCCTTCAAAGTGATTATAACAAACCCACAATCAAAACTTACAACACCCTTCTCAAGATTATAACAAAATTCACACAAAACTTTATCACTATTTCACACATATTAACCTAATAAAATGATTAACAAACTAGCTTGAGTACATAATCACACCACATGAGCTGCAACCTAAAAGTTCCTATTACCTGCTTTCAATGTCAAATTCACATTGGAGAAGAGAGGGGGGAAAGTATAATTTACTTCATGTAGTATTATTTATACAGTATTTTCTATACTATTTAGCCTTTTGCTGAAAATTAAACTTCAACAATGGCTATTGCATCAAATAACATTTTATCACAATTCTTCCAATCGATTATAACAAAACCAGCAACAAAACTTATTAAGAAGAATGTTAATTTATCCTTGTCTTTCCCTAAAAATCCACCAGACTACGTTTTCTCTTTCACACTTGCACAATCATTCAAAGCAAATGCAAAGTAGTAACACATACCTAATCCAAGTGCCTAAAAGCACTGAGACTCTACGTTTCTCTTCACTTGCAGAACTCATTCAAGTAATCGCCGAATACAAAATTTAAAAGGTGCCTCACAATGGGACTCATGTCAAATACAATTTACAAGGAAAATTATGTATTCTCTATGTTCATTATGAGCATAACAATAACTTCAACTAGCCAAGAAAGAGATATTTTTTTTAAAAGCCTTTAAGTCTATGAAAACAACAGAGAGAAGCAACAAATGGGGATTCATGTTAGATACAGCACACCCCACAAAAAAGAAAATTTTCATATATATTTTCATATTATATGGCGTAACAACTTCAATAAAATTCAGGAGATGGAGCAACCACGTTAGGGAAAACAGAGGATGAACGTTACCGCAGCCAGCAAATGAGGAGGAACTACTTCACTTAGACCGTCAGTGGGGAGGGATAGGAGTGAATTAGAAACCGAAACCCTTAAACCCTAAACTACACATGCCTGTGCAATATTTACCTGGGTATGAAATGCTCACATACTAAAGATCGTACCAACTCGTGCTTCACCCCATAAAGGAACTACTGCTACCAAACTATACCAATACAACTCCTGAAAACAAAATACAAACATAAGTATAGCCCTAAAACCAAAGCAAATCACCAAGAAACTACATATCCAAAGAAGAACAAACACCAAGAAGAGCTAAAAGAGTTGCACTCAATTTAAGATGATTAAAAGCAATAAACACATAAGCTGCAGAGCAAAACACACACACGTAGGAAAATAATTTTAATGGAGAAGATGCACACAATCAGAGCAAACACGTGCAGTAGAGCTAACGGATATTGCAAACTCAAATACTGGGCAATAGATGCAGTAATATACGGAAATGACATACAATTAACAAAAAAAGAAAATTCTCTTCGAAATGCAAGAAACAAATTTACCAGAAACAACAATTACTGATGTAACATGGAATTAAAAATCTTAGCATGGCGGCTATCACAATCACATTGAGAAAGGGAGGGAGGGCACTCGATGGAGCATAAAAGTATCACAGCCACGAAAGAGTCAATAGGTTCACAATGGGCAGATAAAGATTTAAATTCATCCCACATCTTAAAAGAACAAAGGCAGTGGACATGTGGTTAAATAATCCATGGAGGTACCAAAGACTGCTATTAATAAACACGCATTACTTAATGTTTTATATTACCCGCTAACAATGTTAACAAGCCATTTAATAACTTCCGGTGTTTGAAATCATAAAACATGCGGAATTACGCGCATTTACGTCCACCAACCATAATAGAAACGCAACTTCATTGTCATGTGTTTGATATGCTAGTAGTGATTTCATCGGTTGTTGTTTTTTGCTATTGTCGGAGCCATGAATTAAGCGCCTTCCCCATAGTTTTCTATAACACCCTAAGATTAGAATAACCTTCAAGATTAGGTGAACGCTAAATCATCATACAAATCTATTAGACCAACACAGAATTATTTTCACTTAATAAAAAAAACATTTTTTTAATTAATGGCCCCTTTAGCAACTGATATTATATTCAATTAATCATTTATTAATATTTTTAAAATTAATAGCACCAAAACTAAATTCATATATATTAAAGTTATTAAAATCTATTATTATTTTTTCATTAAAATCATAACTTATTATATTATTATTGTGTTGTTTCGTTAACTTCTAAAAAAACTATTTTTTGTACCGGAGAAAAGGTACAGAGTGAAGGCTATGGAGATTAATGTAAAGGCCAGTTCAAAACCCCCCCCCCTAGTTATGAGTGTGCTCTAGAGGGAAGAAGGTAAGTCGTAGGAGTATTAAATATTTCAGCTAAAAATACACTTTGTTGGGAAAAAATACCTGAGAGGGGGGGGAATCAAGATTTACCGCATAATCAAATCTTTTTTACTTTTTCTATTCCTTAGGTTCCATACTTTCTTCAAAGAAAGTAAATATATACGTATCTCCTTTTATGAAACTCACACAGAGATCTAGATATACCACACCTTTACTTAAACTATTCCATCATTTATTCATCGCATATTCACGCGTGTGCGTAAGAATGAAATAAAGGTATCACACATGAACACCAGAGAGACGAGAAAAAAAAAAAAAAAAAACCTAATATAAAACCATCATAGCTTGCTCACCAATATTTATTAGTAGAGAAAACATACATAACACACACACACAGATGACCGCACGTTGCACCCACCGCGCGCACGCCCTCCTGGCGAGCCTCCAAACCCCCCACCGGCCACGCTCGGAAGGAGCCACGACCCCCCCCATTCAAAGCGAGCTGTGCCTTCTCACACATGACCCCCCGAACACACACAACTCCCCGCACCACCAATTCTCACGTTTCTACCGAGAATGCCACCGCATCCACGAAACTCTCTGGCCAGGAAGAACACGGTGCCACGTATTCATCATATTTACAATAATTTTTTCGTTTTTCGAGCCAACTATGATGTCCAACTGATACAGTAGAACTCAGATTGTGGCAGAACATAATACGATCGCATATTTCTTACCACATCACTTAACAACCCAGTTTACACACTACGCGTCATGTACACGCCCGCCTACAAACCCTGGCGATACCGCATACAAATTACAAAATATCATCATAGATACTGGCGCTCGCCTGGCTTTCATATATATGATAGACCTTCAACTATTATATGACACGCGTTCAGATCAATTACCTGCATTTACCTTTATCAGACAGACAGCCATTAATTCATCCGAGCTCATATATGATCAGTGGGACATAAGAAGAGCTTGATCGTATCCTTTCATCATTATGCATCATACATTCAGATTTATCATTCATGTAAACCTTTCTCCATCTTATTGTATACTCATATGTTATCTATTCAAGCCTTTATTACTTTGTGTTCCACCATGATTTGCACAATGAATTCTTTCTCTTATATATTACATCTTTTCATACTCATGATGTTTCCTTTTCTATATTTATGAGCTCAAAACCACATTGTTCACTTGCAGGTATTCTCGACAATACCTGAAGGAACATTACCCAATAAAATGTAGTCAATACGAAGGTGATTAATTTCGTTTTGCATTTTAGATGCTTCCCATAATAGCATTTAATCGCTCATAGTATTAAGTGCACTTATACATCCATATACCATATTTTTCATCAAGATTGAGCACATGTGCTGACTTTTCTTTCACCCGCCTGCACATCAGATAAGAATGGCACATGCCTATCAGCCCATATTCTAGCAATCATCGCGGATTATCATCTTTTCATCATATAAGGACAACTTTAGCATCACATCAGCATACATCATCTACTAAGTCCGATTGTTGTAAGAATAACTTCATCAGGATTAAGCATTGGCGACAACATATGTCAATACGACATGTCTTCATATCTTTCATCAGTAATACATTGGCGATAACATCAGGATTGCATTTAACAATTTCGACTTGAATGAACCACGATGATTATTACCAATGAGCATATTGACACCATGCCACTTCCATTTTTTGACACCTATTTTTCTTCATTCAACACCATGCTCACTTCTCCTTGATAATTTCCATGTATGAAAAGGGAAGTGACTTAAACCAACATACTCTTCTTCTCATGTAGTTGCCTGCAGACTATATGTACCATAATTAAACTCCCCTTGAGTTCGGCATCAATCAAACATGGCTTTTCAATGAAGTACAGACTATGAAGTTTTAATGCATCATCGACTACATTTACATCATATATCCAACCATGACGCCTACATATGAGACCAAACAATTACACCAAGCAAGGGCTTGGCTACGGGACCACCACTCACAACCATGCGTAGCTACAACATTGATCACCACTCAAACTTATGCGGGTTACGTTATCAATTAATAAACCATATGACCGACACAAGACGTACATCATGGGTTCTGGCCGAAGCGACCTTTTTCTATCAAATTACATATAAGGACATTAAGACCACCGAAATTAAGAATGAGAACATTTTTAAATATAATGCTAACAACATGGCATGATATACTCAAGAACGCTTAATGCCTCTAATCAGGATCTCATATTTTTAAAAAGCACTGCCCTTTAGTTTGTGCAACTTTAATAATTTTCACATATCAACAAATCATCATCAAGGCATCTTCATTAAAATCATTAAAAAGAATTATGGAGAACCGGAACACCACTGTAGGCTACCAAATAAGACGAGACACTAAATAACACATCACAAGAATAGATACAAGAGAGCTGATTTAACCAAAAGAAGAATCAAATATTGCTACTAAGCTAGAACCTACATGAGAGCATGATCAGAAAACAGGGAAACTCAGACATCCTGCTGATTTCTAAATTCTTACAGATTTGCCCTTGATCAAAGAGAATACTCCCAAATTTTCCTGCCCAGACATCAACGCTTCTAAAGGAGAGAGCTGTAATATCAGCGAACTTGTTCTTTTGGGAGTGGAACATACCCAACTACCTTTAGTTCGCTAACATATATGTTCACGAAGAAGCGATACTTCGATGGGAACGTTGGTTTTAATTTATTAAACAAGAGATTTTTAATATCATAAGTGTTCTTCTGCACGGCTTGTTACGTGAAGTGTATCAGGTACTTGACTTGAAAATTCATAAAGGTTTGCATCATCTGTGATTTGAGTGAATAAGATGCGTTGTTCGCTATTGTCAGATAAGGCATGAATTTTGCTTCTTGTTGAACTAAGATATTAATCGGTCCTACAGAACACCACTAAAGGTTTCATCACCAACAACGGCACTTAACTTGATCAGTAGCATGGAAGGAGTAAGATCGTTATTTTGATACCACAGAACAAAGTTCTTACAGAGTTCTTGCAGATATTTGAAAATTTTTTGCTGTACCATGACTTTTGATTAGTTGAATCGTCCAACAATCTCACTTACAAGTATTAGTTATTTTAGTCCTGAGACAAAGTAGACTTTAACATGATTCCCATCTTCAGTGATTCACTGTGGGAGAATCATCATGCATAACTGAGATTGCATCCACACATATCAACAGTGTTTGTACCTCCTTCATGCTATACCAGACTAAGCTGTTTAAGACATTAACACAGAGAATATACCATCACATAGATTAGATGCACTTGCAAGCTACAAAGAATGTTAGTTCTATGCAAAGACATTTCAAATTTTTTACAGCTTTATTTATTGCATAAATTAATTACAGATTCTTCAAGTACTTCCCAAAATGACATCAACATATACAACCATACAACCCCATTAGTTTAATATTTTTCAACTTTTGCAAGTATAAGTTGCTAACAAAGGCAATTTCTGAAAATCCTTGTTGATGAAGATACATTTGTCACATCAGAGAACAAGCTCTGGAGCGTTTGGAGACCAAGAGAGCTTCCTAAGTCTATAAACAAGACTTGCATCATTTCCCAAAATGAATCCTTCCGCTGTTCTACATACTTTTCCAGATCACTATTTAAGAAAACATTTAACATCCATTTGATAAACTTTGATTTGTTGGATAACTTGGGAAAAGCAAGAAACATTCTTATGGCTTCAAGTCTAGCTACAGAGCAAAGTTTCTTCAAAGTCTATACCTTCACACATATATATCCTTTTCTGCAAACCAATCTAGCTTTGTTTCTTAGCAATATCCCCATTCTCATTGCTTGTTCTGAAAATCCATTTAGTCTCCAATGACATTTTTATCATGTGGTCTTTGTACCAATTCCCAAGTGTCATTCTTTCAATTTGATCAGTTCTTCATTCATGGCTTACCTCCAACATTCATCTTTGCTTGCTTGATTGAAGACTGTGGGTGGTCTAATTGACATAAGGAGCAATGATTAGAAGATCCCACAAGAGTTCTTGTTCGCACTTGTAGACTTTGTCACCCAAAATTTGAGATTCAGATGATTCTTTTGAACATATCCTGGATGGAGCTGCATAGATCAATCTTGTGTTCTCTATTGATCCACTGCCTATATCATTGCCAATCGACAGGAAGGCCATATGTCGCTATCATCTTCTTTTGTTTGTTTTTCTTTAGAAGTTTCTGAGGAGACTCATCAATAACAACATCAATACATTCAACAACCTTTTCATTTTTATTAGAAATAATGCTTTTCATATATTTATTTATGAGGCAATCATGAGCTAATCTCTTCATCTGATCTAGGTTCAACCTTGCCAAGTTACATCATTATTTTTGATATTTACTTCCAAAAACCTTAAAATGCCCTGCCACAGAGAGAATTGCCATACCGTAGTTCACATGGAGTTTATCGTTACCCGAACATGAGCCTCATTGAGAATGTTAATCGTCGTATGTGTTTTTACCCAACATGAACATCGTAACTGTACAAAGCATAGTTTTCCAAATGCATTTGAACAATTGTTCATTCATTCTTCTCTACACCATTTTGTTGTGGAGTGCTCATATGTGAATCAATTTTTTAATGCTGTTGTTCAAAATTCAAAGAATTCATTTGATGAATATTCTCTCGATCAACAGATCGCGAAAGAGTTACCACATTTTTAGATCTGCATCTATTCTTCTTCTGCCAATGCTTTGAAGTCGGAATTCTTCTGCGTTTGATCTGTGTTTAATGAACCCGATCCAACACATTCTAGAGTAGTCATCAATAAATAAGATATAGTATTCTCTTCTAATGAATTTTTCTCATAGGTCTTGATATCAGCAGGAAATGAGTTCGCCAAGAGGCCATTTGATTAATTCTTTGGCATTAAATCGTACTGTCCGCGTTACCAAATTGACAAGATTTGCACATGGCATTTTCCCGGAAGATTGACCTCAGAAGACTGTTTACCACTTGAAGTTTGCTTGCTTTACGATTTGAGAGAAATCACAGTTCCACTTTCATGCCATAGCCAATTTTCTTCAAGACTTGCTTAATTAACATTTGATCACAGCCGTTTAGTACATACAGTTACTTTGATTTTTTCCTTTATAATGATTTACACTGACGAAGATCACGTTAAACTACACATTCTTTGGAACTGCTAATCTACTCTCTCTCTCTCTGCCTGATCACACATTTGACTAACACTTACTGTGTTATGTCTTTAATCAATTCACATACATGATTTTTTTTTAGCCTTCACTTTTTCTTTTTTTAGAAATACCTAGTTCCTTTTCTCTTTAATTATAGCAGAGGATTATTTGCAGTAACTTTTTCTTCTTTTCTAGAGCATTATGAAGTATGGGAAGTTTTGCTTTTGTCACCGTCATGTGTCTGAGCACCCACCATTTCCCATGTACCATTGATTTTCTTCTTTCACCTTCGCAAAATAATGCTATCCTGGCTGTGTTCTTCAATTCCATGTCTTTCTTTCCCACACTTTGTATTTGAGGAACATGTCTTCTTTGGCTGGATTCGTTCCTCGCATTCGCATTCTTCATGGCCAAAGTTATTACAATAAGTACATTCAATCCTCACTCAAGAGGAAAATTGTTATAGGTATTCTTCTTGGTTCACATCCAACCTTTTCGCTTTCTTTGTCATGATGGCTTCATATATGCAACATATTGAATAGCTTTATGACCAAAATGTGTATCACAGGAACATTGCCTATTGTAGCGCAGAAATTCTTCGATCATGGAATATTCTATTTGAATTTACCTCCGTTGGTTGCTGTCTTTGAAAAAGCTATCTCCGTTAGTGTCTCCTGAATTGAGATGGTCCCGTTTCCTCAGAGATCTCATTCCCTTGCCGAGTGGTTGAATGCAAATCATGACAATCCAGTACCTCGTAACTCGTTTAGATAAGTTTGGTGTCAAGCTTCTGGAGAAGATTCTCCTAAGGTTAAGTATCCAAGACCCGTCTTTATAAGAGAGAACGTTGTACCTTGATGATCTCATCTAAGGTTTCGTATCCTTTTTTTTTTAGAAAATCTAAGATTCAATGTTTTGCTTTTCAACTTTTTTTTGACTTACCATCACTTCACATTCTAGTTTTTCAATATGTTTCTTTGCTTCTTCAAGCCGCTTTCAATGGTCTCTTCCGATTATCTTTTGTTCTTCTAAGAGAATTTTGTAATCTTCAAGCGTATTTTGAGTTGAGATTATTTTCTTCAAGAAAATCGTTTTCCCTCTAGAGCATCCATAAAAGTATCCTTTTTTGTTCAAATGCCATGAGAAGTCTAAGATCTTCAGCATTCTTCCTCACCACAGAACAGACCCATCATCTTCATTAACTTTCTTTATTTTGCTAGACTGTCTTTATTTTCATTACTTTTTCTTTATAAGACATTTTAAGAGTAATGCATTCTCACTTTTCCACACCAAAACATTTTCATGTAGTTAATTTCCTTGAATCTTTCCAAATACCTATTGAGCTTTCTATCAATTTACTTCTTCTTCATTCTGATATATAGCTGTTTCTGATTCTTTTTGCAGATGCCTTCTTTTCCTTTCTTCCTTTGGGATGCCTGAAGCAATGGCTTGGAGAAGGACCTCTCGTTGTCTCATTTCAAACCAACAAGAGTATCATTATGTAATTTTAACAACAGTGCTTACTGCGTACTTCTCTTCAATCGTGCATTGTGAATCTTGGAGTCAAATTTTCAAGAGATCTTAAGACCTCCTTTCCCACTTATATCGCTTGCGTGTTTTCACCCACCATCCGTATTTTACAATATCATCTCGACGAAGAAAGAAATCAACACCTCATCACTACCTCAAATTATTATATCTAATTCTATACAAGAGTTGGGAGTTTGCACTTTTTTAGCCTTTCTATGTCTCTTCATAGCTCAACATTTTATCCCATATTTCTTTGTCAATGTAGCCGACTACTTTAGCAAATTTCGATTCTCTGCATACGCTTCCATAAAGACATTTTCATCGTCATAATGGGTTTCATTTCCTTTCTACCTAATGAGAATACTTGCTTATATTGATAACCTTTCCACGCACACCACATACATCACACTGACTTGCATAAAGCTTGTCTATACTTTCCGCACACGTACCGCTTCCATTGGTCAGAGTGACGATGGGGACATTACCCTTTCAGACTTCCTGACACACGGACCTCCTTCCGTTTAACAAGCCGCAGACACCTCCTCCGATACCAATTGTTGGGAAAGCGACCAGGTGGGTGAATGCAAGATGTATCAGACAATCGTGTAACTCCAGACGTTTATTCCCAAAACCCATATGCTACTTTCAACCACATACACACGCATCTCTCGTTGAACTCTTGACAGAGATTCAGAGATAAGCACACACCACTTAAAACCATTCCATCATTTATTCACCGTATATTCAATACTGCAGTAAACATGTGAAGAATTAATAAAGCATCACACATGAACACTCGCAGATTTTTAGGAAACCCAAGCTTTCCGGAGAAAACCACCGTCGCAGCTAAGCCAAATTTTCCAATATTTTTTTATTGGCAGAGAAAATGATTCACATAAATAAGCATGTGTCAGCAGACGAAAGAATTAAGACGCAGCACCCACCGCGTCACTATCCCCTCTCTGAAGGAGCTCAACCCCCTGCATTCTGCCACGCCCCCCTCCTAAGGGAGCGCCACCCCCCCATCTCGTTTACCAGCTTCCTAGAAGGAGCCACGACCCCCGACCGAAGGCTACAACCCTCGCACCACCTTGACCACGTTCACTTCCACTTTTCACACCGGATCCAACAACTTTCAATAGAACACAACTTGTGCCACCATTCATCATATTTTCGCATTCAGACCCTTTTCATTCTTTCAAGCTCAACCATACAACCAAACTGATACAGGCAACTCAGATCAGTAGAATACAGATAGCAGCAACACAGCAGATTAGATCAGACATTTCTTACCACAGACTTCAGCAAACCCTAGTTTGCATACACGCTTTCCTTTCACTGATGTCACGTATATACGCGCTTCCGTCCACACAAACTCGCGTATACCTCTGTACAAATTACAAAGCCAATTTCATTGCGCATATGCGCTTTTTCTTCAGCGAAGCCACGTATATACGCGCTTCCTCTGCGGCTAAGTAGCGTATAGATCTTCAATCATTATAAAGCAGCATACTTCTTCAGATCATCAATTCTGTTCAGATTTACCCTTTTACTTCAGACAGATGTTCGCCTCAATTCAGATTCGAGCCTTCCATAAGCGTATCTAGTAGATACAAGTACTTTCAGATCTAGATCCCCTTCTTCATCATTGGTGCATCATACATTCAGATTTATCATTCAAGTGTAACCCTTTCCATTCAGATATACTTCAAAGATAAGTATTCATTCAAGCTCAGACATCTTGCACCCACGCTTGTGATTTGCACAATGAATTTCTTCTCCTTATATAGGTTTACCCTTTTCAATACCATGAGCCCCTTTTTTTTAATACCATGAGCCCAAAACCACATTACATCTAATGGTATTCCTCGACAGGGTCAATTAGGCGAAACATTACCCAATACAATGGGTCAATACCATGGTGATTACCCCTAGTTTTGCACTTTTAGAGCGCTTTTTGCCCATACGCGACTTGGAACGTTCTTTTACGCGTGCATACGCGACTTCCCTTAGACAGATCCACGTATACCTAGAGACATACTCTTTTCATCAAGATTGAGCACATGCTGACTTCTTTTCTTCACTGCCTTCTGTACACACTGTAGATACATCATATTTAGCTCATCAAGAACATATTCTAGCAAGCACAACTTCATCAAGTGGATTGTCATCATCTTCATCAAGTGGGTAAGGACAACTCTTAGCATCATATCACATCAGATTTACATCATTCACCAAGTCCATCAAGTCAATAATAACTTCATCAGGTGGATTGCCATTAAGGACAACACATGTCAACAGTCGCATGTCTTCATCTTCACTCAGTGGGTTGCCATCAAGGACAACACTTCTGCATCATATTTCCAACACCATTAATCATTATTTTATTCAAACGAGAACACATGTTACATTAGAAATTCTTGTTTGTTATTATTCAAAAAGATGTTTCTCCAAACGCGAAGACAATGGCTCTGGATTTTCTCAAGGGTATGGGTTCGGCACACATGGCTACTACAAGTTTACTTGCAGCGGCAAATATTTTGGAGCGATACGAAATAATCTTTGATAATAAAGAGGCATGTCTGTCTCTATTGAAGGAGATGAATAAATTGGCCAGACTTGTTAAGCAACTTCAAAAACGGCATGCATTAATGAAGAAAAGGATGGAAGCTTCAGTGAGGGAAGTAGTAGTGTTATTATGTTGAAAATATTACCTTCAAATGCTGTACATTTTGCCTCCTTATAAGTTTGTTCGAAAGAAACTGACAGTGAGCTGCTTTCCAAAATTGATGATCAGTCACTTATGTGTTTGAAAACTATTCGTTGAAGCTTTGAATATAGTTGAACAGTCCCAGTACTCTGCATTTGAAACCAAGCTTTCCATTTTCAGTGATTAGTCTCTGTGTTTTAGAAAAACAGAGTTTTCTATTTATATGCAAGACAGAGTTTATTTGTTTATACACAGGTGGAGTTTTATTTTATGTGTGGGAAGTTTAATTCAAAGGCCAGTGGTCCCCACGGCCAAGTCAATAGACAAGTCAGTAAGGACACATGGTGAATTCGCATTGGAGCAGATTATTTCTTGGCCCATTTGCATTGGAATTTTTTGGACCCGAAAAAGATTAAGTCGGAATTTATTTGGTTTTCGCATCACAATTTTCCGGCGTACCAAAAGCCCAAATTCAGACCCAAATTTTTATAGGGCGCATTTCATAAGAAATTCACGTCACAAAAGGCCCTGACGTCAACGGGCTCTTTTGTAAGCAAAAAGGTTTTATGCAGGTTTATTTTATTGGACTTTGAAGTCCGGAACTCATGCGCGATCAAAGTTTTGTTATGTTTTTAATATGCGCAACGTTTATATATGTTTTACATATATGTTTCACACATATATTAAAACAATTGTAAAGTGGGCCCCCGAGAGAACTTTTAACTTTGGGTTTATTTTAAAGTTTTATATAGTTGTAATGTTTTTATTTTATATGTGCGCCATATAAAAGAAAAGGCCCGAGAGCCTGTAGTGTAAGTACTTTTGTTTTGTTTTTACAACGCACAACAGAGTGTTGTAAAGTTTTATAATACGCAGCAGTGTATGTTTTAGTGAGACAATGTGTTGTTTTTGTGAATGATAGAGTGATAGTTGTGCACTACGTTTGCAGCAGTCAAACTAATTTTTTTGTAATCCCTCTCAGTGAGGAAGAATTTGTAATAGTTTTTTTTTGAAGGAATAGAAGTTTTACAGTGTTGAAAACTTTGTCTCCTGTGAGTGAAATTTAAAATTTTCTCTGTATTGAAGAGGGGAGTTTTATTCTCCATTTATTGTTCTATAATTTTCAAATATTCCAACATGGTATCAAAGCTAGTCCAGGCTCTTTGAAGATCAAAGAAGATAAAGGAAAGGAGTTCTTTGTTGGAGCATCTTCTCCAGCAGTGTGAAGACTCAGCCAAAAATAATTCAAGGCATTTCTTTAATACAGTTTATTGTGTTACTGTTGTAGAACAGTCAGCTATTTTAAATACACAGTCAAGTGTTTTTGAATCATAGTTAAGAGTGCAGAATGGCTGGAGCCAGAACTAGCATGGGGATTGGAAATATCCACCTCCCACTATTTAATGGGAAAAATTATGACTACTGGTCAATAACTATGAGAGCTTTATTTGTTTCTCAAGACTTATGGGAATTTGTTGAGGATGGCTTTGAAGAGCCAGTAGATGAAGAAGAGTTTGATGATTTAAATCAAGCAGAGAAAGAGTTGCTGAAGAGAAATAGGAAGAAAGACCCCAAAGCTCTCTTCTTATTATATCAAGTAGTGAATGAGAGTGTGTTTCCAAGGATAGTAGTAGCCAAGAGATCCAGAGAAGCATGGGAAACTCTCAAGACAACCCATCAAGGCATGGAAAAAGTGAAGACAGCAAAACTTCAGTTGTTGAGGAGAGACTTTGAGACTCTCTGTATGAAAGATTCAGATACTATTGACACATTATTCACTCATGTGATTGGAATGGTCACACAAATAAGATCTCATGGAGAGACTCTTGAAGATAAGAGGATTTTGGAAAAACTCTTGAGGAGTCTACCCTCAAGATTCTATGTGATTTTCACCACCATAGAGGAGACTAAGGATCTCACAAGGTTTTCAGTAGATGAGCTACATGCATCACTGATAACCCATGAGCAAAGATTAGGTAGGAGTGAAAACTCATCTCTTGAGCATGCCTTTAAGACCCAAATGTCTTTCGGAAGAGGAAGAGGGCAAGGTAGAGGAAACAAGAGAGGAAGAGGCAGAAGCCAAAACAGATGTGGAAGGAACAGTCCAGCAAATGCTCAAGGAAGGGGCAGTAATCCAAATCAGCATCAAGGCCAAGGCAGTAGCCCGCAAAGTGGTCAGCAGAATGCTCAAGGACAGAGGTATGATAAGTCCAATGTCCAATGTCACTATTGTAAAAAATATGGTCATTATGCTAATGAATGTAGAAAGAAGCAGCATGATATGGGAAATAGAACTAGTGCAAATTTCACTAGGGAAAATCTCAGCCATGACAATTTGTTTTTAGCTTGTAATATGGCTGAAGAAAAGAATGAATACTTATGGTTTCTAGACTCCGGTTGTAGTAACCATATGACAGGAAACATAGTAATGTTTTCTATGTTAGATGAGAGTGTGAAGTCACAAGTCACACTAAGAACTAATAGCAAAGTTTCTATTATGGGAAAAGGAAATGTAAATGTTTTAACAAGGAAAGGTGCAAAGAAATCCATAGCAGATGTTTATTATGTTCCAGGAATGAAGTGTAACCTCTTAAGTATTGGACAGCTTGTTCAAAAGGGGTACAATGTATTTTTTGAGGATGATGTTTGTACCATCATAGGCAAACCACCCAGCAAACAATGTATTGCTGAAGTGAAGATGACAAGGAACATGATGTTCCCTCTTAGAATGAGAGCAGATTTGAAGAATGGTGAAGAGAAAGTAGCAGTAGCACAAGAGGCTATCCAAAGCGAACCAAAAGATTAAAATTGGTTGTGGCACTTGAGATTTGGACATCTCAACTTTGGAGGTATTAACTTGTTGAATAGAAAAGGAATGGTAAGAGGTTTACCATTGATAGAGAAACCGGACAGCCTTTGTGAAGGTTGTATCTTGGGGAAACAACACAAAGAAAGTTTTCCTTCCGGAAAAAGCATAAGGGCAAAGGCACCCTTAGAGATTTTCCACTCAAATTTGTGTGGACCGATGAAAACTCCATCTCTTGCTAGCAGCCACTACATGTTAACATTCATAGACGATTTTACAAGAAAAACTTGGGTTTACTTTTTGAAAAACAAAAGTGAAGTGTTTGAAAGATTCTGCAATTTCAAAGCACTTGTGGAAAACCAAATATGGTTGCACATCAAAGTCCTAAGGACTGATAGAGGAGGTGAGTATATCTCTAAATATTTTCTACGTTTTTGTAGAGAAAATGGTATTCATAAGCAGTTTACAACTAGATATACTCCGCAGCAAAATGGAGTAGCCGAAAGGAAGAATAGAACCATAATGGACATGGTAAGGAGTATGCTAAAGGAAAAGCATTTGCCTAATGATTATTGGGCTGAAGCTATACATTGTGCAACATACATTTTGAATAGGTGCCCTACAAAAGCAGTTATGAACAAAGTGTCGGAAGAGGCATGGAGTGGCACAAAGCAAGGTGTCACACACATGAAGGTTTTTGGATGTGTGGCTTATGCACACATTCCGGATCAGCTAAGGAAGAAGTTGGATAGCAAGGGGGAGAAATGTATTTTCATTGGATACAGTGAGGAATCCAAGGCTTAAAGGTTATACAACCCATCCACCAAGAAGTTTATTGTGAGAATAGATGTTCAGTTCATTGAGGAGGAAGCTTGGGATGGAAGCATAGAGAAAACAGTGAATGTTAAACACTATTTATCTCATGATGAAAATGATGATGATTTGGCTGAAATACATCCCCAAACAGCAGCACCAACACGAGGGCAGAAAAGCACACCCTTGAGGAGAAATGAAGGTGCTTCTCCAAGCACACCACAAGGAGGAAATTCAAGTGCTTCTTCAAGCATTTGTACACCTAATGAAAGAGGAAAGAAGTTCAGAAATTTGAATGACATTTATGCACAAGAGGCAGCAAATGAAGGTATCAATTCTTTGTTTGCTTTATATTGTCATGTTGAAGACCCTATCCACTTTGAAGAAGCTATTAAGGATAAGAAATGGATAGAAGCTATGGATGAGGAGATAAATGCCATAGAAAGAAACAAGACTTGGGATTTGGTTGAACTCCCAAAAGGTAAAGATGTCATTGGAGTTAAATGGGTCTACAAGACCAAGAGTAATGCTGAAGGCAAAATAGAGAGACACAAGGCCAGACTTGTTTTCAAGGGATATAAATAGAAACATGGGATAGATTATGAGGAAACTCTCACATCGGTTGCTAGAATGGAAACCGTGAGAGCAATGTTGTCCATAGCAGCACAAAACAAGTGGAAATTTTACCAAATGGATGTGAAGTAAACATTCCTAAATGGAGTGTTAATGGAAGAGGTTTACATTGAACAACCTCTTGGATATGAAAAGAAATGCCAAGAGCACAAAGTGTGCAAGTTGAAGAAAGCTCTTTATGGGCTGAAACAAGCGCCAAGAGCGTGGTACAGTATGATAGATTCCTATCTACTGGAAAATGGATTTGAAAAGTGTGAGGGAGAACCCACCCTCTACATCAAAGACAAGGATGGTAAAATGTTGATTGTAGTTTTATATGTTGATGATGTTATTTTCACAGGTAATGATGATTACCTTATTGAAAATTTTAAAATAGTCATGAAAGAAGAATTTGAAATGACTGACATGGGTTTGTTGAAATACTTCTTAGGAATAGAAGTAGAACAAGATGAAAATGGGATTTTTATCTCACATGAAAAATATGTTAATGAAGTGCTGGAAAGATTTAATATGCAGGAGAGCAAAGCAGCGATCACTCCCACCGTGATGGGTTTAAAACTCAGCAAAGAGGACAACAGCAAGGATTTTGATCCTAGCTTTTACAAGAGCATAGTTGGCAGCCCCATGTATTTGACTGCAACTAGGCCTGACATAATGCATGTTGTTAGTTTGATTTCTAGATTCATGGAGAAGCCAAAGGATGCACATTGGCAGGCAACAAAGAGA
This sequence comes from Pinus albicaulis, assembly GCA_034641835.2. Lineage (NCBI taxonomy): Eukaryota > Viridiplantae > Streptophyta > Pinopsida > Pinales > Pinaceae > Pinus > Pinus albicaulis. The sequence goes on from JAXQQM020081313.1 coordinate 153,299, forward strand.
ATCTTGAGGTATGTTAAAGGTACTAAAAGGTTTGGTATTTTACATACTACTTCAGAATGTTCAAATTTAGTTGGATACACTGACAATGATTAGGCTGGGAGTGTAGATGATCGAAAGAGCACTTCCGGTTATGTTTTTCACATGGGTTCAGGAGCCATTTCATGGGCTTCTAAAAAGTAGCCCATTGTAACATTGTCTACAGCAGAGGCAGAATATGTGGCAGCTACAGTAGTAGCTTGTCAAGCAATTTGGATGAGGAGGATGTTAAGAAGTTTGTGTCGAGAGCAGGTAAGAGGAACAATGATTTATTGTGACAATAGCTCAGCTATTGCATTATCGAAGAATTATGTGTTTCATAAGAGAATGAAACACATAGACACAAAGTTTCAATGCATCAGAGAATTAGTGAACAGTGGAGAAATTGTTTTGGAACACTACAGAACTCAGGAGCAGTTTGTAGATATTCTAACCAAGCCATTGGGATAGAAAAGTTTTGAGATTTTAAGAAAATGTCTAGGTATGACTGATAACCCAGTAGTTGAAAGTAAGGGGGAGTGTTGAAAATATTACGTTCAACTACTGTACATTCTGCCGCCTTCTAAGTTTGTTCGAAAGAAACTGATAGTGAGCCGCTTTCCAAAATTGATGATCAGTCACTTCTGTGTTTGAAAACTGTTCATCGAAGCTTTGAATACAGTTGAATAGTCCCAGTACTTTGCATTTGAAACCAAGCTTTCCATTTTCAGTGATTAGTCTCTGTGTTTTAGAAAAACAGAGTTTTCTATTTATACACAAGACAGAGTTTATTTGTTTATACATAGGTGGAGTTTTATTTTATGCGCGGGAAGTTTAATTCAAAGGCCAATGGTCCCCGCGGCCAAGTCAACAGACAAGTCAGCAAGGACACATGGTGAATTCGCATTGGAGTGGATTATTTCTTGGCCCATTTTCACTCAATACAATATTATTATCATTGTCTAAAGGGATGCTAAATTCCTATTTTGTCAACATTGGATTTTATTTAATTATGAAATAAGCTTGTAAATAAATTTCTTAATGCAGGTTTTTCTCAATTGCTGTGGACGGAGTGGAGTTGGCTAAATTTCAAAAAACGTTAACCGAAACCGATACCCATATGCAAAGAGAATGCATTACCTAGATCAATATGAACTGCCAAAAACAAGGGCAACTAGTCTATCCACAATATCCTAAAGACGCAGGTAAATTTGGTGAACACAAATGCTATTTTAAATCATTTTGTTATATTGGATTTGATCAAAGATTGTAATATTTTTTGTATTTAAATATTGCTACAACTATTGGAATCGAAGATCCATTGAAAGAAGTTATTAAACGACTATAAATGAGAAGTGACAAAAATGTTGTAGCAGTAATATTGCATGGCTTTGGTGGCATGGGAAAGAATACTCTTGCCGATGCTGTGTTTGCACGCCTGTTTGCACGCAGTAATATTTTCTTTTGTGTGTTTTTTTGACAATATAACTTCGGTTCCAGATGTAGTAAAGTTGCAAAGATGTATATTAAGAGACTTGATGATGAGAGAAGAGTATGAAATCCCAGAGATCTGAAGGTAAGAGGAAGGACAAGAAGTAATTGAACGCATGTTAGAGAGAGAGGAGGCATTTATTTATATTGACAATGTTTTGCTTCCAGATAGAGTTGAATACGGCTGAGATGCACTTCGTCAGCTTCTCCCAAGGAATATGGGGAAGGCAATAAAATTGAGGTTGCTTTTGACTGCAAGGGATAAAGTCGCAGTGAGAATAAGTGGAGTAAAACCAGAATTCTACCCTATTAAAAGCCTTCCCGATGAAAAAGCATTGGATCTTTACAAGAAAACACTGGATGATGATACTGAGATACAACTACATTCCTAACTAGTTGAAGAAGATAGTCGACATATGTGAGGGAGCCCCGATGCTTCTGAAGGTGGTAGCAAGATTCATCAGTTCTGAAGGAAATGCACAAGCTTATAGTACAGTGTTGGCAGAGAACAAAATCGGGAAGGGTGAAATTGGAAAGGATATGGAGTGCTACATCTTCACCTATGAAATTCTTGAGGAGACTTTGAAAGATATATTTTAAGACATTTGTTCTTTTTTTCAAGTTGGGATTCGGAAGCACTCTCAAATATTGTGGGAGAGGCCGAACTGAAAATGCTAGAAAAAAAGAGCTTGTTACAAAACATGTGAAAATCATGACTGCAAGGGTACACGATGTCATCTTGGCAATTGGTCTCGACAAAAAGGGAGAAAGATTTAGATTCACCCATGCAAGTGAATTTCAAAAGTTCTTAGATAAGAAGGAAGATAAGTACGGAAGCTCCCATCTCAAAAATATATCATATACAGTTTTGTTTCAAAATATAACTTATTATTCACTCAATAATATTTAATAATAATGTAGGACCTTGAAAAGATCAAAGGCATATGGTCCAGTGACGATAGCCATTTACGTTATATGCTCGCATCAAAATTGGATTTGATGCATAGATCTTTAAGAGTTGTTATACTCGGAAACTCAAGATGTTGGAATTTCTGAGTATTCCAAAACACACAGAGGAATAAAAGTAATTCCTCCTCTCAACAAGGCATATGGTCCAGTGACAATATCCATTTACGTTATATACCCACATCAAAATTGGATCTGATGCATATATCTTTAAGAGTTGTTATACTCGGAAACTCAACATGTTGGAATTTTTTAGTATTCCAAAACACACAGAGGAATAAAAACAATTCCTCCTCTCAACACAGAGATTAAAAAAACTTTCTGGACAGAGATGGCATACAAACTGCTTCTATTTCATTAAAAAAAATTACAATGTTGGCACATAACTTTTGTTCTGGCATTTACAAAATTCCAAAAATTTATTCTCTGTCTTCTTCAAAATGCACACATAGTGCCTTACAAAATCTGCTCTCTGTTTTTCATACAGAGTCTCATACTCTGTTTTCTACACTCTGTCTTTCTTTAAAAAAAATACTACAGTTAGTAACTTTTCCTTCGGGCTCACTTTCAATAATACACAGTCCCCTCTATTAAAAAAAATGCACAACAACATTTTTGTTTTAGCCTTCGGACATATATAAGGCATTACAAAAAAAACTATTTAAAAAAAAATAAAACAAACTATCTTTATATATATATATATATATATATTGAAAAATATTTATAATATATATGTATTAAAACATTTACATATATATTAACTTAAGTCTAAAATGCATATTCATAAAACCTCAAAAGACTTTGCCGTGACTTGGTTTTAATAAAACAAAACCTGTTAAAAATTTTAACGTAAGGTTGAAACTTTGTGTAAAATTTCGGCGGATTTCAAAAACATGGAATAAAATCCCATTGAATGATTTTATCGCATACCAAACTCCCTTGCTGACGTAGGGGTTCAATTCCGCTCGATCGGATTTCTATTGGTCGATGGTAGACCCCACGATAAATTTCAAACAAGTTAATCGGATTTGATAAAGATTTATCGGGTCCGAAATGAGGTTGTGCTGACTGTACCTCATTTTTATGCGATCGACATTTGATTGGTTTAAAATTTGACGTGGATTTGTGGGCTCCCCCAACTTTGACGTGGGAAATTCAAAAATCAAAGCAAACTGGTGGTAAATGAAAAAAAAACATTGGTTGCTGAATGGTTGAATGCTTGTTGCAGTTGTGTTGAAGTGTAGGGATGGGGCAGCTTTGATGGCAGCATGGATACTTTACTTGCAGGTGATGGCGTGAGTTCAAACACAATCCTTTACAGAGGTATGGCTACGACCTTAAAAGAAATTGGATTTGCAGGTGGCTTTAATGAGCGATGGAATGCTCAACGCATAATAAAACGCTGCAGCAATGTCCTTCTACTACTACTGTTGTAGTTGAATTTATAAATTCAACACTCCCCCTTAAATTCAAATGTTGGGTTTTCTTCCATACTCAAACACTTCCTCAAATAATTATAACTTTTCTACCCCAATGGTTTTGTCAAAATGTCTGAAAATTGCTCCTCTGTTCTACAATGTTTCAAAATAATTTCTCCATTGTTCACTAGCTCCCTGATATAGTGATACTTGGCATCAATGTGTTCCATTCTCTTGTGAAACACTGAATTCTTTGACAATGATATAGCTGAACTATTGTCACAATAAATTGTTTTTCATTTTACCTGTTCATGACACAAACTCCTCAACATTCTCCTCATCCAAACTGTTTGACATGCTGTTGCTGTAGTTCCCACATACTCTGCCTCTGCAGTAGATAAAGCCACAATTGGATGTTTCTTAGAAGCCCATGAAATGGATCCTGAACCTATATGAAAAACATAACCAAATGTACTTTTCCAGTCAACTATACTTCCTGCCCAGTCACTGTCAGTATATCCAATCAATTCAGAATTTTCTGAAATGGTGTATAAAATTCCATACCTCTTTGTTCCTTTCACATACCTCAAAATTCTTTTTGTTGCTTGCCAATGTGCCTCCTTTGGACTTTCCATAAATCTGGAAATTAAACTCACAACATGCATAATATCCGGCCTGGTTGCAGTCAACATGAGGTTGCCAACTATGCTCTTGTACAAACTAGGATCAAAATCCTTGTTGTTGTCCTCTTTGCTTAACTTCAATCCCATCACTGTAGGAGTAATTGCTGCTTTGCAATCCTACATATTAAATCTTTCCAAAACTTCATTTACATATTTAGCTTGAGAGATAAAAAAAATATTTTCATTTTTCTCTACTTCTATTCCTAAGAAGTATTTCAGCAATCCCATATCAGTCATCTCAAATTCATCCTTCATGACTGATTTAAAATTCTCAATGAGGTGAGCATCATTACCTGTAAAGATCACATCATCAACATATAAAACAACAACTAGCATCTTACCATCTTTCTCTTTGATGTATAATGTGGGTTCTCCTTCACATTTCTCAAACCCATTTTCTAGTAGATAGACATCTATCTTATTCTACCATGCTCTTGGTGCTTGTTTCAGCCCATAAAGAGCTTTCTTCAATCTGTAAACTTTGTTCTCTTTGGCCTTATTTATCTGGAACATAAACCTCTTCCATCCATGCTCCATGTAGGAATGCTGATTTCACATCCATTTGGTAGAACTTCCACTTATGTTGTGCTGCTATGGACAACACTGCTCTCACTGTTTCCATTATTGCAACTGGTGCAAAATTTTCCTCATAATATCTTCCTTGTTGCTGCTTGTAGCCTTTAACAACAAGTCTAGTCTTGTGCCTTTCAATCTTACCTTCAGCATCACTTTTGGTCTTGTAGACCCATTTCACTCCAATGACTTCCTTACCTTTTGTGAGATCAACCAATTCCCATGCTTTATTTTTCTCTATGGCATTCATTTCTTCATCCACAGTATCTATCCATTTCTTATCTTTTATAGCTTATTCAAAATGAATAGGATCTTCTACATGAAAATACAATGCAAATAAAGAGTTCATACCTTCATTTGCTACCTCTTGCTCATAAATGTCATTCAAATTTCTGAATCTGGTTCCTCTTTCACTTGGTGTATTTGTACTTGTAGAAGCACTCAAATCTGCTCCTTGTGGTGTGCTTGGAGAAGCACTGTCATCACTTCTCAAGGGTATTCTCATACTTGCTTGTGGTGTCCCTTATTGTACCTGAGTTGGTGGAGGTGGTGCTGCTAATGAGGTGCTCCTTTCAGCCATTTCATCATCATCATCATCATGAGACAAACAACTCTTCACATTCACTGTTTTCTCAATGCTTCCATCCCAAGCTTCTTCTTTAATGAATTGCACATCTCCGCTTATAAAAAACTTCTTGGTGGATGGGTTATACAACCTGTATGCCTTGGATTCTTCATTGTATCCAATAAATACGCACTTCTCCCCCTTACTTCCAACTTCTTCCTTAGCTAATCTGGAATGTGTGCATAAGCCACACAACTAAAAACTCTCATGTGGATGACACCTTGTTTTGTGCCACTCCATGATTCTTCCGGAACTCTATTCATTACAACTTTGGTTGGGCATCTATTCAAGATGTATGTTGCATAATGTACAGCTTCAGTCCAATATTCATTTGGAAAATGTTTTTCCTTCAGCATACTTCTTACCATATCCATGATGGTCCTATTTTTTCTTTCAGCAACTCCATTTTGCTGCAGTGTATAACTTGCTGTAAATTGCTTGTGTATGCCATTTTCTCTGCAAAAACACAAAAAATATTTTGAGATATACTCACCTCCTCTATCAGTTCTTAAAAATTTTATATTCTTCCCACTTTGGTTCTCTACAAGAGCCTTAAAGTGGCAGATTTTTTCAAACACTTCACTTTTATATTTCAAGAAATAAACCCAAGTTTTCCTTTTGTAATCATCAATGAAAGTCATCATGTAGTGACTACTTGCTAGTGATGGTGTTTGCATTGGTCCACACAAATATGAATGGACAATTTCTAAGGTTGTCTTTGCCCTTATTCTCTTTTCTGATGGAAAGTTTTCTCTGTGTTGTTTGCCCAAGATGCAGCCTTTGCATAGGTTGTTCAGTTTCTCAATCAATGGTAATCCCTTTACCATTCCTTTCCTATGCAACAAATTTAGTCCTCCAAAGTTGAAATGTCCAAATCTCAAATGCCATAACCAATTTCATCCTTTGCTTCTCTTTGGAATTTCTCTTGTGTCACTGCTGTCATTTCAGCTCCTTTCTTCAAATATGCTCTCATCTTGAGAGGGAACATTTTGTTCCTTGTCATCTTCACTTGTGCAATGCATTTCTTTCTTGGTGGTTTATCCATGATGGTGCATACATCATCTTCAAAGAAAACATTATACCCCTTTTGAATGAGTTTTCCAATGCTCAAGAGGTTACTTTTCATACCAGGCACATAATATACATCTGATATGGATCTTCCTTCTCCTTTCTTTGTCAAAACATTTACTCTGCCTTTTCCCATGACAAAGACCTTACTGTTTGTCCCCAATGTTACTTGAGACTTTACATTTTCATATAACATGGAAAACATGGAAATGTTTCCAGTCATATGGTTGCTACATCCTGAATCTAGAAACCATATATCCTCATTCTTTTCTTCAGCCATATTACATGCTAAAAACAATTTTTCTTGACTTATATTTTCTATTGTAAAATTAGCACTGGGTCTATTACCCATGTCACTCTATTTCTTCCTAAATTAATTGGCATAATGGCTATACTTCTTACAGTAATAACATTAGACTTGGGATTTATCATACCTTTGTCCATGTGCTTGATTTGTTCCACCTTGATGGCTGCTGCCATGGCGTTGGTTCTGATTTTGATTGCTGCCCCTTCCATGAGTGTTTGCAGGGCTACTTCTTCCTTCTCTGTTTTGGCTTCTACTTATTCCTCTTCCTCTATAGTTTCCTCTGCCTTTACCCCTTCCTCTTCCAAAGGACGTTTGGGTCTTGAAGGCATGCTCCAAAGATGATTTTGTAGTTCTAGCCAATATTTATTCATGTGTCATCAGTGATGCATGTAGTTCATCAACTATAAACTTTGAGAGATCATTTTTCTCTTCAATGGTTGTGACTATTACATCAAACCTTGAGAGTAAGCTCCTCAACACTTTCTCCACTATCCTTCTTTCTTTAAGTGTCTCTCCATGAGACCTTATCTGGGTAACCATCCCAATAACATGTGTGAAGAATCCGACGGTCCACGATCATCCCGAACCCCACACACCATTTTTTAACTATTTTTCTCCAAAACAAGGGTTTTAAACCTTTGTCTCCTCTTTTTTATTTTTTCCGAATAATGTGATCCCTTCACATTATTTATTCACCTCCGCTCCTGACCGTCGATCTTTGCCCAATCGACGGCTCCGATTCAATTTATTTTTCTGCCTTCCCTTAAATTCCTCTGATAAATCTCGACCATTGGATGATTCCATCCAACAGCCATGCTCTCTCCACATGTCCTTCCAAAGTAGTTAACCTATACATGCAATATTTCATAATATTTTTTGTATTTTTCAGGGTTCAAATGATTTTTCGCTATGTCTAAAGAAAATTCAAAGGTAGAGGGTGACGATCCTCCCGCCTCTGATCCATAAAAGAAAATAATTTACAGGTTTCAAATCCGCGTTTCATCAATGATTCATCAACCATTGATGCCATATCACCACTGCGTAGACCTACACACCAGCAAAAAACACAGTGAATTAGGCACAATCAGAGAGTATCAGTGCCAAAGACAAAATATATCAGAACAGAAGATTGAAGACAGATCTTCAGGGATTACGGCTAAGATGGTTTAAGAAAAGCCTAATCCCCGATTAAAAACACAGTTAAAGGAAAAATCAAAAGATCATCAGACAAAAAGCCTCCACCACCACATCTGAGGCAAATTGATTCCTCCCAGCTACTAATGTGCCACCTCTGCCTCAAAGTATGCAAACAGAGGCCGAAGTTATTGATGAAGATCAGATATCTACCTCGCAACCACCAGAAAGTAATTTCTGCAAACAAACTTAATGATAAAATATCAACAGAGTTACTTTGACATCACATAGAGCCTCAAAGGTCAAAAATAGCTCCCACTGAGCTTAAATCTTTATGTAAACCATTTAATACAGAAGACACCTATGTAAGCTTCTTCATTGAGCCCCTCAAAGGCCGAGAAGCCATTTAAGTCTGTATTAATTATCTTTAGAGATCTTTATCAGATCTCACCTCCTCATTCTTCTATAAATACTTCTGGAGAAGATGAGTGAGGGGTTGGTTGATGTAGTTACTGAACAACTTCTACTTGTAAATAGTGTTCACTGGCCCTTGGAGCTCTGCTTGTGATAGATAAGTTAGGCTGAGATGTGTAGAGGATTGCTAAACTAAAGCATTGGACTAAAAGCTGTAACTGGTTTGGAGCATCAATACAAGTTGATTTATGGGATCCTGGTCTATGTTGACTGTGATGTTTTTCTCATTGTAACTTGTCATTTTATTTCTGTTTTCACTGTGTTTCATCTTCTCTTATAAATAACAGCCTGCATAGAGTTAGGATCTACTGTATATCAGTACCCTTCTCTGACTGAAAATCTTTATCTGAATGTTTTCTTCCAATCTGTGTTATTTAGGAATGATTTAATTCAGTTTAAGCATAGGAATGTTGGTTTTCCCTCGTCTTATTGCCTTAGCTGAATATTATTCTTGAATGTTATGTTCAGTATTAGTTAAGTAGAGATGAACTAAGGAAGATATGGTGTGCCCTGGTCCTAGTTTTATCCCCAAAGACTGTCTGAATGTTTCCCTTGGAATGTGTTAAAAGTTGGCTAGTTTAGAAGTACTTACTAGATCTTAGGCCATTCTGTTTTATCTTTGTGTTTGTGTTGAAAGTAACCAAGTAAAGCAGAGCTAGGAGAGGATTTGTGGTGAGCCCGGTCCGCTAGTTTCTACTCCAACAGTTGCCTTCAAGTTCCCCTTTGTTTTCAATGTTTTCTATTTGAAAGTGTATCAAAGGCTGGCTAGTTTAAAAGTACTTACCAGATCCTAGTTTTCTTTTATGTTTTTCTTAAGTGTATGTCAAAATCTAGCTAGTTTAAAAGTACTTACCAGATCTTAGGCTGCTCTTTGTTCTTCATCTATTAAATTCCCCTTCTTGTTGTATCATTTCATTCCATAAATCAAACTTTAAAGAGATCCTTAGACATAGATGACTTGCCCCATGGACCACTCTTGCCTCTTTCTATTTCAATTAAACCCTATTATGACTCCATAGCCCAATGGACTAAAACCTGCAATTATCTGTCTTTTGGTCGAAGCTTATTCTGTTTGCTTGCAACTTCTCACCTTTGAAACTCTTTGCATTAGAACTTTCCACCTCAAATAGTAATCATGCTCAACCATCCAAAAACAAACAAAACCCTTGGCCTTCATAACTAGCCTAATATCATTACCCCAAACTTCAAATACAAATCCATCTTTTCACTTATTGGAGAGATCCCTCTCTGGATTCAGGAGGGCTAGATCCTAGAATCTCAAAGTGGTTGAAACGATGTTTCTCCCTGCGATCGGACTTTGCCAATCTTGCTGATTACAGGGAGCTAACACAATAGTCATAGTTCTTCCCATTAAACTGTGGGAGTTGAGTATTTCCAATACTCATGCTTGTGCTGGCTCTTGCCATGACTTAGCACACTGAACTATGTAATAAAAACTTGACTGTGTTTTTTAATAAACTGTCTCTCTGCTTAAGAGACCAACTATGTCTTCAAAAAGACTTCTCTGGACTGCACCTTTTAAATAAACTCAAAAATCTGTTTTTGAGAAATACCTTGCTCTTGTTGAACCTTCACTCTACTGGACAAAAGATGCAACTAGCTACTTCCTTCAGCTTCTTTAACACCTTCAAAGAGCCTGGAATAGCTCCGATGCCATGTTGGAATTTCTGAGTATTCCAAAACACACATAGGAATAAAAATAATTCCTCCTCTCAACACAGAGATTAAAAAAAACTTGCTGGACAGATATGGCACACAAACTACTTCTATTTCATTAAAAAAAAATTACAATGTTGGCACAGAACTGTTGTTTTTGCATTTACAAAATTCCAACTGCTGCTCACACAGTGCAAAAATTTATTCTGTGTCTTATTCAAAATGCACACACAGTGCTTTACAAAATCTGCTCTCTGTTTTTCATACAGAGTCTCATACTCTATTTTCTACATTGTCTTTATTTTAAAAAAAATATTGCAGTTATTAAATTTTCCTTCGGGCTCACTTTCAATAATACACAGTCCTCTCTATTAAAAAAAATACACAATAACATTTTTGTTTTAGCCTTCGGACATATATAAGGCATTAAAAAAAAACTATTTAAAAAAAAATAAAACAAACTATCTTTATATATTTATTATAAAATATTTATAATATATATGTATTAAAACATTTACATATATATTAACTTAAGTCTAAAATTCATATTCATAAAACCTCTAAAGACTTTGTCGTGACTTGGTTTTAATAAAACAAAACTTGTTAAAAAATTTAAAGTAAGGTTGAAACCTTATGTAAAATTTCGGCGGATTTCAAAAACATGGAATTAAATCTTATTGAATGATTTTATCGCATACAAAACTCCCTTGCTGACGTAGGGGTTCAATTCTGCGCGATCAAATTTCTATTGGTCACTGGTAAACCCCACGGCGGATTTCAAACAAGTTAACAGGATTTGATAAAAAAATATTGGGTCCAAAATGAGGTTGTGCTGACTGTACCTCATTTCTACGCGATCGACATTTGATTGGTTTAAACTTTGACGTCGATTTGTGGGCTCCCCCAACGTTCACGTAGGCAATTCAAAAATCAAATAAAATTGGTGGTAAATGAAAACAAAATTTGGTTAGTGAATGGTTGAATGCTTGTTGCAGCTGTGTTTAAGTGCAGGGATGGTGCATCTTTGATGGAGGCATGGAGACTTTACTTGCAGGTGATGGCATGAGTTCAAACACAATCCTATATAGAGGTATGGCTACGGCCTTAAAATAAATTGGATTTGAAGGTGGCTTCAATGAGCGATGGAGTGCTCAACGCATAATAAAAATCTGCAACAATGTCCTTCTGCTACTGTTGTTGCAGTTGAATTTATAAATTCAACAGGAGGTGGAGGGAAAATGTAAAGAAATATTTGAAGACCTGGTTATATTCAGGGCGAGAGTTTCTGATCTCCCTTTTGATGTTTCAAAGTTAAAAGATTTCAAGAAGTTGAGCCATTTATGTTGCAAATCAGAAGATTTAGAAAATCTGGGTCAGGCAAGTTCCCTTCAAATGTCTGGTCCCCATTATTTCTATAAATCTATATCATGCACAGTTTATTAGTTTTAATGATTTGAGATATTATTTTCATATAAAAATAATTGCATAATTTGCAAATGCCGTGGAAAATTAGACACATCGATTTCGAATTAAAATCCATTGGCTTCCAAATCTCTTCAAGTTGTATTCAGCAACTCAGCAATTTGCGAGTACTGCGACTAAGGGATGCACAGTTGAAAATATTACCGCAAGAGCTAGGAGAGCTGGCAAATGGTTTGCAAGAACTAGTACTTTCAAATTGTGAATATCTAGAGGAATTGCCGATAGCAATTTCAATTCTTGGATCTTTAAAATTGTTGAGAATGGATTGTTGCTCTGGTTTGACGCAACTGCCAAAAGATTTTGGATCATTGAATTCTCTCCAAGAACTTCATTTGTGCGAGTGTGGAAGTTTTAAAGAGCTTCCTAGCAGTCTTGGAAATTTTACATCATTGCAAGAACTCCATTTGAACTGGTGTGTAAGTCTAGAAGCTCTTCCTGACAGTGTTGAGGAACTTTCATCATTGCGATTATTGGACTTGTCCTCCTATGAAAACATAAAAGATCTCCCTTATGGCCTAGAAAAGTTAACATCCCTTATTGAACTTTCTCTAAGGTTTTGTTGGGAACTAAGTAGTATTCCTGAAAGCATCGGACAATTCAAGTTGTTGGACTCACTCGACTTATCTCACACCAAAGTAAATGAACTACCCGATGAGTTTTGAAACCTGTCCTTTATAACAAAACTAGAAATGAATGGTTCTCGGTATCTAGAAAAGCTTCCAGATTGATTTGGAGAATTTTTGAAATGTTAATTTCAACTGCAGGAATGTACATCTGCAGCAGAGGCAGTGCAGGAGTAATTCACTGCTCTGCAAACAGCCGCTTTCTAATTTTGTTTTCACGACTTCAAACAACCGCCGATTTCTATTTTGATGAATGGTTCATTCGGGCTTTAAAGCCCTTACAATTTTTTTTTGGAAACAAAGTTTTACTCACGCGCCAAGTCTTTTTGAATAGAGCCGGGTCCCACTGCTAGCACAGCCAGCACGTGGACCAATCAACGTCCATCGTTGTGTCGCAACATCGCAAATATTTTTTTTAGTGTCTTGTTGTTTTGCTACGTGTCGTGGAGGGCGCCCAGCAATTGGCGTCCCTCCCCTATAGCTCTCTCAGATAATGGACCCCAAGATTAGAATGGACCCCAAGATTTGTGGTGACCAAATCATCATACAAAACTATTAGACCACAATGGCTAAGAATTACACATTTTCATCACAATAAAAAAATACATTTTTTTTAATTACTCTATCTCTTTATAAAAAGTTGATATTATATTCCAATTAACTTCTATTCAATAAGAATATTTTTAAATTATACTCCAAAACTAAAAGTCATATTAAATATTAAAATTTATTATTTTTCTTCATTAAACCTATAACTTATTATATTATTATTATGTTGTTTCGTTAAATCTCTTAAAAAAAAATTATTTTTAAATTCTCTTTGTACCGGGAGAAAAAGGAGGTGAAGGCGGCTAGAGATTACTGGCCAGGTTCAAAACCCCTCGTGAAGTTAAGGGAGGTGCTCTTAGAGGGAAGTAATGTGTTTGTGAGTATTAAATATTTCGCAGTTGTACCATTTGTTGGGAAAAAATACTGAGAGGGGGGGGTGAATCAGTATTTACTGCATAATCAAATCTTTTTACTTTTTCATTCCTTAAAACCCATACGCTACTTTCCTTCAATAAACTAGCGTATATACGCGGATCCCCTTTATGAAACTAGCGTATACACAGAGATCTAGATCTGTCATTAAATCTTCACTTATATTATTCCATCATTCATTCATCAGATGTTCAATAAACAGTAAACATGTGCAGTAAGAACAGAATAAAGCATCACACATGAAAACCAGTATTTTAGGTGGAAACCCAAATCGGGAGAAAACCACCGCTGCAGTTGCTCAGCCTTCAATATTTTATTATAGAGAAAACATCTTACAACATATGTGCTGGCGCAGACTTGACCAGCACGCAGGCACCCACCTGCGCTCGTTTACCAGCCTCTCCTGGAAGGGAGCTCCAACCCCCCGACTCGTTTACCAGCCTCTCCTGGAAGGGAGCTACGACCCCCCGATCTCGTTTACCAGCCTCACCTGGAAGGGAGCTACAACCCCCTGACTGAAGGCTACAACCCTCAGCACCACCTTGGACCACGTTTCATCAATTTTCACACCGGATCCAACAACTTCAATAGAACACCACTTGCAGGCCACATTTCATCATATTTTCAAACTGGACCCTTTCCATACTTTTAAGCACAAACATAACCAAACTCGATACAGAAATCCCGCATCGCAGGAATACAGATAGCAAGAACAATGTTGCATTAGATCGTACATTTTCACTGCTTCATCAAACCCTAGTTTGCATACGCGCTTTCCTTTCACTGATACGTATATACGCGCTCCGTCCACAAACTCGCGTATACCGTACAAATTACAGCGATCATTGCGCATACGCTTTCTCTTCGCCGAAGCCACGTATATACGCGCTTCCTCTCGCGGCTAAGTAGCGTATAGATCTTCAATCTTTATAGCAAAGATACTTCTTTTCATCGGCGCATCAGCAATTCCCGTTCGTATTTACCCTTTTACTTGTATTGCATGTTCGCCTCAATTCGTATCCGAGCCTTCCATAATCAGATCTAGCAAATACAAGAGTAATTCAGATCTAGATCCCCTTCTTCATTATTGGTGCATCATACATTCAGATTTATCATTCAAGTGTAACCCTTTCCATTCAGATATACTTCAGAGAGAAGTATTCATTCAAGCTCAGACATCTTGCACCCACACTCATGATTTGCACAATGAATTTCTTCTCCTTATATAGGTTTACCCTTTTTCAATACCATGAGCCCCTTTTTTCAATACCATGAGCCAAAACAATACCATGAGCCCAAAACTACATTACTTCCGATGGTATTCCTGGACGGGGTCAATTAGGCGGATCATTACCCAATACAATGGGTCAATACCATGGTGGTTACCCCTGGTTTTGCACTTTTAGAGCGCTTTTGCCCATACGCAATTTGGAACGTTCTTTTCCGCGTGCATACGTGACTTCCCCTAGACAGATCCGTGTATACCTAGAGACATACTCTTTTCATCAAGATTAAGCACATGCTGACTTCTTTTCTTCACTGCCTTCTATACACACTGTAGATACATCATATTTAGCTCATCAAGAACATATTCTAGCAAACACAACTTCATCAAGTAAGTTGTCATCATTTTCATCAAGTGGGTTGCCTTTCAAGGAC
>JAXQQM020081663.1:0-18613 GCA_034641835.2 Pinus albicaulis
TTATTACTTGTAATATGGTGTGATCCCATTCGACTCCATGGATATCAATGACAAACTCAAGAATTACAGCTTCAAATTTAACGACATAATGACACAGTTTTATGTAATGACCTGCATATCAATATTGTAAATCAATAAGCACCGAGATAGATGCACTTGTGTTCAAATTTACTGCATTTAACATATAAAGTACGCTAATCGTTTCGCTGTGGGTTGAGCAACTTAAAACAACTCATACAAATGCAATAACCTCACTCATCTTGGATATCTTCCCCACAACATATCTTGAACAGTAAAAATCAGAGACCTAATTAGCTAGCTCATCTAAACAGAGTATCAACTTCTTGTAAATTCTAGATAGATTTGGTTATAAAGGCACAGGTTCAAGGAGGGTTCTCATGACCAAACTCTTTGTTTCAACGCTGGAAACGCTGTACCCATCTCTGTATTTGTATCCGTAATGGAAAGCTCTGGTAATGTCAAAAGTATACTTCTTGGAAGAAATGGGCACATTGCTGTCGGGTTTGAGAAGCTTCCAATTTAATTCTTTAATTACGCCACTGATCATGAGGTTGACATGATTCAGAGCATCTTCCTCTGTTGCTCCCGGATTGTCTTTCATATAACAAGATATACACGAAGCTTCTTCTCCACGAGCCCTGTCCTCCTGTGATCACCATACCAATTCAATCATCATATAGTTTAAAACCAAAACCAAGATTAATTGTATTTGAATTCCTAAAATTTTATCAATTGATTTTGCTCTGACCACATTCTTATTTATCAAATTCCAAAATATCTCGACTTCATTCCGATTTATCAAATTCCAAAATATCTCGACTTCATTCCGATTTATCAAATTCCAAAATATCTAGACTTCATTTTATCTATCAAATTTCAAAATATTTTGATTTCATTTAATTTTATAACATCAAGTATCACCTAGATTATCTATCAAATTTCAAAATATCTAAACCTCATTCTATCCATTAAATTTCAAAATATTAATATCTCGACCTCATTTACCTTCAAAAAGTCGCATTATAAACTACCTAGATTATCTATCAAATTTCAAAATATCTAAACCTCATTCTATCAATTAAATTTCAAAATATTAATATCTCAACCTCATTTACCTCGTAACATCGAGTATCACCTCGTAATCGAAGGATGGCACATGCCAAGTCATTGAGCTTCGATGGAAAATGCGATATGCGATGACCAGAGCTAACTTTCCCGTTCTCCAAGTACTCCTCGAAGGTTGGCAGATAGCCAGTGGCGATCCACTTTGCTTCTTGCATATACGAATCAAGATAATCCTCCCACTGCACACACAGGCAAAGGCAAAGGCAAATTCAGTAATCACCACCCAGTGAAATACGTGGCCAAATTCAGAAAGAAATAAATGTATGTGGCCATACAGCCTGCCGAGCATATTTGAGAGTGTCTCGGCCTTGAGCCTTCTGTGCCTCCGCAGAAATTTCATTTACGGTGTTGTAAACCATCATGTAAATTCCTTTCATATATTGTGGAAGGCAATCTGTGGCGGACGGATCCCATCTGGTCATTATAAACACAAATATTGGTCAAGTGGGTTAATGGATGGATGCCATCTGGTCATTATAAACACAAATATTGGTCAAGTGGGTTAATGGACAAGGAAGTAAATATTCCTCTAAAATTCTTTGGCTTCATCATCACCACCACCTCTTAATTGCGGCTGTGAAAAGTTGGAGCTCGTCAAGTGTTCCGAAGAGGTCGTACATATCGTCGAGAACAGTGATAATATGACACGCTTTCGCAAAGCCGAGTCTGAATCCAGAATGTTGGGGCTCAAACGCGATGCAGGAAGCCAAAGTGTAGTACTCCACGTGGCGATGTCGAGTGAAGGTAATCTGAGGTGAACCTGAATCATTCCACCATCTACACATGCAAATTTCACAAATTTCACCGATTTTACTTTAATGGACTTACTAAATCCATTTTTTTCACGGATTTTACTTTAATGGACTACTAAATCCATTTTTTTAAAGATATTCATCGATTCAAGATTTCGCATCACCTTTACCTCAAGAGGGACTCCAACTCCGTCTTCTGTAAGGATTGAAAGATGTTGAACTCCAATTTCGCAAGTTCTAAGAGTTTCTCGGTCTTCCTAAAAACATGCAGAGTATCCGTTAAAAATGCATGGACAATGAATTGTTAAAATTCAAAAGAAATAGATTCTTAACGCCTGAAAAAAAAAATGTTTAATTATATATATATATATATATATATATATATATATATATATATATATAATAAAATAATAAATAGTTTAGTAAATGAAGTATTTGATTAAGGATGTGTTTTACAAATAATAAAGAGAAAGAGTTAGGGAGAAAGAATATATATAACAAAATAACAAATGATTTAGTAAATGAGGTATTGGTTTGAGCATGTATCCTATATCCTTCAAACAAGTAAAGAGACAAAAACTTTTGTTATAAATAAGTTCAGTACTTGGGAGAAAGAGCTAGAGAGAAAGAAGAAGTAGTAAGTTGAAGAGTTTAACCCCACTCATAGCCATGAACAAAAAGGGTACATAGGGGTCAATATTTCGTGGAGATGTAAAATTCTTATTTCTCAATTAACCACTAATTCTCATCAACTCCCTTGTTAAACACGGAGCTTGAAAAGGCCAAAAGAAATGTGGGAAGAAAAAGTATGTATTTTTTTCTTTTCCGTAAAAGTGGAAATAGAAAAACATTTCATTTCATTTTAGAATATCAGGCGAGCCAAGAGTTTGTCAAGTAACTAGGAGTGTTTATTGTAAAACTCCACAGAAAAAGGGCCAAATACAAGAGCTAGATGGGGAAGAAATTTGTCCCATTGAACCAATACAAAAGTTAGATGAAAAAGCAATCTGTCCCATAAACTATTTTTAAGGTCATAGACTTTTAAAATACTTTGTTTCTTTATATATATATATATATATATATATATATTCACATTTATTAATTTTAACTTTTATAAAACAAAATATCATATTTATATATAATAAATGAAAATAATGCAAAGCAAATATAAATAATAATTATCATATAATAAATGAGAGCAATATTTATAATAGTAAATGAGAAAAGATACCATGTTAATAGAAAGCAAAAAAACATCTTTTATCTATTTTTGAAACTTATATGTCAGAACTAGCCGTACGTATTCGTAGTGTCCTGTCCGAAGACGTCGATGTAATTCCTTGCTTCCAATCGTGCCAAATTTGTGTGCCAACCATGTTCCAAAACGTCCCCTATCTGCAAATTGAAACACTAAATCACATAATGAAAGAGACAAAAATGGCCTCATGTGTGAATGAGCAGGCATATTATAATATTCATAGTGATCACCTCTCGTGAAAGACTGCAGTCCAGAATCTTTTGCACAACTTCCTTCAAATATTTTTCTGAGAAGATTTCCGCCTCTTCCATAACTTTCTCACCGGGAAAGGCAATGAGGGAAGCCCGATATAAATTGATAATACTTCTTATCTCTTCCTCTATCTTGTTAGAAGAGGAAAACGGTGCGCAGCGAAATAAAAGACAAACACAGCAGATAAAAGCATACACAAATGACACAGTGATCTTACGTGGTTCCCCCAACCAGTCTGGGCTACGTCCACCTACATAGGCATCGACAATCTTATTATTAATCAGGAGATTACATTACAATTCAGTTCCTCACAAACTCTCACACCCACAACCCAATCCGTCTGGTCACCTGTTTTATAGCTAAGAGGATCTAACTTCCTCATAAATCCTCCTACAGCAAATATAGGATGCATTAACTCACTCCCAACAAAATAGAGCTAATATAGCAACCAAATCAGATTGTTGTCACCTACTGAGATTTTTGCCTATTTAATTAAAACAGAAAATCTCAACAATCTCCACCATGACAAAAATTAGCCTGATACCCTGTTTGTTTATTATTTTTATCTTTTCTGCAAGCCAAGAGAAGCCAAACACCAACGCAGCTTCTCCAACAAAACTGGTTTCGTGAACATGTCTGCACAGTTTTCCTTTGTATGCACCTTTTCAAGAGAGACTCCTCTTTCAGTGATAACCTGTCTTACAAAATGGTACTTTATTGGTATATGCTTTGATTTACTATGATAGGCCGGATTCTTAGCCAAATGTATTGCACTTTGACTATCACAAAGTAACTTGATGTTGTCCTGTAACCTACCAAACTCACCAAGCAAACCTTTCAACCAAACCGCCTCTTTGCAAGCATGCGAAGCAGCAATGTATTCTGCTTCAGTAGTGGATAAAGAAACAATGTTTTGTAGCTTTGAAATCCAGCTAATAGCTCCAACTGCAAGAGTAAAGACATACCCTGAAGTTGACCTTCTCTTATCCAAATCACCTTCAAAATCAGAATCAACATACCCGCAAACAAATTCACTACTCTTATTGTAAGTGATACAATAACTACTTGTGCCTCTCAAATACCGAAGCACCCATTTCACTGCTGACCAGTGTTCTTTACCCGGATTTGCCATATATCTTCTGACAACCCCAACTGCATGTGAAATATCTAGTCGAGTACAAACCATCGCATACATCAAACATCCTACTACATTAGCATATGGAATTCGAGACATATAATCCTTTTCTTCATTTGTATTAGGACATAAACTGGAAGAAAGCTTAAAATGGGAAGCTAAAGGGACTGACACAGGCTTCACATTGTTCATACCAAACCTCACAAGTATTTTCTCAATATACTTTTGTTGTGATAGCCACAGCTTACCATTGCTCCTGTCTCTGAAAATCTCCATGCCCAAAATCTGTCTTGCTGCTCCTAGATCTTTCATATCAAATGTCCTTGCCATCTGAGTCTTCAACTTGTTGATTTCTTCAATGCTTTTGCTTGCTAAAAGCATATCGTCAACATACAACACTAAGATAATGAACATGCCATTACTTAACTGCTTAAAGTAAACACAATGATCATATTCACTTCTTATATATTTGTGACTCAACATGAAAGAATCAAATTTCTTGTACCACTGTCGAGGCGACTGCTTCAGACCATACAATGACTTCTTGAGCCTGCAGACAAATTTCTTATTGCGATGCTGAATAAACCCTTCCGGTTGTTCCATATAAATTTCCTCATCTAAATCTCCATGTAAAAATGCAGTCTTAACATCTAGTTGTTGTAACTCTAAATCAAACAAAGCAACTAAAGCTAACACAATTCGAATTGAAACTATTTTAACAATTGGTGAAAAAATCTCATGAAATTCTATGCCTGCTTTCTGAGAAAACCCTTTTGCGACCAGTCTCGCTTTGTACCTGTCCTCCGTATCATTCACTCCCCGTTTCACCTTGAAAACCCATTTGCATCCCACAGTTTTCCTGTCTTTTGGAAGTTCAACCAGATCCCATGTGCCATTCTTACCTAAGGCCATCATTTCTTCCTTCATAGCTGCTTTCCACTTGTCACTTTTCGAACCTTCTATAGCTTCCTGATAGCACAGAGGTTCATCATCGTTAGCGGTCAAAGCAACTGAAGTAACATAATCATCATACCTTCTAGGAGGGCGTTTGATTCTTGTAGACCTCCTTAAGGATGTTTCTGGTGCTTCCACAATTGGCTGACTACCATCTGTAGGAACTTCTTCATGATCACCATCTGAGACCTATTCATGACCTACATCTGAACCCTGTTCATAATCTGATTCTGAAACCTGTTCATGACTAGAATCTGAACTATGGTCATCATGACTATCATTAGAAGTGCTGTCAAACTGAATGTGCTGAAAATCAAATACATCATCCTGTTTCAATTTACTATCTACATCTAACTGTACAAGAGAGGATTCATCAAACTTTACATCTCTGTTGATGATGATTTTGCGGGTAGTAGGATCCCACAATCTAAATCCCTTTGTTCCATCACCATACCCAACAAAGATATACCTTTTTGATTTCGGATCTAATTTAGTTCGCTGATGTTTAGGCACTAGAGCATATGCATCACAACCAAACACTCTGAGTTTAGAATAATCACAAGGGTGACCTTTCCATACCTCTTGAGGAATCTTGCAACCTATTGTTGTCGATGGCGACCGATTTATCACATAACAAGCTGTAGCCACCGCTTCTGTCCACAACTCCTTCTGCAAACCAGCGTTACTCAGCATACTCCTTGCTCTCTCCAAAAGAGTCCTGTTCATGCGTTCAGCAACTCCATTTTGCTGAGGAGTATAAACAGTAGTCTTATGTCTCTCGATCCCTGCATCCTTGCAATAGCTGTCAAACTCCTTGGAAGTAAACTCACCACCATTGTCAGTTCTTAAACACTTTATTGTTCTACCAGTGCTATTTTCTACCAATGCTCTAAACTGTTTGAAAACTGAAAAAACATCAGACTTCCTTTTCAACATGTAGACCCACACCTTCCTAGAAAAGTCATCAATGAACGACACAAAATATGACGAGCCACCATATGACGCTGTAGGGGCTGGACCCCAAACATCTGAATGAATATAATCAAGTATGCCTTGACTAGTATGTTTGCCTGTTTTAAATTTTTGTTTACTTTGTTTTCCAAACAAGCAATGCTTACAGAAATCTAACTTTCCAGACCTTAGATTAGGAAGTAACTTGCGATCAGCCAAAATCTTTAACCCTCTTTCGCTCATATGGCCCAACCTTTGATGCCATAGGCGAATGGAACTACTGTCATGTTCAGACACCGTAGACACATGATCTGACCCTGTTCTTCCTTCTAATTGAAACAAATTTCCTACTTTCTTAGCCTTCATTACTAGTAAGATACCTTTATAGATTTTCATAACTCCACCTTGAATTACAGTTTTATATCCATTCGTATCCAATGCTCCTAAAGAAATTAATTTTTTTTTTTAAGTCTGGAACATGTCTCACATCTGTTAACAATTTAGTTGTGCCATCAAACATTTGCAGTTGTATACTTCCTATCCCAACAATATTGCAAGTAACACATTACCCATGTACACGACCCCATCATCAACAGATCTATACGTCTTAAACCGGTCTTTATGGATACACATGTGGTTAGATGCCCCGAAATCTAACAACCAATGTTGATCATGTTTTGACATATTAACAGACAACACTTCGTCGCTCATACCTGAACCAGATGCCGAACCTGTATCTGTCGTGTTTGCTTCCTTCTTCTCTGTCGATGAAGCTTCTTTAGAAGATTGTTGTCGCTTCCAGCAATCCTTCTTCAAATGCCCCGATTTGCCACAAAACCAGCACTTTACTTTACTCTTCTTCCCTTTCGACTTTGAACGCGAATCGATGTGCTTACCAGAGCGTCTTTCTCTAGAACGACCTCTAGCCATCATTGCCTCTGATGTAGAGGTGTCAGCATTCGACCTCTTCCTTGTCTCCTCGGACAACAAGGCTCCAACCACATCGTCAAACTCAAGGATGTCTGCAGTACTAAAGCTTATGGAAGTAACAAAGTGATCCCACGATTCGGGCAATGAACACAATAGAGTTATTGCCTTATCCTCTGAATCAAATTTTACATCTAGACTTTGTAATTGTACCAAAAGAGTATTGAAAACATTCAGATGGTCAGTAATCGAGGTACCTTCCTTCATCCGCAAACCATAAAGCTGTCGCTTCAGGAGAATCCGATTTGTCAAAGATTTCATCATGTAGAGCTTTTCAAGCTTCATCCACAAGCCTGCGGCGGTCTTCTCTGACACAATGTTGAATAGAACGTCATCCGCCAGACATAACCGAATTGCGCTCAGAGCTCTGTCATCCAACTCATCCCATTCATCCTCCGTTATGGAAGAAGGCCTTTTGCTTTTCCCTAACAGCGCTTTCGCCACGCCTTGTTGAATCAGCAGATCGTGCATCTTAACCTTCCAGATCTCGAAGTTGTTTTTGCCATTGAACTTCTCGATCTCAAAACGGGCACTTTGTGTTTTTGCCATATCGAGTCACAAAAAAAACAACCTCCAATTGCAACTTTTAATGAAGAATGCCCTTTTTAATAAAAATTCCCAAAAAACAAAAATATATCCTTCACTTTTAAAGTGCCTTTCATTTGATACCATATGCAAATGGCAATTAATATTCAAATCGATTTCAAAATGCCACCTTTAATAAAATTGATTTCATTGTTTTTGGAATCAGCACTCAATCCATCTTAAGCTCTACTTCAAACCGACCATGTGAAAACTGGAAATTTAATCGACTTAAATCATAACCAAAACATACAAATCGATTTAACGAACTCGAACTTCAGTTGTGAGCATTCCAATAAATCGATTTAAAAAACAAAAGGCACTTGCATAGCATTGATACTCCAATATCAAAAAAACGATTTTAATAAAAGCAACGACTCACGTTTTGTTTGTTTCAAACTTTGCTCAGCAATCACTGTTTGACATTGAAACAGGCCCAGTCCACAGTCAACGGAGCAGCCCGGAGATCATAGCTCTTAGCGTTCAAGCAATTTCACGCGGAAACACTTCAAACGGAAGCAGGCAGCGGCTCTACGCTGACCTCACGCCCTCTCAGCAGGCCCACAGCGTCGTTGTGCTCATTAAAAACTGGCCTCACGGCTTCTATCGTCCTCTATGCAGATATACAGTGCGCCATACAATACGTGACCACACGGTTTTGACAGTCAAACGGTCTACGCCAGACTTGGGCCCGCTACTCCTCCGCTGTGCCACTCTTCCAACTTCGCTACGTACCACTTATTTAGAGAGAAAGAAACGGTGCGCGGCGAAAATAAAAGACAAACACAGCATATAAAAGCATACACAAATGACACAGTGATTTTACGTGGTTCACCCAACCAGTCTGGGCTACGTCCACCTACATAGGCATCGACAATCTTTATTATCAAACAGGAGATTACAAAATAATCAATTTCCTCACAAACTCTCACACCCATCCCAATCCGTATGAACACCTGTTTTATAGCTAAGAGAATCTAATTGCCTCATAAATCCTCTTACAGCAAATATAGGATGCATTAACTCTCTCCCAACAAAATAGAGCTAATATAGCAACACAATCTGATTGTTGTCACCTGCGAGATTTTGCCTATTTAATTAAAGCAGAAAATCTCAACATATCTCGAACACAACCTATAAAGTTTGCCCCTTCTCGTTTATAAAATGTTTCAAAAGCGTCACGGAAATAAAAATAAAATAAAATTAGTTATAGACGTTAGATAAAAGAAAAAAATGTTACCAGTGCAATGTGAATAAATACCTGCAGAAACAGGGTAGCCGTGTAATCGAAGAGTTCGAAAGCCCAAGGAAGTTGAATTGAGACTAGTAACAATACTTTCTCTCCCACATCCAATGCCTTTTTGGCTCCAGTAACTGCATGTGAAAAAATGATTAATTGAGCTGAAAAAAAAATATTTTGAGATCACTGTAATTTTACTGAAATAATCAAGTATATTCCGTATTCAGACCATAAATAAATTTACAGTGTGTGACCTGTAAACATAATCAAGCGCTGATTTGATCTCATATTTGAAATGCCTATCGATCCCCAAACGTTGAAGGCTATCGACCATCCAAAGGCGTTGAATGAGATCACTGAAATTTCCATTTTCCATTGACATTGAAGAGAACATCTTCTTTACTTCATCAATCAGTCTCTCAGCACGTTCACGGTAAGCAGGTTCCTAACCATATCAATTAAATATGGTAAATCGGAAGAAAATATGAGTGTATATATATAGTAAACGATAGAGACAGAAACTAGCAGAGATATAAAGAGAATATTACCCCATAAGGCGTTGACAGAAACTGTATGATATCATCGTTCCAAAGGTTGGAATGATAACCGCCCGTGCGTCTCTGTACATCAACTGAACTCGGACTCATGCTCATGGACGGCATCATAAATTTCCCTTGCCTCATGGACCGCATGCAAAGTTTCCCTCGCCCCGACATTCCAAGAATCCGGATTGTTGTGCAGAAAGGCTTATTAAGCTTATGAGTAGAACTAGTACTCAAGGGCTTATTAAGCTTATGAGTAGAACTAGTACTCAAGGGTTTGTGCAGGCAGAGGCACGATTTGGAAGCCGACGGTAAGATAGATACTAAATCCATGGCTGCTACCGAATCAAAATCTATACCGTGGACTCCTATTCACTACCGTTCAGTTTATATAGAGGTTTTATGCCCACCCAGGATACTAAGTTTTTGTTGGTTTCTGCTGTGATACGTTACCTAATCTGCTCACCCATCACCCAATCATGTAGAGCAGGACCGGGAGCAGGTTAGTGTATGTGCATTAATTGCCAATGCTCTTTCAACCTTAAACCATGTACGCATCTGCATACACCTCTAAATTATTTGCCAATTGCCTTTTCAGTCATGTACCAGGACAAACATGGCAACCATTATTTCTAAATTAATTCCCAATTGCCTTTTCAATCATGTACAGGACAAACATGTCGGATTTGA
Source organism: Pinus albicaulis (assembly GCA_034641835.2). Classification (NCBI taxonomy): domain Eukaryota; kingdom Viridiplantae; phylum Streptophyta; class Pinopsida; order Pinales; family Pinaceae; genus Pinus; species Pinus albicaulis. The sequence continues at coordinate 10,490 of JAXQQM020081663.1, forward strand.
ATATCTAATACCGAGCACTTTGGTGAGTGTGGATTTTATTTAAACACATGGCAACCTATTGTGGGGTGAGAATTCCAAAAAAATAAACAGTCCCTCTTTAACACAGAGAATAATTCAAAAAAAAATTCACTCACAGACAGAGTTTCAACAAAAAAATTCTATTAAAAAAAACTTGTTGTTACAAATTTCTTCTATCTTTCCACTGCTGGGAGATTACAAGATATGGTACTGCTTCACACACAGTGACCAAAAGACTCTTCTCTGTCTCACACAAAGAAATACTATGTTTCTGTTGTTCTGTGTAATTTAAAAATTACAACTCTGTCTTTTACAAACAATACTCTGCTGTAAAAAACTATTCTCTGTCTCTCTGTTTTTAAATACGCTGCTGTATAAAAACATTACATTACAAAAAAAATGACTCTGTTCTGTGTATATCAAAAACAAAATATCTCTGTGTCATTAAGATGACCCAACCACTATATTTCACCGCTTCAAAAATCTTTAATGGTCTCAATAACTTCTGTCAGCACCGCTTGGAACGCATTGATCACAAATTTGTTTGCTGGCATTGTTGATTTTTCTCTTCTCGCATTGCTGTGCAATGAAACTCTGTCTTTTTTTTTTATTTCTGCACTGCTGTGCCTTTTCCTTTCTTTTTATTTACACTACTGTGTAATAAAAATTAAAACATACGCTTTACGGCTTTTACAATGTGCTGGGCTTTTTAATATATATAAGTTATATATATTAAATAAAACAAATAACATATAAAACAAATTTAAAACATGCGATGGTTTAAAAATTAAACCCCGCAACCATTTATATATGCACATGCGTGGGCCCCTGCTTACATTAGCAGGTCCGAGGGGGTAATCTCCACTGCCCAACTCAATTCATCGACCCCCGCGGACTGTTATGTGAACCCAAGGTGTGGGCCCAGTTCCGATGGGGTATGCTTCTCCCCTGGCCAGTCTTGCCGGACCCCCTCGGACTTCACTTCCGCCCTGTTCTCTGTTGTGCTGGCGTTGAAATTATATTCCAACACTCCCCCTTAATTTCAACTGCTGGGTTTTCCTGCATACCCAAGCATTTCCTGAAATATTCAAAGCTTTTCTGCTGTAGTGGCTTTGTGAGAATATCTGCAAACTGATCCTCTGTTCTGCAATGCTGCAAAACAATCTTGCCATTGCTAACCAATTCCCGTATGAAATGAAACTTGGTGTCAATGTGCTTTGTCCTTTTATGAAAAACAGAATTTTTAGACAATGCAATAGCTGAGCTATTGTCACAAAATATCACTGTCCCTTTTACCTGTTCTTGACATAAGTTTCTCAACATTTTTCTCATCCAAACTGCTTGACACGCTGCTGCTGTAGCTGCCACATATTCCGCTTCTGCTGTAGACAACGCTACAACGGGATGTTTCTTAGAAGCCCATGAAATGGCTTCTGAACCCATATGAAAAACATAACCGGAAGTGCTCTTCCGATCATCTACACTTCCAGCCCAATCACTGTCAGTGTATCCAACTAAATCTGAATTTTCTAAAGTAGTATAAAAAATACCAAATTTCTTTGTACCTTTAACATACCTCAAAATCCTTTTTGCTGCTTGCCAATGTGCATCTTTTGGCTTTTCCATGAACCTGGAAATCAAACTAACAGCATGCATTATGTCCGGCCTAGTTGCAGTCAAATACATAAGGCTGCCAACTATGCTCTTGTACAAACTAGGATCAAAATCCTTACTGTTGTCCTCTCTGCTGAGTTTTAATCCCATCACTGTGGGAGTGATTGCTGCTTTGCTTTCCTGCATGTTAAATCTTTCAAGAACTTCATTAACATACTTTGCTTGTGAGATAAAAATCCCATTTTTATCTTGCTCTACTTCTATTCCCAAGAAGTATCTCAACAAACCCATATCAGTCATTTCAAATTCTTCCTTCATGACTGTTTTAAAATGTTCAATAAGGAAATCATCATTACCTGTAAAAATAACATCATCAACATACAAGACTACAATCAAAATTTTACCATCTTGTTCCTTGATGTAGAGGGTGGGTTCTCCCTCACACTTTTCAAAACCATTTTCCAGTAGATATGAATCTATCCTACTGTACCATGCTCTTGGCGCTTGCTTCAGCCCATAAAGAGCTTTCTTCAACTTGCACACTTTGTGCTCTTGGCCTTTCTTTTCATAGCTGAGAGGTTGTTCAATGTAAACCTCTTCCATTAACACTCCATTCAGGAATGCTGACTTCACGTCCATTTGGTAAACTTTCCATTTGTTTTGTGCTGCTATGGACAACACTGCTCTCACGGTTTCCATTCTGGCAACCGGTGCGAAAGTTTCCTCATAATCTATGCCATGCTTTTGCTTATAGCCTTTGACAACAAGCCTTGCCTTGTGTCTCTCTATTTTGCCTTCAGCATTACTCTTGGTCTTGTAGACCCATTTAACACCAATGACATCTTTACCTTTTGGGAGTTCAACCAAATCCCAAGTTTTGTTTCTCTCTATGGCATTTATTTCCTTATCCATAGCTTCTATCCATTTCCTATCATTGATAGCTTCTTCGAAATGAATAGGATCATCAACATGACAATATAAAGCAAACAAAGAATTGATACCTTCATTAGCTATATCTTGTTCATAAATATCTTTCAAACTTCTGAATTTTTTACCTCTTTCTGTAGGTGTACAAGTACTTGAAGAAGCACTTGAATTTCCTCCTTGTGGTGTGCTTGGAGAAGCACTGTCATTTCTCCTCAAGGGTGTGCTCTGCAGTGTTGGTGTTGCTGTTTGGGGATGTATATCTGCCAACTCATCATTATTTTCATCATGAGATAAACAGTTTTTAACATTCATTGTTTTCTCTATGCTTCCATCCCAAGCTTCCTCTTCAATGAACTGTACGTCCCTGCTCACAAGAAACTTCTTGCTGGATGGGTTATATAACCTGTATGCCTTGGATTCCTCACTGTATCCGATGAAAATACATTTCTCCCCCTTGCTGTCCAACTTCTTCCTTAGCTGATCCGGGATGTGTGCATAAGCCACACATCCGAAAACCTTCATATGTGTGACATCTTGCCTTGTGCCACTCCATGCCTCTTCCGGCACTTTGTTCATAACTGCTTTTGTAGGGCACCTGTTCAAAATGTACGCTGCACAATGTACAGCTTCAGCCCAATAATCATTCGGAAAATGCTTAGCCTTAAGCATACTCCTCGCCATGTCCATTATGGTTCGGTTCTTCCTTTCGGCCACTCCATTTTGCTGCGGTGTATATCTAGTTGTAAATTGTATATGAATACCATTTTCTCTACAAAAACGTAGAAAATATTTAGATATATACTCACCTCCTCTATCATTCCTTAAGACTTTGATATGCAGCCCACTCTGATTCTCAACAAGTGCTTTGAAATTGCGGAATTTTTCAAACACTTCACTTTTGTTTTTCAAAAAGTAAACCCAAGTTTTTCTTGTAAAATCATCTATAAATGTTAAGATATAGTGGCTGCTTGCAAGTGATGGAGTTTGCATCGGTCCACACACATCTGAGTGGACAATCTCTAAGGGTGCTTTTGCCCTTATGCTTTTCCCGGAAGGAAAACTTTCTCTGTGTTGTTTCCCAAGAATACAACCTTCACAAAGGCTGTCCAGTTTCTCTATCAATGGTAAACCACTTACCATCCCTTTTCTGTTCAACAGATTAAGACCTCCAAAGTTGAGATGACCAAATCTCAAGTGCCATAACCAATTATCATCCTTTGGTTCGCTTTGGAAAGTCTCCTGTGCAACTGCTGCTTTCTCTTCACCATTCTTCAAGTCTGCTCTCATTCTGAGAGGGAACATCCTGTTCCTTGTCATCTTTACTTCAGCAATACATACTTTGCTGGGTGGTTTATCCATGATGGTACAAACATCATTATCAAAGAAAACATTATACCCCTTATGGACAAGTTGTCCAACACTTAAGAGGTTACACTTCATTCCTGGAACATAATAAACATCTGCTATGGTTTTCCTTGCACCTAATCTTGTTAAACCATTTACATCTCCTTTTCCCATAACAGAAACTTTGCTATCAGTTCCTAGTGTGACTTGTGACTGCACACTCTCATCTAACATAGAAAACATTGCTAAGTTTCTTGTCATATGGTTACTACAACCGGAGTCTAGAAACCATAAGTCTTCATTCTTTTCTTCAGCCATATTACAAGATAAAAACAAATTATTTTGGCTGTTATTTTCTCTAGTGAGATTTGCACTAGTTCTACTTGCCATATCTTGCTGCTTCTTTCTGCATTCATTAGCATAATGACCATATTTTTTACAATGGTAAAATTGGACATTGGACTTATCATACCTTTGTCCTTGAACATTCTGCTGACCACTCTGCTGGCTGTTGTCTTGGTCGTGGCTATGATTTTGACTATTGCACCTTCCATGTGAATGTGAAGGGTTGTTCCTTCCACCTCTGTTTTGGCTTCTGCCTCTTCCTCTTTTGTTTCCTCTGCCTTGCCCTCTTCCTCTTCCGAAAGACATCTGGGTCTTAAAAGCATGTTCAAGAGATGAGTTTTCACTCCTACCCAATCTTTGTTCATGAGTCATCAGTGATGCATGTAGCTCATCCACTGAAAACTTTGTGAGATCCTTAGTCTCCTCTATGGTGGTGACAATCACATCAAATCTTGAGGGTAAACTTCTCAAGATTTTTTCCACAATCCTCTTGTCTTCAAGAGTTTCTCCATGAGATCTGATTTGTGTGACCATGCCAATCACATGAGTGAAGAATGAGTCAATAGAATCTGACTCTTTCATAGAGAGAGTCTCAAAGTCTCTCCTCAGCAACTGAAGTTTTGTTGTCTTCACTTTCTCCATTCCCTGATAAGCTGTCTTGAGAGTTTCCCATGCTTCTTTGGATTTCTTAGCTGCTTCTATCCTTGGAAACACACTCTCATGCACTACTTGATACAAGAAGAAAAGAGCCTTGGCATCTTTCTTCTTATTGTTCTTCAGTGACTCCCTTTCTGCCTGAGTTAAAAGAAGAAACTCTACTTCATTTGCTGGCTCTTCAAATCCATCCTCAACTAATTCCCATAACTCTTGTGAGGTAAATAAAGCTTTCATAGTTATTGACCAGTAGTCATAATTTTTTCCATTGAATTGTGGGAGATGGATATTTCCCAAACTCATACCTGTGCTGGAGCCAGCCATTCTGCACTTCTAACTATGATAAAAACACTTGACTGTGTGTTTAAAACTAACCAACTGTACTGCAACAGTAACACAAAACTATATAGAGAAATACCTTAAATCCTTTATGGCTGAGTCTTCACACTGCTGGAGAAGCTGCTGCAACAAAGAATTCGTTTCCTTCAGCTTATTTGACCTTCAAATAGCCTGGATTAGCTCTGATACCATGTTGGAATTTTGCTGAATTCCAAAATAATAAAATTGTCTTCCTTAACACAGAGAAAAATACTAAATTCACTCACAGACAGAGTTTTCAATTCAGAAAAATTTATATTCAATATATAAAAAAAACTGCTGTAACAATTCTTCTATCTTTCCACTGCTGGGAGATTACAAAATATGGTACTGCTTCACACACAGTGACCAAAAGACTCTTCTCTGTCTCACACAAAGAAATACTCTGTTTCTGCTGTTCTGTGTAATTTAAAAATTACAACTCTGTCTTTTACAAACAATACTCTGCTGTAAAAAACTATTCTCTGTCTCTCTGTTTTTAAATACGCTGCTGTATAAAAACATTACATTACAAAAAAAATGACTCTGTTCTGTGTATATCAAAAACAAAATATCTCTGTGTCATTAAGATGACCCAACCACTATATTTCACCGCTTCAGAAATCTTTAATGGTCTCAATAACTTCTGTCAGCACCGCTTGGAACGCATTGATCACAAATTTGTTTGCTGGCACTGTTGATTTTTCTCTTCCCGCATTGTTGTGCAATGAAACTCTGTCTTTTTTTTATTTCTGCACTGCTGTGCCTTTTCCTTTCTTTTTATTTACACTGCTGTGTAATAAAAATTAAAACATACGCTTTACGGCTTTTACAATGTGCTGGGCTTTTTAATATATATAATTTATATATATTAAATAAAACAAATAACATATAAAACAAATTTAAAACATGCGATGGTTTAAAAATTAAACCCCGCAACCATTTATATATGCACATGCGTGGGCCCCTGCTTACGTTAGCAGGTCCGAGGGGGTAATCTCCACTGCCCAACTCAATTCATCGACCCCCGCGGACTGTTATGTGAACCCAAGGTGTGGGCCCAATTCCGATGGGGTATGCTGCTCCCCTGGCCAGTCTTGCCGGACCCCCTCGGACTTCACTTCCGCCCTATTCTCTGTTGTGCTGGCGTTGAAATTATATTCCAACAACATTATCCTTACACCATAATATAAGAAATATATTTCAACCTTATATTTATACTATGCAGAACTTTATACTATGACATTTATATTATATAAATTTGTTCTTTTAAGTTTTTCTTAGTTATTTTATTATTATATTCATTATATATAAAACATTAATATGGTTTTTTTGGGTATTTATAAGATAATGATTTTTTTTTAATTATAATAATATTTATGCATCATACTCTTACAACTAATGATAAAATGTACAAATGACTTGCATTAAGAATGTATATAAATTCTAATAAAAATGACATGAATGAGCTGAGATGGAATTTAACATATCAGATGTCACAAAAGTACCAATTTAATGATCATTAATCACACTAACATAGATATGGAACCATATATTTTCTACTTTTAAATTATTTGATAATACGCCCTTTCATTCCATAAGAATTTGGGAGGGTCATGGGCTCAAATCCACTTAATTCCCCCATGGTGAACACACATTTTCATTGTTGTGGTTTGATACATTGTATAGTGTCATGCGATGAGTTTCAAGTTGGGAGAGAGGTACAAAAATAATGAGCCTCCCATATGGCATCTAATGGGTTATCTATAACCCCACAAAGGTGTATATTAAAATTATTGTGGAAATATATTCTTTGATGGATTAAATAGGTGCTACCATGACACAAGAATAGATATTATTTACAATTTTTGTCAATTCTACTCATTTTTAACTAAAACAGACTTATACATCAAGTAAATTACAAGGGGAACACCAAAATGCTAACTTGAATCTACACCATAAGACATGAATCACAATCCATATCATGAATAATATATCAAAATATATAGAAATGATAACCTCAATGGGCATAGGGAGAACATGTGCATTCAAGTGCTCCATAAATCCTTCCGAAAATCAATGTTTTTCTCACTAAGTTTAGCCTATGATTCATATGTTTTTTATATATCCTCATCAAGGATATTCTCTCAACTCCTTATATACACAAATAAAAGAAGCATAAGTCCTCAGGATCCATGCTATCTATAAGCATTAGATAACATTTGTGAGTATAGGCAAAAGATTCACACTCATACGCTCCACAAATATCTCCAAGAATGAATAAATCTCTCTCTCTCTCTCTCTCTCTCTCTCTCTCTCTCTCTCTATATATATATATATATATATATATATATATATATATATATATATATATATATTACTCTCTACTAATTACAATGAAAGTAACCTTCAAGTATAAAGTGTGCACAACTATCCTGTACCCTTGTGTGTGAATGGGAATGTAGCATTAAAGTGAGGGATGAATATTGAAGATGATGAATAGCACATTGGAGGATGGACATATAAAACAATGGAATGATGAAAAAGGGATATGAAAATATGAATTTTATAGGGAAATGTGTAATAGACATTGTGATAGTTCTCTAATGCTTAATAAAATAGGAAAGAAATATCTAAAAAATAACATAAATATTCAAAAGAATATAATGTACATATTTTAATGCACCATCTTTAGTGTCACATGTTTTGAATGAGTACTAGATACAATAATATAAACTTCAACATTAATGGAAGCACGTTCCTATGAATACATGCATTGTATCTAAACCATGTCACTACACCATGAGTGTGTAGCGCATGCCCTACAAATGTGGTGCAATAACAATTTCAAACAAGATTGGCTAC
>JAXQQM020060329.1:0-44603 GCA_034641835.2 Pinus albicaulis
AACATTTGAGCCTCAAAGACATAAACATTTTCTCATATAGAGAGATCCCTCTTTGGACCCAGGAGGGCTAGATCCTAAGGTGTGAAAGTGGTTCCGATGTTGTCTCATCTTTTGGTCTTGCCAATCTGGCCAAAACATGGGAGCACAACACGAAAAGAAACTTCAAATCAAGGAGTAAATTCAAATGAAGATTTCATGATCCACGAAATTTCTTCTTGGAAATGGATAATGTTTCTCATGTCACAATTTTGGTCATAAAGCTGTTCAATGTGTTGCATACAAAACCATTATGACAAGAGAAGCAAGAAAGAAAAGGAGGGATATTGGAACAAAGAAGAATACCTATAACAACTTTTCTCCTCTTCAAAATGAAGTTGAATGTGCTTATTACAATAACTTTGGCCATGAAGAATCTGAATGCAGGAGCAAAGTTCAGCTAAAAGAGCATTTTCCTTCAAGCTCCAAAGTGTGGAAAAAGAAGGAATTACAGGTTGAAAATTGTGGCATAGATTTATTTGCAGAAGGTGAAGAAAACCAATGGTACATTGATAGTGGATGCTCAAAACACATGACAAGTGACAAAAACAAACTTCTTGCATATAGTGCTCTAGAAAAAGAAAAGAATGTTACTTTTGGAAATGATACTCCTGTTGTCATTAAGGGAAAAGGGTCTATTTTTCTAAAAGAAAAGGTGAAAGCTAATAATGTCATGTATGTGGATGGATTAAAGCATAACCTGTTAAGTGTAAGTCAAATGTGTGATCAAGGAACTGAAGTTGTCTTTAGTTCAAAAGAATGTGTGGTACGTGATCTTGATACAGGTAAAACAATTATAAAAGGAAAAAGAACTCCAAGCAATCTATATGTATTGAAGAACTGCAAAGAACAATGTTACTTGAGTAAATCTTTAGAAAGCTGGCTATGGCATAGAAGGTTGGGGAATTTGAGCTTCTCTCAAATCAAAAAATCAAGCAAACTTAAAGCTGTTCGTGATCTTCCCAATATTACTCTACCTGAAATTATCATATGCAAATCTTGCCAATTCGGTAAGCAAACCAGAGTGAAATTTAATGCCAAGGAAGGATCATCAAGTAAGCCTCTTGAACTCATTCATACTGACATATGTGGACCTATGAAGAAAAAGTCACCACGTGGTGAACAATACTATATCTTATTTATTGATGATTTCTCTAGAATGTGTTGGATTGGGTTGATTAAACACAAATATGAAGCATTTGAGAAATTTCAGATCTTCAAAGCACTGGTTGAAAATGAATTAGATCTAAAAATCAAGTGTCTTAGATCTGATCGAGGAGGAGAATTTACATCAGATGAATTCCTTGAATTTTGTGAACAACATGGCATAAAAAGACAGTTTTCTGTAGCTGGCACTCCACAACAAAATGGCGTAGCAGAAAGAATGAATAGAACAATTCAAAAAATGGCTAGAGCTATGCTTGATGATTCTGGAACACCTGACACATTTTGGGGAGAAGCAGCACATATAGCGGTAAATATTCTTAACAAGGCACATGTTCGTGTAAATAGTGATAAAACTCCATATGAACTCTGGTATGGTAATCCTCCCACTGTGAAGCATTTTAGAGTTTTTGGAAGAAAATGCTTTATCAAAAATAATGATGAAAAACTTGGCAAGTTTGAACCTAGAGCAGATGAAGGAATACTTCTTGGTTACTCCTCTAGGAGTATAGCATATAAATGTTAGAATAAAATACTTCGGAAAATTGTTGAATGTATTGATGTTGTTATTGATGAGTCTCCTGCAGCTCCAAAAGAAGAAAAACAAACAACAGATGAAGATGATGATGACATATATCCTTCTACATCAAATAGGAATGATATAGACAGTGAACCCAATGAAGAACCCAAAGATGATTTATCTGAAAAAGCTCCATCTAGATATGTTCAAAAGAATCATCCAAAATCTCAAATTTTGGGAGAAAAGGGATCAGGTGTACAAACAAGAAGGACTCTTGTGGGATCTTCTAGCTATCTGGAATTTCTATCCACTATTGAACCACACGATGTCAATCAAGCTAGCAAAGATGAATGTTGGATTCAAGCCATGAATGAAGAGCTTGATCAAATTGAAAAGAATCACACTTGGGAATTAGTACCAAGACCTCATGACAAAAATGTCATTGGAACTAAATGGATATTCAAAAACAAGTTAAATGAGAATGGGGATGTTATAAGAAATAAAGCTAGACTTCTTTGCAAGGGGTATGCTCAACAAGAAGGTATAGACTTTGAAGAAACTTTTGCTCCTGTAGCTAGACTTGAAGCCATAAGAATGTTTCTTGCCTTTTCAAGCTTCCAACAAATCAAAGTTTATCAAATGGATGTTAAATCTGCTTTTCTCAATGGTGATCTAGAAGAAGAAGTTTATATAGAACAACCAGAAGGATTCATTTTGGGAAATGATGAAAAACTTTTTTGTAGACTTAAAAAGGCTCTATATGGTCTCAAACAAGCTCCAAGGGCATGGTATTATCGTCTTGACAAATATCTTCATCAACAAGGATTTTCAAAGGGGTCTGCTGATAGCAACTTATACACAAAAACTGAAAATGATAAACTATTGATTATGGTTGTATATGTTGATGCTATCATTTTTGGAAGTAATGAAGAGTCTATGAGTCAAAAATTTGCTTCTGATATGCAGCAAGAATTTGAAATGTCTTTACTTGGGGAACTAACATTCTTTCTTGTCTTGCAAGTGCAACAAGCAACAGATGGCATATTCTTATCACAAGAAAAATATCTTAAGCAAATTCTGAAGAAGTATGGCATGGAAGAGTGCAAACCTGTAAGTACACCAATGATAACCGGATGTAATCTCAGTTCTCATGATGATTCTCCCACAGTGAATCAACCAGAATACAAATCTATGATAGGAAGTCTACTTTATCTCACTGGGACTAGACCAGACATTATGCATGCAGTTGGGATTGTTGGACGATTCCAAGCTAATCCAAAAGAGTCTCACCTTCAGGCTGTCAAAAGAATATTCAAATAACTACAAGGAACTCAAGACTTTGGACTATGGTATCCAAAGAATGTTGATCTCACTCTTCATGCTTACACTGATGCAGATTGGGCTAGAAATGTTGATGATTGGAAAAGCACTAGTGGTGGTGCATTCTATATGGGGCCCCGGTTAGTATCTTGGTTCAGCAAGAAGCAAAGCTCTATTGCCTTATCTACAGTAGAAGCAGAATATGTGGCTGCCGCATCATGTTGCACTCAACTTATTTGGATGATGCAAACCTTACAAGACATTCAAATCAAATGTTCACCTCCTGTCTCCATTATGTGTGATAATACAAGTGCCATAAGTATCTCAAAGAATCCTGTTATGCATTCCAAGACCAAGCACATTCCCATCAAGTATCACTTCTTACGTGAACAAGTGCTTGAACAAAAGGTGAAGTTGGAGTATGTTCCCTCCAAAGAACAAGTTGCTAATATATTTACCAAACCTTTACCCAGGGAAGCATTCAAATATCTCAGATAGAAGCTGGGAGTAGTCTCTACAATGCAGAAGATCAGATCTGCTTAAATTCAGAAGATTAAATTGGATATGCAGATTTCCTAAAGGAAAGTCGCGTATATACGCGAGTTTATACACAGAAAACCGCGTATGGGTGTTTGATGACAAAATTTTTCTGGGTCAGCATTCTTCAACATAGCTGCGGTGCTGTTAGGTATCTTTGGTGATGTTCCAGCTCTCATATTTCTGTTTCATTCTCTGATATTTGATGAAGATGCCTTGATGATTTTTTGTTGAAAGTGTTCAGGATGCACAAGCTAAGGGGGAGCTTTGGTCGTATGGAAAGGATGCATTGTTGGCATTCTAATTATTTGTTGTGGTCTAATCTCATGCTTGAGATTCTTTGGTCTTGATTGTATAAGTTATTTCTATATTTTTGATGAAAAGGTTATACCTATGATGTAAATTGTTATATTCAGTCATGTAAGGACTTCTTCAAATTTGTAAACCCACTTGGTTGGGTAATTGAGTCAAAATGTGTAAACCCACTTGGTTGGGTACTTGAGTCACATATGTAAATCCACCTGGTTGGATCATTGATGTAAGTATGAGTCCTTGGTGATAGGAAAGGTCATAGAGTCATGTACTTCATTGAAAAATATGTTTGAAGATTCAGCATGAACTCAGGGGGAGCAAGCATGGTAACTTCAGTGCACATCAGATCTATAGAGCTCTTCTTTCTGCAAGAGAAGAAAAACCTTGTTTGGTTTTGATCCGCCCTTTCCCCTTGATGTCAAAGGGGGAGAGTATCATGGTGTTTGAATAATGGTTATAATCAATGTATATATCTGTTGTGGTGATCAAACACCATCATGGTTGCCATCAAGTCCAAAGGGGGAGATTGTTGGCAATATGATGCAATGTGTTGTCCTTGATGGCAATCTACTTGATGAAGTTGTCTTTGATGGAAATTGACTTGATGAGTTGTCTTTGGATAGCAACCTATTCGTTAATGATGTAAATCTGATGTATCTATAGAGCAGTTCAGAAGTAACAAAGAAAAAAATTCCAGTAAGTTCCAGAGTAATGATGAATAAGATATGTCACAAAGCATACGTGGGTTTGTAAAGGAAAAGTAGCATATGTACACAGAAAAGTAGGTATCAAGTAGTGTATGTATGTTTGCGCTCTAAATTTATAAAAGCAGGGGACATGAACATGGTATTGGCCCACAGTATTGAGCGCTGGATTATATATTTGATCCCATCTAGGAATACCATCAATGGTTGAGTGGTTTTGACTCATGGTATTGAAAAAGGCTAAATCGATATAAGGAGAAGAAAATCATAGTGCAAGAGTGCATGTGTAAGGCTTGTTAATAAATAAATCTCTTTAAGAGATATCTGCATGGTTGAACTCTGATAGATCTAAATCTATGATGCACCTATGGATATGATGAAGGTTCAAGATCTCTAGATCTAGAAATGATGAATCTCTAGGATGATCTGCAAAAGAAATGATCAAGAACTGGCACAAGTCTGATGAATCAATTGAAGAAATCTAGGTAAGTTTATAAATCTGGCCTGTTCTGCAAAGTTTATCCTTTTCAGATCTATACGCTAGTTGGTTTCAACAAAAGCGCGTATATACACAGGTTCGCTTCATGAAAAGAGTGTATGGCAGTTTGGCTTTTTAAAGAATAAAATACACAGAAGTATACGCGGGTTGATGTGCAAGAAAGCGCATATGTACGCGGCTTCAGTAAAGTAAATTAGCGTATGCTATTTGAATCAATGTATGTTCAGGGTTGAGTTTGTATCTGTATATCTATTCTGAAGTCTAGGTTTTAATGAATACTTCACTCTAAAGTATTTCTGCATGGAATGGGTAATAGTTTATTGATTGATCTGAATTAATAATGTACCTATGAAGAAAATGATGAAGAGGGATCACTAGATCTGAAATGACTATGTATTTTCTAGATTTGTTTATGGAATGTTTAGATCTGTGATCTGACGAATCTTTGCTGAAGTAAAAGGTGAAATCTGAGTTATCTGTTCTGAGGAGTTGCATTGTTCTGAAAAGTTACAGATCTATACGCATGTTAATCTTAGTGAAAGCGCGTATATACGCAGGTTAGTTTCAGCAAAAGCGCATATACGCAGGTTTGTCTCTGTGAAAGCGCGTATATACGTAGGTTCAGTGAAGTAAAAGTGCGTATGGAATCTAGGGTTTTGCTGAAATGTGTGGAATGAAATGTATGATCTGTTTTTTTGTTTTACTACTATCTGTCAATGATGTATTCATACAGATTTGGGTTGGTTGAATGTGGAATATGCTGCTGATTATGTTGATTGAAGATCAAGTTGTTGGTTGATTGGTTGATGATTCAATGAATGAATTGATGGAGTTATAAGTTTTAGTTTGATGTATGGAGCGGGTCCAATATGAAAATTGATGAATCGTGGTCCATGGTGGTGCTGAGGGTTGAAGCCTTCAGTGAGGGGGTTGGAGCTCCCTTCCAGTAGTGGCTGGAGAATGAGAGAAGGTTGCAGCCTTCTACAGGTGGGTGCCTGCGTGCTGGTATGATTCTGCGCCAGTACAAAATTGTAATAAGTTTTCTTTATAATAAATATTGAATACAGAGACATGAGAGCGACCATGATGGTGGAGTCTCTGGAATTGGGTTTCCACCTTAAATCTTTGGTGTTCATGTGTGTTGCTTATGTGATGGTTTTTATTCTGTTATTAATGCACATGCTTACTACTTACTAAACATCTAATGAATGAATGATGCAATGATATAAGTAAAGAATTAAATGCATAATAAGCTCTACGTACATACGCAAGTTTTTTCTTAAGGATATCGTGTGTATACACGAGTTGGGTTCATAAAAGCCACGTATGGAATTTTCTAAAGAAAAAGTTAAAATATTTTCGGTAAGCTCTAAAAATTGATTCACCCCCCCACCCCCCTCTCAATATTTTTCCCAACGGTATGTGTGTCTTCCTCACTTTGCTCTTGACTATATTTTTGAGAGGCATTTTCATTTTCTCTCATGCTAGTATCACTGTCAAGATCTTCATGATTGTCATCCTCTGTATTTGCAACATTAGAGGTGTCTTCATCATTTCTTTGTACATTTTTATCTTCATGATTGTCTTCCTCTTCATGATTTGGCCCACTGTCTTCATTTTCAAATTTTGCCTCTAACTCTGTATCTTCATTCTCTGTATTATTGCTTTCATTTTATGTGGGGTCACTGTTAGAGGCATCTTCATTGTTTTCTTCATCTTTTCTATGCATACTACCTTTGCCCTCATAATTTGTTTCTTCATTATCACTGCTTTGTTCATGATCATTGTCATGATTTTCTTCTTCACCATGGCTGTCATTTTCTGCCTCATTATGTGTGTCTATACCCACACTGATTTGCCCACTATATTCACTTTCAAACAATGCCTCTTCTTGACTGCTAACATTTTCTGTGGGGTCACTGTTAGAGGCACTTTCATTAGTCTCTCCGTTACTTTTATTTTCACTTTCTTGACTGCTATCTTCATCTTTGTCATTGCTCCTTTTATCACTGTTATTGGGCTCATTATTTTCTTCTTTACCTTCAAACTCTGTCTCTTCTAAATCTGCCTCTGTACTTGGGTTGTCATTGATTTCCTCATCCTCATTTAGCTCACTGTCTCTGCCTTCTTGTTCACTTTTTGTTTCACTTCCTTTTTCACTACTTTCTTCTTCATTAGCACTTTCTTCTTGGTCTTCTTCCTCATCACTTTCTTCACGACTGCCATGTTCATCTTGGTCACTGTTTTCTTCCTCTTTGTCATTACTATCTTCTTTGTTACGTTCTTTATCATTTAGCCCACTACTTTTGCCACTGTCTTCTTTACTACTTTCATATGCCTCCTCTTCACTGTCCTTGGTATCTTCTCCATCATTTTCACTTTCTTCATTTTCATTTTCCTCCTCTTCACTTTCATTTTCCTCCTCTTCATCACTTTTTTCTTCTCCTTGACTGCCATTTTCTTTTTAACTGTCATGTTCCTCCTTGTCACTACTTTCTTCATGTTCTGAGGCTTTAGGGGAAGGAGAAAGAGGGAGGTTTGTTTGGGGAGAGTATGAATCATGGTCAGTGGAGGGTGATGGAGGTGTGGGAGGAGGAAGTTGAGTTGATTATGGTAAACTTCGTAGAGGAAGGGGCTGTGGACTTGTGAAAACACCATGGGCGATGAAAACTTCCCATGAGATTCCTTGTTGCTCCAATTGGTGTAAGACAATCATTTTGATGAGGGAATGGTGGAAAAGACTTGACATTTTTTGGGAGGGAGGCATTTTTTGCACAATGGATGACATTTTATCAATACTTTTACAAAGGTAGTAGGGAAAATGAAGCAGTTTGGCCTTAGTAAAATGCATGAGTAGTCTTATGTGGTAGGAGTAGATCCTATAAAACCTACCCTCAAGGTGAAGTATTTCATAATGATCTTTATCAAAGGAGCATATCTGTCCAACAAATGACAAAAGGGGAAAATGGTTTTGCAATCAGCTTGGCAACTTGGTTTTAAGAAGGGATGATAATGGCTTAGGTCTAAATACCTTGTTGGGGAGGTAAATCCCCTCTGCGGACGACGATCCCTACTAGCCCGACGGGTGCAGCAGCAGTGGCCAATCTTGTGTGCCAGCTCCTGGTTACGGATGGAAAGGCCAGGTATAGAAGTCTACCTGGATTCCAACGCTATAATACGAAGAAGAAGTGTCCCCGTCCTTCAGCCCTGGCAGATCACAATCCTTCCACGATCTCCGCGGATGAACACCTGCACATAGAAGAAACGAACAGATACAAGCATAGAAACTAGCATACGTAACTAAACATCGGTCAGAAAAGATATTACTCACATTAACATGATGGAAAACGGAGTGGAACCATAATCATAGTCATCTATTAAATAATAAACGAATAGAGGTTACAACCAAGTTCTGACGTCGCAGCCTCCTTCGAACGGGTCTCCGATCGTCCACGTCTCGCAAAGCTCGCCAAGGAAAGGGAAAACCTCTCCAGAGTCTCGTGGCAATGGTCTCCTTACTTGAGTTGGCCTTAAGGGAAAGAGAGGATTCTTTACAGCACAAAGGCTCTTGGGAATATGGAGATACAAAGCTTAGGCACTTCAAGACTAGCTTGCCATGTGATTGAGCAGGCTTTTATAGATGGGGAAGGAGGGAGTTGGGATCCCTATTATTATGGGATTGGCCCTATCAACAAGGAAGGTTCCATGGGAGGTGGCAAAACCACTTCCCCTCCATAGAACTCCCGCGGCCAAACCTCCCAACTCAAGATAGGCGATGGTTTGTGAGTTTGTTGGAACTCAACTTCCGCCATCCATATTTAAAAAACAGTCCCTAAATTGGGTGGCGCGACTGCTGCTCTATGACGACGCCCGGGTGTGTGACCTCTCTTCGCGGGATTTTTCTCATTAGGCGCGAAATCTTGAACTACACTGCCCGCCTTCGATGCCAAAGGGGATGTTTTCATGATTTTTGAGAGATGCCTCGGGAACCAAATAAATCTCATGTAGAGGAATGCATTGATGATGTTTTCAAGGCATGGCAAATGTTCACCAGTCACAAATGGGTCCTCCATTGTGCGCGGAGACGGGGAATGGTAGGGGCAGTGACAAATTCTTGTGTAACACCTATTTGATTCATTTTTCCCCCATGCAAGGTATTCCAGTGGCCATAGAGATTGCATTGGTGATCAGCTCAAAATTCACTCCAGCTAGATGCACTTGGTGGTCATGGAGGTTAAGGAAAAAAAATTTGGTCAACTGGGGGTGGCTTTGGACTCTCTGCACTTTCTCATAGAACTCATAGCATCCTACCCCTTGGAAATATGAAACTATAGTAGGAGAGGCTATCAATTCTTTAATGTTTATAGGCCCAAATCTATTTTCTTTCCCACCCTTCCTCTGTTGTTCTCTAGGCCTTTGGCCTCTCTCACCACTGTCAACATTGTCTTCTCTATCAATTTTTTCTGTTACCCTTGTGTTTGAAAACAAACCCTGAAACTTCTTGTGAAATGATTTGAAGGAGGTGAGTGAGATGGTGAGGATGCAGTGGTGTCAAGGCTTAGCATTGTGGATGTTAGTTGTGCAAATGGAGAAGTTTATTTGGTATGAAAACTACTTTTTAACATGGAGACCAAGTATTTCCTTCACCTAGGGTTCCTAGCTCTCTTTCCAAAAATACCCTTTATAAACATCATGAGAGCAGGTATAAAAATAAATACCTACTATAGAAACCTTGAAGAGTGCCTAGAAAATTTTTGGAGAGTTTCTCAAGTGGTTGGTTGGCTTGAAAAAATTTAAAAACTCACTTACTGAAAGCACAGCACAAGAGCGTAGTGCATGTTAGTCGTGTCCTCCTAAACCCATAGTTGAGTGATCTCTGCACGCAGGGTTAGATAGCTCGGAATGGACATCTGGGTCTTTTTGGAAGCCACTAAATGCATAGGAGCATAGCATGGGCAGGGTCTGAATGATCAGTCGGGTCCTCCTGCATGCCCAGGTGCACAACGCGGCAGACCCTGAACGGGTAGTCAAGTCGCAACGTTGGGCTATCGGGCGATTGTGCATGTCGTTGAATGCATCGCCAAGGCTGTCGGGTAGACCTGAATGCCCCTGTGCATAGCAAGGCATACCCTGCATGGACTATCAGGTCTTCCGAGCAGAGAGTGCATGCATAAGAACATAATAGTTCGAGCGCCTTTGCATGGAGTGTCGGGCGATGGCTTGGTGTGTAGAGTTGTGCTATAGGCACACAATGAATCTTTGGAAAATACACTGGAAGCACCTAAAAGTGTGTAGTGCAACTTCATAGGAGTGCAACGCGAGATTTCCTACCCGAAAAATTTGCCAAAATTTTGAAAACCCTGAAACTTCTCCACTCTTTTTGCATAGAAACCAAATGGCTTTTGAGAGATTCTGCTCATGTTGATTTTTATACTTTTGAATAATTAAAATAAAGACCCACTGTGAGTAAGGTTTACTATTGGTTTTCTTTCACTTTCACTGATATTTCCTTTCTCTTGTGCATGAGGTGACATTAAACATAAAAATGGTCTTTGTGTGTGTTCTTTTAAAAATTGATTTCATTCTCTCCTTGGCCACTGATCTTTCAGAAGCATGATGAATCTGACCTATACAACAACCTTAGATTTTTTGGTTAATTTTATCATTACCTTCTTTTGGCCATTTCTGCTTGCCGGTGGTGTCATAAAAGTAGTGTTTTTTATCCTTACACTTCCTTTGGAGTTTGGCACTTTTAAACCCTCAGCAGTAGCACTTAGGCTCTATTTGATTTATTATTTGACTTTTAGCTTCTTGATCTCTTTTTGTGATTATTTTGTAGACCTATGACTGTGCTTGTGGAGTTTAAGAAGCCTTCACATTGATACTTTCTACAAATTGTCCTTTGCTGTAGTGAAAACTGTTGTTTTGACAAGCCATAGAGGTGACCATCTGACATCATCCTTGAAAAATGTGCTTCCCATAATTAAGGAGGATTCTCAAAATAAATCTTCAATTTATGTCATGTGATGTTGTTTTATCTCTTTCTTTGTGATCTCTTGCATGGATCCCTTACTGGGCAACACCTTTTGTGCTAGTTAGTTACAAAACTGCTAATACTCTTCATAATTTATCCCTTGGTGCAGTGAAACAATGCTACCTTGAAAAAACTATAAGTCATTCCCTGACATAATTTTTTAATATCTACTTGTTGTCACCAAGGATACCTTTCACTTTGATTTCTTGCTTCAACGAATATTTAATTTGTGCACAGTTGTGCTTATGTACCACTGTCTTCATGATCCTTTGCATGGGCTCTTTGTTGGGCAACACCTTACAAAAAATTGGTCATGAAACCACTGATACTCTTTGTAAACTTAGGAATGTTGTTTCGATTCTGCTATGGATGTCATTGGTGATTTAGGCTTCTCACTTTTCATATGTTATGCTGATAACCATCATAAAGCATTTCTACAGAAATGCTTTAACATGGGTAAATTTTCCTCTTGCAAACTCTATGCTCTGATCTAGGAGGTCCTTCCTTGAAGGTCTTTGACACCCTTTGGACATTCATGAGCTCACCTTCTTTTCATTTTATTTTACCTTTGAGCATATGTAAACATAGTCAGTTTAGGAAACCAAAGCAATGCATAACCTAGAAGACCTTATAACAACCTATTGGGGTATATTTTTGGATTAGGTGTTTGGTTGAAAACTTGAATCAGGGTTTGGAGATGTAAATAGGGTTTTGAAAACTCTTTATGCTTTTCCATCCAAGAAACTAAAATCTTTGATTTATCTAAAAAAATCCTAGAAAGGGAATTTAAAATTACCATTGCTTGAGGCACTTGGTGAGTAGGGAAAAAAGGTTTAGGCTACTTGGAAAACCAAGGTGTAAAGATAGAAGTCTTAGACAACTAGAAATAGAGTGGTAAAGTTAGAGGTGGAAAACATAGTGAGAATGAGGGACTTAAGTCCATGATTTGGTTTTCTGGGAGTGAGAGATTGGCCATGACTTGATAGAGTAGTAGAATAGTGAAAATTTAATCCTAAGGATAATGAAGGCAGTGAGATTTCTAGAACTCATGAGATTCTTGAATTTTGTTTCTAGAAATATGGGATAAGCATTTATTCGTCTAAACAGGTAAAATTTACTGATGACTAAAATGTGGAACTATGATCCACTTCCCGGTTGTCACATGGAAACTTGTTTTCATTGGTTTTTGCTTCGATATGTTGGAGATGTTATTATTTTTATAGGAAGATTTGTTGGGAGAGTGGCACAAGAGTTGAGGGTGTCCATTGGGAGTATGATTCTTCATACTATACATGTTTCATGTTTCAGGATAAAAAATGGGCAAACCATGATTTCCATACTACATCTCTTTTCTTCATGTGGGAGGAGCCATTTGGAGAACTTGACTTCTTGGAGGAGGCACTTCATGGCTGATTTGTTTGGTGGGGTAACTTGGGCCATTCTTGGAGGCCATGTAATTTCAGCCCAAGATCAGCAAAAACCCCATCTTACCATGAATGGAGAAAGAAACAACCTAGGTGGAAAAATCTAATCTCTCCATGCAGCCCCAATACATTGCATAAACCGGGGGTTGATGATTTCTTTGATGAGCTACCTAGAATGGCTCATTTAATTTGGTTGATAGCATGGGTAAGGGAGACTCTCATTGGGGATGAGATTCCCTATGTTTATCATCACTCCTACCTTGATAATTCCATGGGTCAGCAAGAAATTTTCCACTTACACCTTCCACCTTTACATGATGTGAGCCATTTGGGTTTGCATACTTTGGGAGAACCATTGGAAGGTAGATTTATTGCAGATTATGTTGAGCAGTGGTGGGAACTATTGATGAGGAGGCCAAAAAAAGAGGAAGGGAAGAATTTTTCTCCACCTTTACAGTTTCTTAAGAATAAGAAAAATTTTGGAGGGGGGAACTGTAATATTCCAAAAATCTAGCCTTCATCTAAATGGAATATTATAGTTGGTTTCATCGCTAGGTAGGTGAATAAATGGGTAGGGAGGCCCACAAAATTCTTTAGGAGAAATAATAACACTCCTAATGTGAAAGGAGGAAGAATAAGCAGCTAGATTAAGCACCTTTGGGTGTGAATATGGATTGGATCATGTTGATTCAATCAACTTTGACAAATTTAACAACGCTGTCATGGAGGAGTGGCATTTATGATGAGACAACGCAATTTTAGTGGAGGAAAACTTGCATGAGCTTGGTGGAAAGTATGGATGCGACCCAATGTGAGGAGGTTCACTTGATATATATGGAGAGGATGGTAGCCTTTGTGATTCATGTTTTGGATTATTATTTTGATATTGGTCTCCTTAGACTTTGCATTCCTTTGTTGTTTAGCAGGGTTTCTGTGCTGTTTAGCACCGGGTGTTCCCTAGCGGGAATCCCACCTCTTTCCTTGAGAGGCCTCTTGGAATAGTATTGTATTCATTTCCACATTTAGGTTTTCAGGCCAAGCTACAAATTTCTTCATCAGCGCAGTTTCTGCAGGTTATTGTGCTGTGTTGTAGGGTGCAACAGTGGAGGATTAGATCGAGAATATTCAAAGCTACTTTTTTAGTCGAGGAAGTTTTACATCCATTGGGAGGCCTGTAAAGAAGCCCCTTTGGATTATTTCACAAATTTGGCATTAGGCCAAGTAGTATTCATCCCCTACAATGCAGTTTCAGTATTGACCTGTGTTATTTTAGGGAGGAGTTGCAAGGGTAGTTGCAGTGACTGTTTTGGGAGGAGATTTCTTTAGTGGATGAGCCACTCTTTCATCTGGAGGGTTTGTTGGAGAAGGGCTATAGATTTATACATCAGCTTTAGCCACATCTTCTCATTTCTATTGTTTCAGCATATCTTCATCCCTAGGGCTGCAGCTTACATTGGCACATTGTGTGCATTTTTCGGAAACTTTCTTGGGTTGTCTTGGAAAGTTGATCTAGTGATTGGATCTATATGTTTAGATTCTATTGAGGCCTATATCAATATTATTGTATCATTATATCATCTCCAACTATATTTTTCCATAATATAACTGTGTTGTAACAGCTCTCTGACATTTTATGTTGCAGTAACATCTCACTTTTGAGGGTGTTTATGTATTGGAGGCTTGTATGACCACATTCTATGATTGGTGCCTCATTTTTTTGTACCTATTTGATGCATATATGATGAATAATATGGATTTATATTGGTCTCATGATTTTATGTGTTAAATAATTGCTGCTTCTTTTAGTTTATGAGCTATATTGCTGCTATTTCCAATTTGGAATATTACATTTAGCGTTATTGTAACACAGTTCAGAGGCATGTAGCCGCCACATCTCTTCTCAGAGATAAGCTACCATCGCTTGAGATAGTTGTTTTCCATTATGTCTATAATAATTTTTCATTATTTGATATTAATGAAATGAAGTGTTATTCCTACTGCATCTCTGTGTTTATGTTTATTTTGTATTTTATTGTGTTCCCTCATATTTCTGGATCATGAGGGTCTAAGATGAGGCATGTAGATGGATTCTACTATTTTGGGGGTCCAATTGCAGTTGATGAATTAATGGGGTGTAGGTGTGAATTATTTAACTCAATTAATTGAGTTAAAATCAATTTAACTAGTTCTAATTGAGTGATGAGCCAATGAGAGGTCCAATGAGCTAAATTAGATTTAATTCACAATGAGTGATCAATCAAATAATTGATAATTCACCGTTAATAGTTGCATGCATGTCAGTTCTGAGGAAGACCCAGTTGAAACAAAAGTTAAAGGAAACATAACTATCAGTTTTTATACAATATTGCCCATGTGAAATTATAAAGTCATTGGGATTCCATGATGGATTGCACAATCAAGGAAGGCTGATTTCCTAATTAATAGGGACCTAATTCCCTAGGAATTGCGTGAGCAAGGCAGGTTGAAGGAAGGTTGCGAATTGGCTAAGTACTAGACCGATTTTGCCTAGATTAGTAGGAGACAATTGGCAGAGTGTTGGAGAATCTCATGAGAGATTAGGCATTGTATTGTTTCATAATTCCTTGACATAATACACAATAGAGATATAGGGGTTTTGAGCAGTTGCTTTCCCCAGATACATATTTTGTTTTGCGATTGATAATTTATTTCTCTTACTTAAATCTGATTGTGCGATCATGTTTTGTTTCCACAAATTGTAGGAAGGATTCAATATCTTATTTTAATACATTAAAAGATCAAATTGAATCTCGATGGTTAGATTTTCTACGTGAAATAGAAGAGAGGGTTGATACGATCTTGTCTTGCGGTGGGTATAAAGACAAAAATAAATGGAGGAGGGCTTGCACTATAATTTAGAGCCAGAACAGAAGTAGACGCAGGTGTAATATTGATAGAGCTAACCCTAGTTTTAGGGTCGAAATTGATATCTAATGTTCATGTCAAGATTTAGTCAAATAAATTCCCAAAATATATCAATCCATATGAGCTAGGTTGAGTCTATTATGGAGGCAAGATTCGTGGTTTTTCCGATGTTGGATAGGGTTTGTTCTACAACAATTAGAAGTACATAAGTATAGTTCCCTAGTTAGGACAGTTTCCTAGCCTGTTTAGTTCATAAGGTATGCCCTTAAGACTGTGAAAAATTTGCGTAGAAGAAGAGTAGGTTTGACCCTTAGAGCGAGGTTTATTTCTGAAATATAGACCGCAAATCTGAAAGATAGTTTTCAGATTTAGTATGTGTGGAGATAGCATATCAAGAGGAGGGTGGAACCCGAGTAGAAGATTGAGCATGTAGAATAAATGTGCCATGTGAAGAATGGATTCACATGTAGAGGAGTTGATTTTCGTAGACTATCCATGGTTTTTTAGATAAATATCTGAAGAAACCTATAAAAAATTAGTCAATGGACTGTTAGTGGTTGATTTGTGACCCTAGTTTAGTCATCTACAGATTGTTAGAAGGATGATAAGAGGAGTAGTTCATATTTTCTTAAAATTTGGACAAAAAAGATCAAATTTTCAATACGAATCGATTATTTTGAGACTCAAACCATTTGTTAGGTTGAAGATTTGAAGAGCCCTAAGTGAAGAGAATACTTGTGAGCCCTAGATCGGTAAAAGAATTTCTTTTTGTGAGATTTGGGAATATTGATGGTAGTCCAAGTATAGTTGGAGGGGTTATTAGGTGATGTCAAAAGAAGAGCCCTAACTCTTATACTTGTGAAGGACAACAAGATTGGTAGAAGGGCATGTGTATAGGGCACAATCATACGCATACTTTGAAGGACTAAAGTAGCAGATCAAGTGGGCCAACCAACTAGCTCTAGTTCACTATATTGTAGAGGATTAATTAAGCTGAGAAGAGGCCGACCTCCATAGCCTAGACTTCTCATATTGGGTAAATAGTGTTAGCTCCCCGTAATTTTCTAGATTGATTGAGATAAAAAGGTACACGGTAACATCAAACCAAGCTTTGGAATCCAAGGACCTAGCCCTCCTGGATTCGGAGAGGGATCTCTCTAGTAGGTGCAAAGATGTGAACTTGTTTGCTGATTAGGGTTGATTTTAGGCTATATGTTAACTGCAAGGTATTTTGATTGTTTTTTGGTTGGGTATGATACTTTGATAGATTTTAGATAGGAAACATGGAAGATTATTAAGTCATTGAGAAATGGAGTCTAAAAGGTTCCACATAATTTCGTCAATGGTGTTTAAGAGCATTTGCAGGGCAATTTTACTTGGTTGATGGATCTTTTAAGGTTATGAAGGATTTATGAAATGGACATCAAGATTGAGAACAACAAACTAATAAAGGGCTGAAACCGAATCCTTTATATACTTGTAAACTGAGGGAGTTAGAAAATTGATAAGAATAGCAAGAGAATCAAAGGCATAAGAAGAACCTAATCCATTTGATTTTAGACTGAAACAGATAATTAACCAAGACAAAAATTCAGATAAAAACTTAGAAAGGTAAGAAAATTATCCAACTTTTAGAGCTTTTATCATTTAGAGCAGAAAAAAATTTAAGATACACAAGTAACTATAACCATAGAAGGAGAGAAAACTCTAATATCAAAAGTTACAGCTATAAGGTTTCCTTAAAATAAACTTAGCTAAGTAAAGGCAAAGAGCATGATTTTAAATAGACTTCTTTGACAAACCTAGACAAATATGCTTTAAAGAGATGATTCCAAGAATGGAATATTTCAGTGGCAACAATATGCAGGGCTAACCATGAATTATAACTGATGCTAACTGATCTAATTTATTCAAGAAATGGACGAGCTAAGAACTTGTTAGAGAGAAATAAATGATTTCTCTAATGTATCTTAGTAGAAGAAAAAATTAAGGCAGTGAAGGAAAAATAGATTTAAGGTTGTTACACCATTTTTTTGTCATCTAACCTATTATCATTAGATGGACCCAAGTACACCATGTAAGACCAGTTTTACCCTAAGTAAAACTGCTTTCACTATGTTAAAACAGGAAACCCCAAAAGGAAATATTAAACAAACCTATATTTGTTTGATTTTCCTCATGGAATAATTAATTAAACCATAAATTAATTATTATTCCTAGTCATGTTTAACCCAAAACAAAGAAATTAATTAGATAAACCTTTATTTATCTTATTATTTTCTAGGAATAATTATTTAAATCTTATTTAGATAATATTCCTTGTTAAATATTACCAAATCACCCACAAATAATTAAATAAATCATTATTTATTTAATTATCTTTCAACCACTTCCTTAAATAATTAAATAAATCATTATTTATTCGATTATCTTCTAACCGCTTCCTTAAAAAGATAAATAAATCATTTATTTATTTATTTTTGACAAATTAAGGGATTTGACCCAAGTCAAATACCTTTTCCCTCCAACAAATATAATAAAATATTCCATAAAAGTGGATCTAGATCTGGTTAACCCATGCACCAAGATCTAGAATGACCCAATATTTTGTTATAAATAGGAGGGTTTTTCCTACCATTCTTCACCTTTTGTTGCCTATTAGATCACTCTGGATCTATACACTTGGTCACATTTTTCTACATTATTTGTTGTGTGAGCTCCCTTTGAGTTCTATCTTTGTGTGGGTTTTCTACACCAACAAGAGAGAGAGATTTTAGATCTGAAGTGCTGAGGACTTCCAAGAACCCATCCCACTGAGGAGAATTGGATACGCCTTCTTGTTTTCCTCCCAGGTGCCCGATTAATACAAAAATTCTTTTAAAAATTGTTCTTGTCTTGTCTATTGGTATATGGAGCAAACCCTTATTTTTTCTGCTTAATGTCTTTCCATGCATAGATCTGGTTTTTTGCAGCTCTTTTATGTCTAACTAACCGCAGATCTGAAGATATTGGCAGCCACTTTTGTTGTTAGGGCTATTAGTTATGCGTAGCTAAAGTGGTCCTTTTTCGTACACTTTGACAAAGGATTCATACTAACAAATGGCGACTCCACACGGGTTTTAAATTATGACCGCTGTCGTTTTTCATATTCCTGCATATCCAGCTACTTCAGACCCTAGGGTTTCTTTTTAGCTGTTTATTTTTCCTATTTTTATGTTGTTTTTCTCACATAAAACCCTAAAACATCAAAATTTCTAACTTCCGTGTGTTTCTGGCCCTATTGCGCAGGTAAGCAACACCAGCCGCAACTGAGACGACAACATTTCTAAAAATCTTCCGCCGAGACAACCAGAATGGGGGGTCACACTTTTTGGCCCATAACCTGCGACCTGGACCTCTAGGTCGCACTTTTCTGCCCCTTTTCTATGACCTGCACTGAAAACAGGTCAGAATCTGCGACCTACCAATTTTTCAGTGATTTTTCTGCAATTTTTCTGGGTTTTGCTGCAGCTTCTGTCAGGGTCTTCCAGCCTCTGTCTCAGCCCGCTTTGACCAAGTTCTGATCTATTTTTACTCATCTAAGTGGGAACCTAGCCCCCTAGGGCTTTAGTACCCTCCACTTTTTGTGGAAGAGTTTTAGCTGTTTCTGCCGTCTGTTTTTCAGAGCTTCAGCCTCCTTTTTTCCAGATCTGTTACCTCCCTTTCAGATCCATTGTAATCAGCTCTTCTACCTCTCAAATCACCTCCTGAAGATTTGTTTGGATCTACTTTTAGGGCCTCCTCCTTGCCCCCTCCACTTTTTTCTGATTACCTTCCTTTTTCCAGCCACCTTGCCTCTGTCTCTTGGCTGTGATCTGCACCTCTTTTCAGCAGCTTTATCCTTTAGATCCCTGTCCCTTTTGACCCTAGATCTATTGGCCTCTTTTTATGTGTGTTTTGACTAGATTTTTGCCCTCTTTTAGAGTAGTTTTGAGAGACCCGCCTTTTTGGGTTAGATTGATGCATGTTTAGCTGTTAAATGTTCTGTTATTTCAGCATTATATACTATTCTCTGCAGATTTCTTTTCAGTTACGCATCACACTTTTTCTTGCTCTCAAGACGAAAAGGGTTTAAAAATTAAAATTAACGCACACCACACGCTGACCCTAAGTGAAGAAGCGCCTGGTTAACACTGCCTGGCAAAGACTCTAAAATCAATTGTTACTGCACCTTGTCTGCCCTTGACCTCTCTTGATTTTGTCCCTTTCTGCCCCTGTCGGTTTCCTTCTTCCTGTCATCATTGCGCCCCCTAGGCGCCTTTCCCGGAGACTTCTTGGCCTTCACCCTCAGTTTCCGGTTGATCGACCTGCTCCGCCCCGCCGTCGTCGAGCCAGTCCTCCTTCGAGTCCGCACTCCGACTCCTCTCCTGAGTCATCGGGTTCTCCTTCTCCTCCTGGTTCTCCCCCTGCCACATTCACTATGTCTGGTCCAGGGCCTAACGCTAGCGGTTCCCCCGGCCCTAATGTCGGCCCGACTACTAGCGGAACCGCCACAAGAACTACCCCGGCCACCCCCTTGCTGCCGTACATTGCAGGCCTCAGCCTCCCCGATTTCAATCAGTTGATCAATGACCCTATCCGCCACGATGTTGGTTGGCCTGCCATGCCAACCAAGCTCCCCTCCGACATCCCTAAGTTCGAAGGCCTTGCTGGAGAAGATCCAACCAATCATGTCCGATCTTTCCACATGTGGTGTTCCTCCAATTCCATTACCGATGACTCCATCTGTCTTCGTTTGTTCCAACACACACTTACCAGCGAAGCTTCTAAATGGTATGTTGAATAAGCCACCTCTTCCCATACCACCTTTGCGACCCTTGCCCAAGCCTTTTTGTCTTATTTCCAGCTCCCTCTCCGATACGACACTGGCACGGAGCTCTTGACTTCCTTCAAGCAATCCTCTTCAACCCGCCTTTCCGCCCATGTTCAGGAATGGCGAAGAAGACGGAGCTTATGTCGAGCCCCGCCCTTCGAAGATCGGGTTTATATGGACCGGTTCCTTCGCACCCTTCCAGCTCCCATTGGCAAAGATGTCGCCTCCCATTTTCCTCAAACCGAAGAAGCCGCCCTCCAAATAGCCTTGAAATATGACCTGATCTACGCTCAATCTGGTTATGTTTATACCGTTCTTCCTGACCTCCCCAGGCCCGGTGGCGCTAATGCCCCGGGGGCATCTCATTCCGCCGACGATATCGTTGGAGCCCTTTCCCATCCGTACGCTCAACCTCCTATGGGCTATGGTCTCCCTCAGGGAGGGGCCAGCACCTCTAGCACTCTTCCCCCTCCCGGTAGCATGTATCCAGGATACGGCATGCCTCCTCCTTTTTCCCAACCTCCTGCTTACCTCAATGTTGCCCAACCTAACCATTACCTTTATCCACAGCCTGGTGCGCCAGCTCCTCCAGCATATGCGCTTCCATCTCCCTTGCCTCCTCCAAACCCGCAACAACACTTACAGCCCCCTCCAGGGCAAGTATTTGCACAGCAAGGCGCGACTAATCCCCCTTCTTCTCAAAGAAGGCGGAGAGGCAATCAAAACCAATCTGCCCCTGGTACCCGTGGACCCAATCCTGGTGTGGACCCTAACACTGCCAACCAGCAACAGGGCACTCAGCCCAAGCCGGACAGGCCACTTCGCACAAATAAGCCTTGTTCGTGTTGCGGTGTTTATGGTCATTACACCCACGATTGTCCCCTCTTACCCCAGATGCGGCAGATGTGGGAGTCTCAAGCCACATTACGCGGACAACATGCCTCCCCTCATGCTCCTCCTAATGTGGCCACTACCCAACCAGCTGTGTTTACTGATCCTTTCCCTCAGCAAGGATTCGTGGCTACCCAACCGCCTGATAGCCAGGTCGCCACTCCCCCTTCCCTTTCTGGTTCCTCTGACTACCAGATCCTTATGATGCACTCCGATCCTTCCCCGACCATCGACCTTCACCTTCAAACTCGGTCTCGCCAGTACCCCAAGCCTCCTGCTCAGTCTGCCCCCGAGCCTCCTTCTTCAGGTTCTATAGAGCCTCTTTCGACATCTAGTGGCCCCTTACATATCCCTCAACCCAAAGTTGAGGTTCATACCAAGATTCCTAAGGGACCCCTACGTCGAAACGCTGCTTCCGGTCGAGCTGCTCATTCGTATAGTATAGTAGATGATTTGGCGCAATCTCCTGCTGCCATTTCCACACTGGAACTCCTCCAATCGTGCCCTTCCCAAAAGAAGGCTCTACTATCTGTCGTGGGCGCTGTAGATCCTGCTGATGACCAAATGATTGTTTTCGACGCCACTCAATCGGACCATCCTCCTCTCCCTCCTTCCGTCGCCTTCCAAATCCCAGTCAAAATCTGGAACGCCAACGTTTCCCGGTGCATAATTGATGAGGGGGCATCCACCTGCGTGATGTCCACTTCGGTTTGGAAGCAACTCGGATCCCCTGAGTTGGCCCCTTCCACGATCACCCTTCGAGCGTGGGACGGCCATGCCTCCCAGCCCATTGGCCTGTTTCGTAATTGTCCTATCACCCTCGCCGGTAAGACTGTTTGCGTTGACGTCGAAGTCATCGACGCCCCGCTAGATTACAACATTCTATTGGGGCGAAGCTACACCTATGCTATGTCCGCTGTCCCATCTGCGGTTTTCCGCAAGATGTCTTTCCCCCATAATGGAAAGATAGTTACCATTGACCAGTTGATGTATCATGAGCCAAAATCCCAGACCTCACCTGAGACGACCATCTCTTCTGTAGCCAACAAGCAAACCGTCGATTCCTTGACCAGTGTCTCCCCCGGCGTTTACAAATATTCCTCCCTGCTTGGAACTTTTCCTACTCTCCCTCCTCCTCCCATCACTGATCCCAGCTTATCGAATGTTTGCATGATGCAATCGTCTCAGGCCGCCCGTAAGCGGCCTGCCTCGGCTAGTCAACAACCTCCCCCTCGCCCTCTGCAACCCGCTCCTAGCCATTCATCTCAGCCAGTCGGACCTCCTCCTTCTGGCCCTCCCCCTACAGCTGGTATCCCTGAACCCCTTTATCCTCATGGATCGGTTCCTCCTGGCCTTAACCATCTCGAAGCCGTCCCTCCTGGTCATTACCTTGCTGGGCAGATCCCTTTTCTGGCTCCCCCTCCCAAAGTATATTCTGTCCCCGTCATGGCCACCCTCTCTCTCCCTAACCTGACCTTGGGCATACTGGTCTGGTACCTTGATCCCCCAGCCGCCACCCCTCCTGGTCACCCCAAACCCTACATGGCTTTGACACCGGTTCAACCGGTCCCCCTCGCTTCCTCCGTTGCCACTGTGCCCCCAGCACCTCCACAAGACCCTTCTCCTGTCGTGACGGCTCCCGGGAAGAAAGGCAAAGCCCGCAAGGGGGCACCCAAAGACAAGACCACCACGACTGACCCGGCCCCTCCTCCGCCCGCAAAGCCTTGTGCCTTATGTGATGTCACCGGTCATGCCACCCATGCTTGTCCCGAGTTGCCCCGTATTCAGCCCATGGTTAAAGTCGCGTTCCCCGAGTCTACGGTCCCTGAAGCCTCCATTCCTTCTTCGTCCATAACCAAGAACCCCAAGACTCTCCGCACCAACAAGCCCTGTGCTTTGTGCGGTGTTCATGGCCATTACTCCCACCGTTGTCCTCACCTGACGCATTACCGTGCCTCTTTAGAGGTGATCCGAGAGTATGAGGTTGAACAAAATCAATCCGCCTCTCCCATCCTCGCACAGTACGCTTCAGGTCAGCCTGAGGATCCCCCCGCTCCCATCGACATTCCCCCCCCTGATGTTCAGATGACGGAGTCTACTGTAACCATTCTTTACCTATCCTCCTCTGCGAGACACTTGGAGCCTAGCCCATCTGCATCCTCCCCTGTTGTGTCCCTTGACCACCCCTTTCCTACCCATACACGAGATCACTCCACCCGTGTCTCTGTTGACCTCCGTAGCCCGAGTCCTCACCATACTTCCGATAGCCCTCATATACCACCCTCTAGTTTGTATATGAGTCATAGTCATCCTGCTCCTTGCACTCCCTCCCGCAGTTGCCGCCCAATGTCTTCTGTGCACTCACGCTGCCATCATTGCCTCTCCTCCCCTCATTTGTTGTCTTGTAACACCATTCCGCAGGACCCCCCGTCCACACCCTTTATCGGTTACGCTGATGGTGCAAGTCGTTACTCCCGGAATCTAGCCTCGGCAGGTTGGGCCATCTTCACCCCCTTGCATGCCCTTGTTCTCTCTAATGGGGTCTGCATTGGTTCTGCCACCAACAATCAGGCCGAATATGATGCAGTGCGTGGTCTCTTAGTCGATGCCCTCTTTCATCGCATCCTCCTTCTGCGCGTTCGTTTAGATTCCCTACTTCTTGTAATGAAACTAAATGGTGTTTATCGTGTGCATAACCCTGTGCTGTTTAGACGCTATTTACGAGTGAAACTCTTGATACGTGCATTTGAAACCATAACTTTCAACCATATACCTCGAGAACAGAATCACTATGTAGATAGTATTGCAAACCATGTTCTAGACTGGCATTTATCACACGCATTTCATTCAAGACAATAACATTCATAATCAATAAAAACGATGCATATCCATAATATGTGTCGCAAAAACATGTGTTTAGAGTCCATCTACTCTGATACATATGACATGCCCATAGCATGTTACAAAAAACTCAAAACTGGGGGCACCACCTACCCCTACATACACACTAGGGGGCACCACATGCCCCACACCTAATCACTATCTGGCGGATCCCGAGCCAATGGCTCTGCCCCTGCAGCTTGTAGATCACGTATCCCCTGACCGGCCATCGCCATGCACCGCATGACCCCTCGCCATTCCGAGGGTAGACCAATACATGGCTCTATGTACTGGTCGTCTAAGTCCTGCCACCCGCGCTCTGATACTCCGGTCAGCAACCTTTCGCATCTACGGCGGATGTCCTCCAGAAGGGCGGCTGCATCCTCATTTTGCGCTGCTCTCGATCCACTCGGACCTGCAGCTCCAGCTGCTGCCGGTCGTCCCATATATCCGGCCGGTTTTACCGGTGCTATATCTGCATACCAACAGTACATGAATCAGTACCCTAGCTACTATTCAAACAACTGTAACATGCCCATACAAGGATAGCAATCTGTCACTTACCATCGGGCCCCCAGACTCGACCAGGCGGAAGTGGCAGGTCCGGATCTCCACAATAACTCATCCCACTATAGGGATAGTCGTCTATGTATAACGGCATCTGATCCCAATGGGCAAAGAACTCAGGTCGAAACACTCGCCCGACCGCCCATCCTCCTCCTCTGCACAGCAGCCGCCCCCACCGGCGCATCCTGGGCTCTCTCGGGCCCCCATCTGGAAGCTTTATACGAGGCCGCAAGGTCGGGATCTTCTCAAAGAAGAAGGCGCACAATAAAGTCCCATACGAGCAATCATGGTTCACTTGCCGCTTGCAGAGCGACAACTGTCGTTTTAACGACACCAACATCATTTGGGCCCACCCATAGTAGGTCCCACTCAACACACTCTCTACAAGCATCATCTGCCCCCCAGTGATGTGATGGAATGCCTGGTTGCCCAGGATACGCAGCACAGCTGCGGCCACTGCACGGGTTTCTAGCCTCTCTAGATCCCCGATCGGTATCCGAGTCCCCTTGACTTGGAGACCCGGTCGACAATGTCGTTCCACAAACTCCATGATATGTCGCCCCCGCGGTAATACTGGCTGCGTGTTTCCCACCATCCCCAATGGTGGGAGACCCGTCAGGAAATACACATCCTGGACTGTCAGTTCGATCCTGTGCCCCTGCACTACAAAGACCTCATGCTCTAGATCCCAGTAATTGATAATTCGGGCCAACAAAGGCTCTCCTGCTCTCATCAAAGGGTTCTCCAAAAACTTTAGAACCCCAAACCTGGCCAACACACGACGGACACCCTGATCCGCCTGGATCTCTGCCCGTAATGTACCCAGGTCTCTCTCTCTCCAGTTAACCCATAAATCTGCCATACCTGCACAAAAACATCATCTTTTTCAGCATACAGATCGGGAATACCATAACCAAACACAAAAACCCAACTCTCAGCCATAAAACAGCACTAAAACCCCTTCATCTCCCAGGTCGCAGTTTTCTGCCCAATTCTGGGACAGGTCACACTTTTTGCCCTGAAACCTGCTTCCCAGGTCGCACTTTTGGCCCAAAAAGTGCAACCCGGCCGTAGAGATGAAGGAGGGTCTGTTACTGAGATTTTGGGCCCTAAACTGAACTTTCAATCCATCAAAATGAAAGAGTAAGGTTAGGCCTCTTACCTGCAACTGACAGATCTCGATTCCAACGGTCGGTTTGTCCGCTACGCTCGCCGCAAGATTTAGGGCCTTCTCTCCTCTCTACATTCACCACAGCAACAATAGAAAATGAGTGAATTTGGAGGGAAAACTGCCTTATTAAAAGAGAACCCATGTTTCTTCTTTCTACTGCTGCGACCATACTGTAGCCCCATTTGACAAACCATATACACCGTTGGAAAGCTCTCACCGAGCCCTCAAATGGGTATCTGTTAGTTTTTTGTGATTTGATACTTCATCAGGACACATTTTGTCCAAGAAGGGTCACTTCACCTCTCCTTAAAATCGAATTTCCTCACTTACGACACTTGTACTTGGGGCACCATTTTTCCTCCTTACTTGTCTTTGTTCGTGTCGATTTTCGTCATGAGTTACCATCTTGGACTCATGTTTTTATGGTCCCCCATTGGGCCTTTTACTGTGTGGCAGCACCATAGAGTCGCCCTTGTTTAGAGCATCCAAGTTGAGTCATCATCGCATTCATGGAGTCTATCCCGAGTCCCTTTGTACCTCGCTATAGCCCTCCATCCTTCATTGCTTGGTCTCTCTCTTGTGTCGCATATTATGACCTTCAGTCCCACTGTCCCCTATCCCTTACGATATTGTGTCAGTCGCTGCCATGTCATTCATGCCCTTTATGCTCTAACAAGGAAAGTCGTCCATTAGCTACTCAGTCCTTTCCACTTCACTATCATCATTAGTGTCAGTCTGTCCGTCGCTCTACTCTTTTCTCTCGTGCCTTAGTTGAGGATCTCTCATTACCTCACCTATGGCGGACCTCCTTCTGTCGACATCAACACATTCATTCCAGAAGCCAGGTCTAGAGGGTGGTGTACCTTGGTTCCAGCTTCCACTCTTGTTCGGTGCCTCGGATCAGGCAAGGGGATATCTCATTTCCCTTTGACTTGATTGTTTCTCCAGCTCCTTTCAGCATGATCGAGATTCGTATACTTGACGGTCCAGTGATTCAGCAGCAGCTCTTGATGATTCCCGGGTGTGTGTGAGATGTCTCAACCCTCATGAGGGGGTGGCCCTGCAGGTAGCCCCCCACATGCCCGGATGACCTCTTCTTTGCAGCCTTCGATGCAGCTCCAGATATTTGATGATGTTGGCCATAGCCACTTGTAGCGCCTCTTCAACTTGCATGTATTAGTCATATTTTGTGAGCCCTTCCCCATTTACAGGGGGCATTTGGGTTGTATTTGTATCTCATGTACTCAGATATTATTGTACAAGTCCTGGCTGTTATCCCAGGCACAGCATGTATATGGGATTCCTCATTGTATTTCTATCTGGCTCATGATTATGCCAACTGTACTTTATGGTTCGGTCCCTTGTTTACTGGACACACTATTCTTTTGTACTTTGTCTCGGCGGGCATAGGTATGCCTCCCCCGCCGCCTTCAGCATAGGTACCCTCTCATAAAAAGAGACTTGTTGCACCTGCGAGTCTCGTCTCCTCAGGGTCTAGTTCTTCAACACACTATCTACCTTTCATTTCTCTCTCTGACTTCCCTTTTGTTGTCTGGTGATTGAGTTCTTACAACGTACTTCGGTCATACGATTTGCTCCTGACACTCGCACGCTGGGGGGCAATCTGTTACACCATTTTTTGGTCATCTAACCTATTATCATTAGATGGACCCAAGTACACCATGTAAGACCAGTTTTACCCTAAGTAAAACTACTTTCACTATGTTAAAACAAGAAACCCCAAAAGGAAATATTAAACAAACCTATATTTGTTTGATTTTCCTCATGGAATAATTAATTAAACCATAAATTAATTATTATTCCCAGTCATGTTTAACCCAAAATCAAAGAAATTAATTAGATAAACCTTTATTTATCTTATTATTTTCTAGGAATAATTATTTAAACCTTTATTTAGATAATATTCCTTGTTAAATATGACCAAATCACCCACAAATAATTAAATAAATCACTATTTATTTAGTTATCTTTCAACTACTTCCTTAAATAATTAAATAAATCATTATTTATTTGATTATCTTCTAACCGTTTCCTTAAAAAGATAAATAAATCATTTATTTATTTATTTTTGACAAATTAAGGAATTTGACCCAAGTCAAATACCTTTTCCCTCCAACAAATATAATAAAATATTCCATAAAAAGTGGATCTAGATCTGGTTAACCCATGCACCAAGATCTAGAATGACCCAATATTTTGTTATAAATAGGAGGGTTTTTCCTACCATTCTTCACCTTTTGTTGCCTATTAGATCACTCTGGATCTATACACTTGGTCACCATTTTCTACCATTTGCTCCCATTGAGCTCTACTCTTTGCATTGGGTTTTCTACATCAACTAGAGAGAGAAATCTTAGATCTGAAGTGCTGAGGACTTCCAAGAACCCATCCCACCGAGGGGAATTGGATACTCCTTCTGGTTTTCCTCACAGGTGCCCCATTAATACAAAAATTCTTTCAAAAATTGTTCTTGTCTTGTCTATTGGTATATGGAGCAAACCCTTGTTTTTACTGCTTAATGTCTTTCCATACATAGATCTGGTATTTTGCAGCTCTTTTCTTGTCTAACTAACCGCAGATCCGAAGATATTGGTAGCCACTTTTGTTGTTAGGGCTATTAGTTATGCGTAGCTAAAGTGGTCCTTTTTCGTACACTTCGACAAAAGATGCATACTAACAAAGGTGCCATTAGAGAAAACATAATGGAAACTTAGAAAACATAAACAAAAAAAACTTCACCATCAACCAAGCCTATGGATCCTCCAAACGATCCTTCTCCATCAACAAGCAAATCAAATCATGCATGAGTTCCAAGACATCAATTTCTCTTCAAGAGCTTCAAAGGAATATGTATTATTCCAACATCAGTCATCAAAATCCAACGTTTACAATGAGTTCCAATGCGTTATTTATGATGCAAATGAGGAGGTGAAACTCTTATAGGGTTCAAAATGTTATTAATTATAGAGTAAACACATTCCTAGCCTTGAAAACCACGCAGGGCATAAGGTAAGAATATCTACAGCTACGTCTCTATTAAATAACTTTGTCTTAATTTCTGAGAAAAAGATAGGTGGAAAAGATTGACTTTAAGGCTTTATCTTATCTTTATAATAACTGTCCTGATAGTTTAAATATATTCTTTTGTGTAATAACTGCTTAATTTTCCCTTTGCAAGAAAAAGTAGGCCATAGGTGGTAGTTGATTTATTAAGTGAATAATTGCTTCCCTTTTGATGTATTCGAGGTTGTCTTAGTCTAATATTTTCTTTAACTTTATCATTTTAAACAGTAATTTTGGCCTAATTCTGCTTTAGGCCTTCTTTAATCATCTTTTAGGCTTTTTTCACTGTGTTGACTAATCTAGCTTTGAATCCTTTGTCTTTCACTGTGATTTATCCATAATCTGCACAGTTTAAGTCTTTTAATATTTAGGCTCTTGACTTTAACGTTTAACTTTAAATCTCTTTACAATGATCCTCACTGTTTTCTTTGATTTGATGCACAAGTGGCTTTGGCGTGCTAGAGGGTTTAGTATAACAGTCAATGGTCATGAATCACTGACCAAACTTTAATGATAAACCCTGAAATCTTCCTTTCTGCATGATTCTGCCTCGAAGATCATTACCCTGAGGTTTTATGCCACTTAGGTGACTGTGGGAGGAACTTAGCTGGCCTTTTCTGCTATTTAAAAAACTTGCAACAAACAAAACAATTTCAATTTAAAACCTGTGAATTTTTTGGATTAAACTGCTTTGCAGAAGCTTTGAAGAATGCGAAGGAGTGTTGTAGAGGGGGGAAAAATGCACAGAGGAAGGTTTCCAAAGGTTGAAACCGGTAGAAGGAGAAAAAGATTTAAATTTATGGTGCGAAGAATAAATGAGTGGTTTTGCAGAAAACCAGAGGTGGTTTTCATGTGGCCAAAAGGTGGTAAGCGGTTTTGGGTTGATCGAATGTAATACGGGTTGGAGGACAACACATGTCCTATCAAAACCGCCCATTTCACGTTGAATTTGGGCGTTAAATCATTTTGGTGGATTGAGTGCGAAAATAGTTCTGGACTGTCAGATCTGGGAGATCGACAACTGATATCAAATGTGAAGGGAGAAAATATGTGCGAGTGGGAAATAAATGGGACCCAGTGCTGGTGTCATCTACTGTGTCATGGAGTGAAATGTTCAATGCGTAGGGTGAAAATTAGCTGGGTGGAGTTAAAATGTGAGGATCAATGGGAGCCGTTGGATCGGGGAAATGGACGGTTGTGACTGAATCGAGGTCGTGCACATCAGAGATACAGACAGAGAGGAGGAGGAAATGTGGAGGGAGCGATTGTGAAATGAGATGTAGCATGGACCGTAAGATTTGGGAGAGATCAGTGGATAGGATTCGATTGGCGGGGGATGATCATCGATGGAGAGGGGAAGGCGGAAGGGAAAAAACGAAGCCCAATGTGATGTGCAATGGCCGATGTGATAGAGAGATGCAATGGCCGATGAGCGATAGAGAGCAGAGCGCGGAGTGCGATGGTTGTCGAATCTTGGGGAATGGACGGTCTAGATCTCATCGGAGGATTGACCATCAGAGGAAAAAGAAATTTTGGAAGCGGTAATTTGGAAAGAGCTATGTCCGACCACCAATGGGCTTAGCGCTTGGTCACAGAGCTTGGTCGCATGGTGGAAAAGGGGCTAGGGCTTAAGCGAAAGGGGTTTAAGGCCTGATATTTAAAAATGAAGGATTTGGACTGAAAATGAAGAATTTTGAAGGATTTCGAGGATTTCAATAGGGGAAAAACGGATTCAAACCTTAATAAAAGGATTTTATCAGGTTTAAAGGGAATTTTAAAGGAAAATAAACGGTAAAAAAGGGTTTTTGTAAGAAAAATGGATGGGGGAATGAGGGATTTTTCAAAGGGAAAATGATGGAAAAATGGGTCTGAAAACAGTCCTTCTTTGAGACAGCATGATTTCTTTGAGATTTTTGAGTAAAGAGATCAAAAAGGTGGATTCCTAAAGGATAAGGAGCATAGAAAGACTTCAAGAACTCACATATTTGCTTCAAATTTGTTTCTTGAAGGCCAAAGACCTGTTTTAGCCATCACTTGAATATGTCAAAATTATGGATGGCTAACAATGGCTCCACTTGGGGAGGGAAGCTCCTTGGAGGTGTCAAGAACCTCAGAGATATATCTCTGAAAAATAGAACAATGCCTTGAATTTTGACAACCTTATTCTCCTTTGATCATTGCTGCTTAAAAACATGATCAGTATTACATCATAACAAATCAATTTCTTCCCAGGCAACTACCTACATAGCCTACTTCCTAATATTTTTTCTTCATAAGGTGCACTTGGACTTGCAAACCTTTAACATCAATCATTTTGTTCTTTTGAAAATAGGAAAAAATAATCTAAATCTATCCATATTTCTTCTGAGAGTCCAGATTAAACATTTGAACTCTTTTATTTCCACCTATACTACTATCTATCAAGATTAAGTTGTTTGACAGATCTGCATTCTCTATATTCTAAAATAGAAATTTAAAACATAGCTAAATCAGGATTAAGCAGACTGATTTTCTATGGTGTCTATGGCTTTATGTACAAGCTGCACATAGACTTTATTTGCAGAAAAATAAAACAAAATTGTGAAGGCTTAAGATCTGAAAATTATAAACATCCTTCTCTTGTTTTTCCAGCTCTGGTTTTGATCTGTTTAGAGCTATCTTTTTCCTTCTTCTTTTTTGGTTCAGATTTTGAGTTTTTTTGAACCATTCTTTTCTATCCTAATCTATTCTACTGATAAGCCAAGATTATATAGTTTGACAAATCTTCTTCACTAACCTATCAGCATGAAATTCAAATTTACTCAATCATATTTAGGTTGTATGATTGAATAATTACAAGTAGTGGCATTTGAGCTTGCACACAAACATTATTTTGCATAAAAAGTAAATCAGAAAGATAAGGCCATGATTTTCCTTTTGTAAGGCATCTTTATCTATCTCTTTGGTTCTATTTTAAGCATGTGGATCCAGTATCTTTTCAATCTCCTAATCTATCTTTCTTTGAACAAGTTAAGTCTGAAATAATGTTTTATCAATCAAATTTTCTACTAACTTATCAACATTAATTTAAAGCATGTTCAGCCATTATTAGGCTAGATAACTGAACAATATATCCCTTTGAATCAGTAGTGGCATTTAGACTAGATCAGTTTCAGAAATTCTCTTTTTTGGGTATGGGGTTGTACCTGTTTTGAATCTGCCCTCTTTTGATTTTCTTTTATTTTTATTGTTTTTGTATTTTGTATAATTTCCTTTTAACTATGTTATGTACAATGAATAAAAATTTGAAACTAAGACTCTCGATGGAAATAGTGTTTGAGCATCCTGCCATTGAAAGGACCTCCAAAAATTTCAATTCCATCAATTTCCTTCAAAAATAAAGCATTGTTGCCTCTCACCGAATCAATGATATAAGGTCCTTTCCACAGATTTTCAAACTTACCATGTTTGCATTTGTCCTCCCTTCTTGAATCCCACTTCAGAACCCTGTCTCCAATCTGGAAATCATTTTCTTTGGTTCTTCTATCAAAGATTTTCTTGA
The DNA here is from genome assembly GCA_034641835.2 of Pinus albicaulis. NCBI lineage: Eukaryota > Viridiplantae > Streptophyta > Pinopsida > Pinales > Pinaceae > Pinus > Pinus albicaulis. The sequence goes on from JAXQQM020060329.1 coordinate 32,441, forward strand.
TATTTTCCTGGATAGCTTGTGTCCTTTTGTAAACTTCTTCCCTTGACTGCTGCAAATGAATGGTTTGGTTTAGCCTCCTCTGCATGTCATTTTATTTTAATTGAACTTCTTGAAGAAGCTTTATGACTGGGACTCCTAAAGAGGTGGGAAAAACTACATCCATGCCATACACTAGTTGATAGGGAGACATACCAATAGATTTGTTGGTGGTTAGTCTATTAGCCCATAGTGCATTCACTAGTTTGCTATGCCATGCCTTTTTATTTTGTTCTAATAGATTCTTAATGATTTTTACCAAGCTCTTGTTAGAGGACTCAACTATTCCATTACCTTGTGGGTAATGAGCAGTGGAGTGATCGAGGGTGATGTGATATTTATAGCAAAATTCCACCATTTTCTTAGATGTAAAGGAAGTAGCGTTATCGGTGATGATCTTCTTAGGACAACCAAACCTGGATAGGATGTTGGTTTCAAGGAATTTGATGATAACTAAGTCAGTGGTGTTTCTAGAAGGGATGGCTTCTATCCATTTTGTGAATTAATCAATGGCAGTGAGGATCCACTTATGTTGGGCAGATGAAGTAGGCTGGATCTCACCTATGAAGTCCAATCCCCACTGTTGAAAAGGGGCTTCGACACTGATGGGATGTAGAGGCAAGGGTAGATGATTTCTTTTGCCATCAATGATTTGGAATTTATGGAAAGTCATGACTAGTTTGTGAGCATCAAGAAAAAGGGTAAGCCAATAGTAGCTAGCTCTAAGGGTCTTGTTGGTTGTGGTCTTCCAATAGAGGGGACCCCCACATTCCCCCTCATGTAATTCATGCATGATTTTATCTGCATCATCTTCAAACAAACATGTAAGCAAAAACCCAAAAAAACTCTTCCAGTATAATACTCCATCTCAAATGAAAAAATTTAATGTTTTTTGTTTTAAGAATCTTGCTTTAGTTTTTGACAAAAAAGGGGGAGCATTGAGATAAAGAAGCACATAAATAATATCAGCATACCAAGGTGAATTTAGAAACATTTCTTCAATATATGGTGTTGTACTTTCTTCAGTTTCTTCTAACATGCCAACCATATTCATGTCTAGAGCTTGAAAATTTGAGTCAGCCATAAGTTTTGCAAGTCCTTGTCCTTTAATCAATTTAGTGGGTATGATTTCCAAATCATATTCTAAAATGGTAGCAATCCACTTGACCCTTTTACCATCAGGGTCTTGATTAAGTATATCTTTGACAACCATGTTTGGGACAAAGGCTACGATATGTGAATGCAAAATATAAACTCTAAAATCCTTCAAAGCTTTGATTAAGGCAAAGGCTTGTTTCTCCATAATGTTATACTTTAGGGGGGCATCCCTTAAGGCTTTAATAAAGAAAGCTATGGGGTGCTCTTGCCCCATGATGTTCTTTTGCAACAATACTGCTGCCACTATATTTTCATAGGCAAAGGAGAAAATGTAAAAGTCCTTGGTGAAGTCAGGGTTGATTAAGACTGACGTTTGTGTGAGTGCTTGTTTTACCAGCTCAAAATATTGTTTGCTTCCATATTCTACTTCCCTTCAACTTATTTTTTAAAAATATTCATGATATCTCTTAGGAACTCAGAAAGGTTAGGGATGGATCTTCTTAGGAAGTTAATATTTCCAATGAAAGATTGAAGCTCTTTAATGTTCCTAGGATGGCTGATTTGTAAGATGCCTTCTATTCTTTTGAGATCTATCTTGATTCCTTTCTCAGAGATGATGTGACCAAATATTTTTCCTTCCTGAAGGCCAAACAAAGTTTTCTTAGGATTTAGGGACATTCCATACTTCCTACATTTTTCAAAGACTTTTCTCAAGTGGACTAAGTGCTCCTCATCAGTCTTAGAGTAGACAGTGATATCATCAAGGTATATGACTATGAAGTAACCTATGTCTTCTGAAAAAGATATGTCCATTTCCCTTTGGAAAGTAGCCCTTGCATTCATTAAACCGAATGGAATTTTAACATACATGAATGTACCTCAAGGTGTAGTGAAAGCAGTTTTAAGTTGGTCACCTGGAAAGACTAGAACTTGGTTATAACCCGAGAAGCCATCTAGTAATGAGATTCTTTGTGAAACAACTAATTTTTGGAGTATGTGATTTGTTTTAGGAAAGGTTTAATTGTCTTTCAAGGAGGCTTTGTTCAAATTTCTGAAGTCAATACAAAGCCTAATTTCCTCGGTCTTCTTCCTAACTGACACAAGGTTGGACACCCATTCTGAGTATCGGACAGGGACTATGATCCTGGCATCATACATATTTTTGATTTCTTTCTCAACTGAGGGTAACAAGAGGGGGTTTATTCTTCTCAAATTTTGTTTAAATGGTTTCTGATTTTCTTTGAGAGGAATTTTATGTTGGATGATTTTGGTGTCATAGGATTTCAAGTCTTCATAACCCCAAGAAAACACATCTTTAAATTCTCTAAAAAGCTCAATGTATTTATGTTTTGTGTGATATGGGAGAGTTTTGGACAACTTGATTATTTTGGGCTCTTTCATCCCTCCAATGTTACACTCTTCTAAATTTTTTTCAGTGGGTTCCATCTTGGGTTTTTTAGCTACATCATTAAAATCAAACAACTCTTCTAGTGGTGTAAGGCCTCTTGGCAAGGTGTCATCTTTGTACTGCAGAATTTCAAGTTCTCTTTGATCTGATTTATCAAATACTTATGCAACACAAGGGTTTTGATGTTGGTTTATATCATAATCAAAGGGAAGCTTTGTTTTGGGAGTTTCTTTTTCAGCAGAATTATTTCTTTCAAATCTCAAACTCTGTTTTGTGCTTGCAAAGTAATTTCTAGATTGCAGAAAATCATTTATTTGGTCATCATTGTCAAAAACTTGCCAATGGTTCAATTTTTTTAGTATAGTAGGCATGTTCTTTATTTTGAGGAGGAATTGATTATTTTCATAAGGTAAAGAGAAATTGCTAGCAGCAAAGGCAAGCTCATTGGCAAGGTAGTTTTGGGCCCTAGGGATGAAAGTAAGCTCATATTTCTCAAAGGTTTTGAGAATGTCTAGGGTAGCATTTCAATATTCCCTTAACCTAGGGTTCTTGGTTGAATATTCTCCCTTAATTTGATTTATGATTAGTTCAGAATCTCCTTGGATCAATATTTTCTTGGCTTTGATATTTTTAAGCAAGTATAAACCAATAAGGAGAGCCTCATATTCTGCAACATTATTGGTGCATTGAAAATATAACCTATAGGAATGACCTTAATTTGTGTTTTGGATCCAAACACCAGCCCCTAATCCGGCCTTACCATAAGAACCATCAAAACACATATGCCAAAGGGTGTCAATTTCAATTTTGTCAATGTTCTGTACTTCGGGGCTGCTAGAGTTTTGGGAGTTATTTTCTTGATTAGAGAGTTGGTTTGATTATTCTGGGGGAATTAGTTCTCTCTCATTGTCATTTACTTTTTCACTTATGTCATTTTCATTGTACAGGATGAAGGAGTCGAGGTTTGAGTGAATGGAATAAACTGGTGTGTTATTTGGCCTATCTATATTACTCACCATGTATTTCATGTGGGATTCCCAGTACAATCTTCTTGTTTGATTGAAGACTGGGATGGTGGCATAGGTCATGTCCATTTGAAGGCTGCCCTGGATTTTGGCCCCCCATGATCTAGATAAATGCATGCCATACTTTGGGGGGATGTTAGCCACAACTATATCCATGACTAGACTCTTAGCATGGATTTGTGCCAGATTGACACATAGCTCCTTGATTAGGCCCAGACACTTAACCCTACTGGAATCAAAAGAATACAAGTCTTTTTAGGGCTTTGTGATTTCTAGGCCCAATCTCTCCATCACAACCTTTGGCATGAGATTGTGTGAGGCACCAGAGTCTAGCATAGCATTATGAAGAATTTTGTCATGTATGTTCAGACTTACATAGAAAGGAGAGAATGCTCCTTTTTGATATCTTCCCTCTACTTTAGGACCAAAAAACAGTTCTAGTTTATCATCAGTTAATTTGAAGGTATCAGTATCCTTGCCTATGTTTAACACTTTGAAAATCTGGGATCTATATACCTTTTGTGTTACCAATTTAGTGAGGGGTATAGTGATCTTGATTTTGGAAATCTCCCCCTCAAAACTGAAAGGCGCAGGTGTCTTTATTGCATTTACATCAGTTTTATCAACCATGAAATTTTCTATATTTTAATTTGTTGTTTATGATTTGATATTTTGGATAGTAAGGTTTTTTCAGGGCCACTATTTGAAGTACTAAGGAAGCTTGAATCATTACTAGATTGGCTAGTCTTTTTCTTGTTTAGTTCAATCTTCGTAGCCGTAGTATTTATGATTTCTGCTGTTTTTTAAGGAGTAGTTTTAGAGGTCTTTCGAACATCAATGTTTGGCTAATTTTTTTTGAGAACATCTTGACTCTTTTTTCTCCTAAGCTTATACTGTAATATTCCTTTTTAAAGATTCTCAAGATTCTATTTTGGAGATGGAATACAGAGGAATTTACTGGATATTTCACCTTTCAGATAAAGGGTGAGATCCAGAGGCTACCTGGCCAACTATAGACTCTATCTATAGAACTTGGAATAACCCCTTTTCAGGAATTTCAACAAGGTGTTCAAGGAAAATGTTGTATAAGTAAACCTAAGAAAAAATAAGGCAAATTAGGGTTTGGTTCCCCTCATTTATGCTGTATGTGACTTACATATGGAATTTCATCAGAAAAAAATTAGTTTAGGCACATTAAATAGATCTCCCAAAAAGTAGACTAGCAAAAAAGCACCCAAAGGGGAAGGTTGCAATCAAATGCAAGCACTGCTTCAGGAATTGCGTAGTTTTAGAAAATTTTCAGTGGAGATCAGAAAGAGAACTGATATCTCAATATTACAACATAAATTAATCGTTATGATAAAGCCCTTTCATTATATAGTAGAAAGCATGAGCCAATACAACAGTAAATCTTCATAAAAGAGAGCAGGAGCACATATATATTTGCAGAAATGTTTCAACAATGTTATTTTTTAGGATGTTTAGCAGATGTGAGTTACAACTTAGATCTAGAACATATATATGGAAAAAATATCATATCTATATCAGATCTAGAAAATCTATAGTTTTCTCTATATGATCCACTTGGAATTTTGACAAAAGTATGCATGAATAAGAGTACATCTGAGAAACAAGTTACAGATATGGAAACTTCTACAATAAATTTTTGAATATGAAATTTCATTACAATGGGTCAGATCTAAACAGAACATAGATCAGCAAGCCAATTGATGGATCACCAAGTGGAAGGCAAGCCTAGCACAAGAGATCTCTGATCTAAACTATGAGCAAGACAACATGCAAACCCTCATACATAAATAACGCAGTTTTCCCAGTGGGACAGCACTGTAGCTCAAACGACACAGAAAAATACTGAATACTTTGCAGATCCGAAGCACAAGAAATGATACACTCTTCCAGGAGGTCAAAGGACCCACTCCATGGAGAGAGGCTCTCAAAATACACTAGATCTTTGTAGATCTAGATCACCACTTGTTGTAGCTTGTAGAGACAACAAAACCCTCAATGGATCAGTGATGCCAATGTAAGTAGGAGCTTGGCCTCAAGCCTAATAATGGTTCATTTCAGCAAACTTTCCTTCTTGAATCATAAAAGGAAGAGGTGAAACTTCTGCACAGGAATTCCTAAAACCACTTTGATTAGTTAGCCCTTTTCACATTAGAGGCTCCCTTCTAGAATTGTGTTGTCCCTTTTAGAGATGCAATAAACCTAGATAACGTTGTTGATTTGGTCAAGGGTTACCCAGCCTTTAGCTCAAACCTCTTTCACACCTGCAAGTGATTATTTACATAGCCCTGATTTGTCTTTGTTCACATGGGCATTGATTTATTCAGAATTTTTAGGAGCTTTACATGTCCTCCTTCATTCATTTATTCATGAAACATAAATAAAAACAAAATTTAATGTTCCTCTTAGCTAAGGCTAAGTAGGAACATTACAGTCCTCCCCTCCAAAATGTTTCTTGTCCTCAAGAAACTGACAGGGTAAGAGATGTAGTTCTTCTCCTTCTCCATTGATGGCACCATCAAGGATCAAGCTTTCATCATGGACTAAGTGCTCACAAAGCCAATACATCAGAAACTGCTCCTCCAATGCTAACATGATAGGGGCATAGTCTATCCCTTCAGGAGTGTAAAACTCAACAGAAATAAACATGGGTGAAGCAATGACACATCTAACAAATGTATCATGAGGTATAGGATAAAGTTCCATCCCATGTGGTACATATACACTACCCACTTTTTGTCCATACAAACCCATAAACAATACCAATATATCATCTATGTATGGAAGAAAAATCACATATATGCAAACTGAAATTTTCACTTGAGGAGGTGGGTCACAATCCCACATAAGGTACCAACGCAGTGCACTCCTTTTTTTGAGTAGATTTGAGTGTGGTAGGTGGTACTCCCACCACATCTTTTCTGCATGGGTCACTTTAACATGGCTTAAAGTGAGGCCCAAGTTAGGTGCCTTTGGGAAGCACCCATCATGATAGATAATCTCCATTTGCACCTCAAGGGAGTGGCCATATTTGGAATTTTTATTGGCCTCATCAATGCCTTGAGATTTGCATGTAATATCCCTCCTTGTAGGAGCCATGGCCTGCATTCATATGGTAAGAGAATGTGTCAAATCAGAAAAATAAACATGCTCCCTAAGATCAGATTCTTTACCATTCAAGTCTACCACACACATGGAGTTAGGCATGGGAATTTCTCCTCTTTTAAGAGGAGGAAGAGATGGCTGAAATGTCTCATGCGTAGGATCATAGCTATTGCACTCTTGTAAGTGCTAATGTAGTTCCTCCCAATCATATTGTTGTTGTATTTCTTCCTTCATTCCCTCCCAATCAAAACTCCTCAAGATTAGGGAGTAGATCTTTGCTGACTGCATATAGCTGGAATGGAACTCTTTGTGTGCTTTTTGTAGTATCCCTTGCTTAATATTGGAGGCTTGAGCCAAGAATAATTTACCAAGATGATAAATGACCCCTTCATGGACCAAATAGCATCCTCCTTGCTTCATGCCATCTAATATCATCCCGATGTGTAGATCTTTGGAGTATTCCACAAGAAGTTGAGACCTCCAATATGGATCTACACATCTCAACAAGGACAGTGCTACTGATGCATCTATGGTGGTGCTTGCCTTGTTGCTGATTATTTCTTTGACATTACACATGCCAAAATTAATTGTGGGAAGGTTGATCCTCCCCTTTTCTTCCTTCCACATCACTGTGGCTTTCTCTTCCATTGTTTCAGCACTTAGTGAGACTTCCCCCACATAACCAAAATCTAATGGCATTCCAAGTGGCTTTCCATGATGTAATAATTTTCCTTGCAGCATTCTCATAAACATGAGAGAATGAACTGTGAGGTCTGTTCCCCCAATGTGCAATTCCATATTTTTTGTTTGGGAGAAAACTTCAGGTGAAGGATAGGTGTGCATGCCTTGAATGATTTGTGGTTTCACACTCTTCAAATCCACCCACTGCATCTATAAAGCCTTCCAATCAGTGGTGAATTTTCCCAAGGTAATCAACCAATTGACACCCAAGATGATGTTGGTGTATGGTATGTCAACTACAAAGAAATGGTCCACCAAGGTGTAGGTCCCCATAGTCACCGAAAGTGATGGAACATACTGCATGCACTGCATAGTTCCATCTCCCATAACCAAAATAGAGAACCCATCAAAAGTATCAGTGGGGATCCCTCTCCTCTGCATAAGGTGAGAATCAATAAATTTGTGGGTTGCCCCATTCTCAATCAGAATAGACACTCTTTGGTTCATAACTGAACCTTACACTCTAAGGGTCAAGTACTTGGGCACTCCTCTCAAAGAAGAAAGAGCCCCACTTGTTGGAGCAAAGGCTCCTTCTTCCTCTCTAGATGGTGATTGATCCTTCTCATCATCATCACTAGCACTGCGACCTCTCCTAGGCCCATCATTTCCCTCTTCCTCCTAAAAATCATAGAAGACTTCAATATAGTGTGCTCTCCCAGTAGCACATTTATGTCCCGGTACCCATGGCTCTTGAAAAGTGAAACATAATATCTTTTACCTCAAATCCCTCCAGAGATCAATTTCAAGAGGTTTCTTTAGTGAGATTTCCTTGGATGGAGAAAATTTCACTTCTTTCCCCTTAGAAGAGTGAGGGGTTATGCTTTGGAAAGTTGCCTTTGCTCTTGGCAAGGAATCTTGGAGATCCCTAGCCCTCTCAATGGCATCATGCAAAGTGATGGGCTTGGTAGACTTAACCAACCCATGCAAAGGTTCCTCTGGGCCATCAATGAACATGTAGACTCTCCTTGCTACTGATAGATCAGGGACCATTACAGACAACCTCAGGAATTCAGAGATATAGGCTTCTGCATCTCCTGTATGTTTAAGCTTTTCCAAGCTTCTGAAAAGGGCCTTCAGATATTTCCAATCAAATATCTCCACTAGTATCCTACTGAACTCAGCATATGTGGACACATTGTTGTGTCCCAATGTAGATAGTCCATGAAACCATCAGTTGTGGGCTTCTCCCTCAAAATGCAGCGCAACAATCTTGATGGCTTCTACTTCAGGCACTTTATTCAACTAGAAATAGATGTCCAACTTCTCCACCCATACTTTAGCAGAACAAGAGGGTGATCCATCGAACTTAGGCAAGAAGAACCCGCCCATAGGTTGGTGTCTCCCATGAAGAAAACCTCCATATCTGTATTACTACCATGGCCTCCTCCGGTCCTTAAGATGGAAAAATTCCTAAAAGCTCAAGTTATCCTTCAACCTCTCACTTTGTGAGTCATATTCTACAAATTAACCTTCCAAAGAGGTTGGCTCTTGCAGCCCTTCATTCTCTACAGCATAGAAGGTAGGCATTATAGAGCATTGTGAGGCCTGTGGAGCTTGTGGCAAGCTCATAGGTTGACCAGTCCCAAATTGAGACCAGAAGGACTCACACACAGCCATACTTGAATGCAAAAAACTAGTTAACAACGATAGCAGAACTCACCCGAAGTCCTACGTTCGATGTAGATCCCGCGGGATCCAAACCCCCAACAACTCTCCTTCCTCCTTCAACCTGGAAAACAAGAAAGAACGTGCACGGAAACCTAGTTGTACAGCATATACTTCTCCTAAACGTTAGTGAAATCCATGTGAAACATTATATAAACCATAATAAATGCTTAAATGATAATCTTTTCACATATATAAATAAACATTAACACACGAGTTCAAGAACAAGATGGTTCTTCATTATCACGAACAGCATGTACAATAGTAAAAGTGGAGAGATCACCTGAATCCTTCCACGATCTTCGAGCAGACCGTCGTCCGGATTCGTCCCGCCCTTGCCTCGCTAAGATTCTTCCAAGACTTGTGCACTCGAGATGGCATATAAAAGGATGAACATCTCCAGGAAACAAGGGTTTCCTGATATAAATCTGGGAAAGTGCAGGAGGCACGGGGAATCAGACTTGAACTGGGATTCCAACAGAGTATAATGTCTATAAAATTTCTCTCTCCCTTAGGCCATGCACATGAGGGGCTTTTATACTTCCTCAAAGTAGTTTCAATCAGTTGGAAACAGTTGGCCACGTGCTGGGGTGGTTGAACTACCAGAGTAACCATCAACCCAGCCCGAAAATAGGGATTTTTTATATATTTTTTAATGATTTTAATGGCATACGTGGAAAAGTACATGTGGACTCGCGTATACACGCGGAAAAGTCTGGGCATATCCGCGTATGGGGATTTTAACACTGTTTTTTAGTGAATTTGTTCAAGTCTGTAGGAATGGGTGCCCAAAGCCATAAAAGCAATCATGAATCATATGAAGGTGAAAAATGATGCTATAACAGATGCCCCCTAATATATGAGGTCAGAAGGGGTACATGATGGCTGAAATGTATTATGCACATAAAAAGAACTTCGCAAGGACAAGAGAGGACTTCACCAGATTTCAGCCTGCCAAAAAACCAATGAAAGAAAAGAGTCGAATCATCTTTGGTGACATTACCCTCATTACCAACGGCGAGACAACCCACCGATAATGATAATGAGTGTCAAGGTGCCCCAGTACAATCTAACACGTGTGAATGAATGAGTTGAAGTCGAACACTTGGAAGAATCTACCAATCAGGAGGCAATGATGAATCCCCACTGTCGATAGCGAAGAGTCTACCACTGATGACTGCAAACCCTAAGGTACTGACAAAAAGACTCTAGACCTTATTCCCAGAGCAATGAGTCGGAGTCGATGGGAAAATATCTGCTGGAAGGAAGGCATTAAGGAATCCCACATCAGTCCAGCGCGAGTGTAACCCGCAGGCCAAGATTTGGAAGGAATCGGACGAAGTAGAGTGATGGAACCAAAACCGAAGTACGTTTCCAACATGCACAAGATGAAGCTAGCGCACGGAAGAAACCCTCTGAACCAACCAATAATGAAAGCTGACACAGAGGCGAGAAATCCACCGATAGGGTCAAATGGAAATCAAAGAGCAGATACACGGAAACCTAGTTGTACAACATATACTTCTCCTAAACGTTAGTGCAATCCATGTGAAACATTATATAAACCATAATAAATGCTTAAATGATAATCTTTTCACATATATAAATGAACATTAACACACGAGTTCGGGAACAAGATGGTTCTTCATTATCACGAATAGCATGTACAGTAGTAGCGGAGGATCACACAGTCCTTCCCACGATCTTCGAAGCGGACCATCGTCGGGTCCGTCCACCTTGCCCTTTCACTTCATGACCATCGAACGCAGTCAGAAGAGTGGTAGATGGAATAGCTTTGGGAGATCCAATCGTCTTCCAACATGTGAGAGACATCACGCACGTGGAAGCACCCTCATCAACAACCGTTCGAAAGATATTGCACTTCCGGTACGATGATTTAATATGAAAAGCCATATGATGGGGGAGTCTCTTCTTAAAATTAGTCATATCAAATGTAATCAGAAGAGAATTTTTTGGATCAATAGCCCCAATGGCAGTGAGCAAAGCACTGCGCTGAGCCGGACAAGACTGGAGCACCTCTAAAGCCGACATGGCACAAGGACTCTGCGCCAGATCTTCCACAATAGAGTAGTTCTGGGCAGCCCTAGCGTTTGGATTAATCGTTGACCACTTGGTAGATGCTTTTGGCATCCGAGGTATAGGCTCAACAGTAGGCCTTGTAATGTGAAGCGGCTCAGTAGCATCAGGAGCATCCTTAGCTTTCGAAGACTCTTCTCCGCCATAATCACGGGATCTCGTAGCGACACCCACGTGAGCACTCATCATGAATATGTTTGATGGAATTTCCCCTTCCTGGGTGCCCCCAGAGGAAGCCCCAGGATTTTGATTCGCGCCAACAACTAGTTGTTGCCCTTGGGGAAAAGGGTTTGTTAACACAGCCTGGGAACTAGAAGAACCCTGCTGAGCTAACAGGCGCTGCGCATCCTGAATTTTAGGGCAAAGGTGTGTGAGATGGTCTCCAGCACACAGCTTGCATGGAAAATTCACTTTCTTTTTATCCTTTTGACCCTCACCAACATGCTCGTTGGTTTTATTCGCATTACCCTTCCCATTCTTGCCCTTTTTCTTATTATTTCTTCCCTTCTTCTTCCCTTCGGATTTTTTATTTCCTTTGGGATCAGAAGCTTGGACAGCATTTATGGTTAACGGTGTGGGAAGCCGATGGCTTCAGCCAGCTCCATGACTGACGAAGAACAAATTACCAAAGACAATGCTATGGTGAAGGTGGTAAGTAGGGCGGCTGCACCACCATTTTGGATCGATCAATCGATTAGTCACCATGAGGACCGAGGCTTAGTTTTTGGATAAGTAATTTGGACGGAGCATTGGCGGGCTATTTATGGGACCCCGAATGGCATACGCGGGAAAGTACATGTGGACTCGCGTGTACACGCGGAAAAGTTTGGGCATACCCGCGTATGAGAATTTTAACACTGTTTTTTAGTGAATTTTGTTCAAGTCTGTAGGAATGGGTGCCCAAAGCCATAAAAGCAATCATGAATCATATGAAGGTGAAAAATGATGCTATATGATTATA